>JAQGDQ010000228.1:0-360311 GCA_030141605.1 Tubiluchus corallicola | reverse complement strand
GAGAGAGAGGGGGAGGAGGGAGAGAGAGAGAGAGAGAGAGCAAGAGAGAGAGAGAGAGAGAGAGAGAGAGAGAGAGAGAGAGAGAGAGAGAGAGAGAGAGAGAGAGAGAGCAGTTTATAGTGTCCGCAAAAGTATGCACAGACATGGACTTTTTTTTCGCAAAATTCTATGCGAAACGTCTGGAGACGTATTTCCGCATTAAAAATAAGTATTTCTGCTATTATTATTATTATTATTACTGTAATGTAATAATGTTTATAATGTTACGGTTATGGTTTTCAAAATCATACTAATTTGGGCAAAGAGTTTAGAAGGGCCTTGCATGCTGGTCACTGCCATAATTACGTATAACTAAGTGGTGCCATAATGTTATAATGTCAGGCCTTACTGCATTATTAATTTTATTAACTTCACTCTCAGAATTTCAGTGTTGTTATCACACTCATTTTACAATGCCAGTAGATACACCGTGTGCCTTAGTTATGCGTAATTTTTTGTGAGCTTTAAATAACATTATTATAGAAATGTGAGAACAGTTAAATAATTAATAACTATTTAAACATCGCGGTTCATCACAGCCGTGTTTTGATTAAATACAGCATTCCCAGTTTCGCCAAACTTTAAAAATTTAAGGCTTATTTGTAATTCAAAAAGAAAACCGCAATATCAAGGGTTTTCTGGCAGATAACCATCTATATCTACACAATTGATTCTATCGCGGGCTCTTTGCATTTATGAATTGCAATTATAAATGCAATATTCGCGTACGTCTTTAGCCCTACAAACGTTTTTTTCAAAAACGTCTAATTCGGTTGTTGTTATTATAGTCCTTAGTGCTTTGTTGTAAAAAAGTGCGGGTTTCCGAAAGTAGATAAGATCCCAACTCGGATTTTAAGAGAAACCCTTTTGTTCAAAAACTTTTGTGTGATTATAATCATTGAAACGCTGCTTTGCATGGTTATTGCCCATTAGATTAGATTCGATTCGATTCGATTCGATTCGATTCGATTCGATTCGATTCGATTCGATTCGATTCGATTCGATTCGATTCGATCCGATCCGATCCGATCAGATCAGATCAGATCAGATCAGATCAGATTAGATTATTTGTTTCGACAGCTAGGTCATAAATTACATAAAAATATACACTCACAATTACAATTACAAATACAATTACAATTATAATTACAAAAACGTCTAAAACTACACTCATTGAGAAATAATAAAAAATACTACAGTTACAGATATAAAACATTTCATTCAGTAGATGTCTATCATTTTTACCCACATTTTAATCCTGCGATCTAGCTTCAGTTGTCTATAGCTAAACGCCTAAACGGATGTCAATTATATAGTTCCTTTCGAATGTCTTAAAATATTTCTTCCTGAAAATAGATGTCTGAGTTCAAAATGCATTTCACATAAAATTTTTGTGAATTTTATAGCCTAACAAATACAGAGAAAGTTTAGAGTCTAATTGTAACATTAAAGTAAGGGATGTCGTCATCTAAATACATTTTGTCTAGCACTACAACCATACAGAAGGGAAAATAGTTTGCTAATACACCGAAAGCTGTAAGGGTCAATACAAAATTAACTATCTTTTGGAGAATGCACTGAAGAGCCAGGTGGTTGAAGATTATAATAATATGTTGTGTTAGGAAACACCTGTAAATTACGAATCTAGAGAATGTAAACATTTGGCATTCATACCAATACGGGTTTTGTTACACGTGAAAATATTAATTTTATCTATTCTACAATTAACCTTAATGTCAGATATCAAGGTCGTTAAGTGAAATGATATTTAAATATTATAATGATATTTTAGAAAAAACTGGTGTGTAGACGAATCTTATAAATTTATTTATTTTTATTTATAGCTTATTTCAGTGCATAAATTTGCTATATAAAAGTTAAAATTTACATTAAACTAAGAAATACTACATGTCATCCACTATTAAAAGCGCTAGGAAAATTTAATAATATAGCGTATAATAGTATATACTTTTATATGCTATTACAACGCGTCACAGCTATAACATGTGAAAAATCTGTGAAGAAATTAACTTATGGTTATTTTCACCTAATTTTCTCTTACACAGGTGGAGCTGTTAGGTAAGAAAAGACTTGCGGAGGTCCAGACAAAACCATTTGTACAAAGAGATTCAAAGACTGAGCGCTCTAAGTGAGTAATGGTTTCACTTTTGTTAAATTACTTGATAAACCATATAGAAAATTGTTTATATGATTAGTGAAGAATTTATTTTCTGATTTTTTCGAGTTTCTGCTTTGTTGTTGAGACATTTTGTATAGAATACTAATTGTTGACTGAATAATGTTTTTGTTCCTCTTGATTCTCTTCCAAAAAAATTTTATATGGCTACAAATAGGACATTATAGTTTTGTTGTTGTTGTTCCGTATATATGAATTCTGGAAATCAGGGACAAACACGCAAAAAGACAAAAACAGAACTTGTGAAGACCAGACATGGGTTGTTTTAAAGAGGTAGAAGCGATTTTTTCCGAAAACAAGGGCGATACCACCAATTTCTCTGGACTAGCAGTAACGATGACAGTGAAGTGGCCTTAACGTAGCATCCGGAAGGCGTGTGCGTTGGGTCGGGGGGGGGGGGTGCGGAATAGTTAAAATCCGTTTATCTTGTTTTCAATGCACCCGTTTATGCTGCCTGTGTATGCGCTATTCTTTTTCTGCGGCTATTCCTATTGATTTTTAGTAGGTGGAAACGCATACGCATTCCGGATATTACGTAGACGCCACTTAACAGTAGCAGTAACAGAAAGAGCAACAGTTACAGTAGAAATAACAGTAACAGCCTATAGATCCTCAATCTTTATCGTGAAACTAAGGCTGCAGTCTAACATTTGTGAGACTACTGTAAAAAAAACCTTTAACTGATTGGGCCAATTGAAGTAAAAATTTTTTTATTTAATTTCTTAAATGCAAACTCGGCTATCATATTCGTATATTTATCTTTTTTCCAGAAAAAAGGTGGTGGCAGCATAATGACAAAATCTGCGAGAAACTTGAAGATCCATCCATTGACGCATTGCAATCTAATACAAATCGATTTACACGAACTAGAAGTTTCAAAACTTGCGTAAAAGCTTAATAAGAATACGTGTTGTTATGCAGCTATGTAATTATGTAAATAAAACGTTTATATTATATAGTATTATATATATATATTATCTTTAGTTCGTGCATATAGGGGTCTTATTCTGTTTCGATACTACATGCAAATTAGTCAATAAGCATTATAGGTTTTCACACGCACGCAAAACAGGTTGTACAATTTTAATTTTATAAGTAATATGTTTATGAACTGTTTTTTATTCTAAGTAAAATGTTTTCAAACCGCTTTGAGAGAAAATAATGCAAGCAAACAAACATACATACATACAAATAAACAGAAAACAAACAAACGGGCAAATAAACAAACGAACAATGTGATAAGGAGCTGAGACGGTAAATATTACAAAAATGTAAGAAAAATGCAACTAAGAATTATATAAAGTATATAAACATTTTACGAATAATAATATGTAGTATAAAAGTAATTGCTTGCACCTAGGCTTTCATATTTTTTCATTTAAAGTAAATGCTGTCAACCAAATCAAATGACATGCATCTCATGTGCGTAAATCTAATCTAACGGGCAATAACCATGCAAAGCAGCGTTTCAATGATTATAATCACACAAAAGTTTTTGAACAAAAGGGTTTCTCTTAAAATCCGAGTTGGGATCTTATCTACTTTCGGGAAACCCGCACTTTTTTACAACAAAGCACTAAGGACTATAATAACAACAACCGAATTAGACGTTTTTGAAAAAAACGTTTGTAGGGCTAAAGACGTACGCGAATATTGCATTTATAATTGCAATTCATAAATGCAAAGAGCCCGCGATAGAATCAATTGTGTAGATATAGATGGTTATCTGCCAGAAAACCCTTGATATTGCGGTTTTCTTTTTGAATTACAAATAAGCCTTAAATTTTTAAAGTTTGGCGAAACTGGGAATGCTGTATTTAATCAAAACACGGCTGTGATGAACCGCGATGTTTAAATAGTTATTAATTATTTAACTGTTCTCACATTTCTATAATAATGTTATTTAAAGCTCACAAAAAATTACGCATAACTAAGTAATACAACGCACACGGTGTATCTACTGGCATTGTAAAATGAGTGTGATAACAACACTGAAATTCTGAGAGTGAAGTTAATAAAATTAATAATGCAGTAAGGCCTGACATTATAACATTATGGCACCACTTAGTTATACGTAATTATGGCAGTGACCAGCATGCAAGGCCCTTCTAAACTCTTTGCCCAAATTAGTATGATTTTGAAAACCATAACCGTAACATTATAAACATCTATTACATTACAGTAATAATAATAATAATAATAGCAGAAATACTTATTTTTAATGCGGAAATACGTCTCCAGACGTTTCGCATAGAATTTTGCGAAAAAAAAGTCCATGTCTGTGCATACTTTTGCGGACACTATAAACTGCTCTCTCTCTCTCTCTCTCTCTCTCTCTCTCTCTCTCTCTCTCTCTCTCTCTCTCTCTCTCTCTCTCTCTCTCTCTCTCTCTCTCTCTCTCTCCCTCCCTCCCCCCCTCTCTCTCTCTCTGTCTCTCTCTTCATACTGTTAATTCCGACGAATGCGTAACTAACGAGCAAACAGAAAGTAAGACAGACAGGCAATACTTGGAATATTGATCGATCCGAACCACAAACGCCCTCGTACCTGTCCGAATGGCCCACGTATCATTCATGCCGTCGTTTGGCAGTCCATGAAGAGCAACAAATAAACTCATCTCACTTAATAGTATAGTTGAGCAGTTTTGTTCGTAACTTTAATGTCTCATACCTCATATTACAATATTACAATTGGCTGACAGTTCTTACTTATTTGCTCACATTGGGGCTGACGAAAGTTTAATGCATTACGTATTTGCTTTCAATTTAGGAGAGGAAGCTAAAGCATTCACCCAAATCACGATCGCTAAGCTCCTTAATTACTTATCTTAATTACTACTTTTGTTTATTTTAATTAGAGCCTCTGCACGTGGCTTCCAAACCTTGTTCAACTCAAATACCAAGCAGCGAACAATTATTATTCGTAATCGATGCATCACTCAGTAACTATAAGCTGAATTGTTTTTGGCTTAACCCGTAGAAGCCAATGTGTATTTCTTATGTTTTTGTCTGAAAAAGTGCTCAAGTAGTAGTTATTGAATATTAAACAGTTTTCGTTAGAGAATAAGTGAATTTAAAACACAGTGCATATTTACATGCTGATACGTATATGAGTTTTCTCAAACTCAATCGTCAAATTAAATGCATCATTAAACAGTTTTCGTTCGAGAGAAAGTGTATTTTAAAACAGTGCAAATTTACATGCTGATACCTATATCAGTTTTTTCCCACTCAACCCTGAAATTAAATGCGTTATACATTCAAACCTTAAGTAATCAATTGCATTGTCGCCAATGCGGTAAGTTGCACTTTACACTCGACAGATATTTTGAAAGATCATCAATATAGACTGCGAAAAGCAAAGGAGAAAGAATTCCCCCTTGTCGCTGGCCATTTGACACAAAAAATAAACTTGTTTTGCCCCAGCGAACACACACCCGCTGTGAACCATCAACATTGGGAAGCCCAAGAGTATGACTCACACGATCAAATGCCTTATTGGCGATAATTAGACACACGCATGTAGGACTGCAATTATTGTTATAGGTATTTTGCTTATACTCTTTTAACTTATACATACAGTTGAACAAAAGTACAGTGTTACAGAAAATGACAGTGCAACAACCGTTTTATATAGTCTTCATTGGCTACCAGTCAGATGTCGGACATTGTCGGTGTACTTTTAAAATAATAGTTTTGACCTACAGAGCGTTACATGGACTGGCTCCAGCTTACTTGGCTAATCGCCTACAATTTCGTGTTTATAGCAGGAACACACGAGCTAGCAAAGCAAATGAAATAGAACTTGTTGTGCCTTTTAATAAAATGAAAGTCTTTGCTGGTTTAGGATTTTCAAGCATTGTGCCAAAGTGTTTGAATAAGTTATCAAATGAAATTAGAGAAGGCTAAAATTTAAATAATTTTAAAAGGAAACTGAAAATTCATTATTTTAATGAATAAGTGGTGAATGTTTTTTGCAGATTTTTTTATTTATAGGTAGGTCTAATTGTTTTATAGTTTTTTGGTATTTTATCTAATATTTTTAATTGTACGGCACATTTGAAAAAAATTATTGAAAGAGCGCTTTATAAATAAATACATTATTATTATTATTGTCATCATCATCATCATCGTCATCGCCGTCATCACCACCGTCATTACAATCATCATCATCATCGTCGTCGTCGTCGTCGTCATCACCATCATCATCGTCATCATGATCATCATCGTCATCATCACAATCACCATCATCATCACCATTATACGCATAATTCAGTACTATTTCGCTTTTCGAATCCAAACTGGTTGTTTAATATATTTCCGATAGATAAGTCCGATATATTTTCGAATGTGGAAATGATTTATTAATCCTTGCGCACGAGACACTTAGTAGTGGCCACGAGTTAGTAATTTTTCTAAACGTGACCCTTCGGGGGCACCATACATCACAGATGCATGAAAATTCAATTACTCGGCTGTCTAAAAAGCTTCAACGACGCAATGGCAAATTTTAATAATAGCTCAACGGTGCTTTAGTAATATTAAACATAATAGATGACGCAATTATTGTGTCTGCTACCAGCCTCTAATACATACGCTTTAGTGGCAATGAAATACAAATTCAAACTTCAGACGCACTCGTTTGAGCTAATATTGTAACAAGACTCGAAAAGATCCTACCTGCCCATATTACCTACAAGGTCTGAATATCTGAGGTAATATTTACAATAGAGCTTGAGTTTTATTGCATCATCAATTTAATATTTAATAATATTGCAGCATGTGCTCGCTCAGACAGATGCACTGCATCCAAGCAGCTTGATAGTCGTTCATCCTACAATAAAGTAAATAGGAATTCTGAAAAAAAACAAATACGTTTCACACGGACCGATGACCAAAAACACCTTGCCTGCGTTTTCACATAAAGGAAAAGCGCGCAGTATAAAATATGAATGATTTCTAAAAGTTTAAGAGCCATTCCGTCTACAAGTTTACGATGCTGTACCATGCGAATTATCGTAATCAAGCATCATCACACATTCGATGAAACAAATTCGACTCGATCTATTGGTCGAGGGACTCGCTCGACTCAAGATCGTGTATTAGAAATGATGCTAATGCCGCAATCTTGAAAGAAAAGATGGCCAGTTTGAATTTGAATTTAAGACGGCTATTCGATATTTCGACTCTGTCAGTTGGTGCAGAATTTGTTCTAGTGTATTCCTGTAGAGCGTCATGCGATCCGTTGCAAACTGGTAAAACTTTAGGCTTTTCTCGAAAATGGTGCTACCGCCGCCATCTTGAATTTGAAATAGCAAATCAAAAATCCGACTCCACCAGTCTGTGCGGAATTCTTTCTACCATACTTCTGTAAAGTTTCACGACGATTCAATGTCATCGGAACCTTCGGCTTTTTGCGAAAGTGCTGTTATCACTGCCATCTAGATTTCAACAAGACGGTTGAAGATCAGTCGATGCAGAAATCGTTCTAGTAGATCCACTGCAAATTTACTGAGCCTTAGGCTTTTTTTCATCTCCAGCAAGTTTAAAAACAAGGACAACAACAGCAACAAGACCAAAAACAACATCCTGCTAAGAAGCGACCTGCCTCGAATCCCCCGACTAAAAATAAAAATGTAAAAAGGTGGCATTAATGAAAAAAATCATCATAGCAGATTAGATGTAGAGAAATGATGAAGAAATGCTGGGATCGACGTTAATGAAGAGCTTTCGGGTGTTATATATGTGCCATATTAGGGCTACATATGTTGTCAATTGCTTATTTATTATGCATGTTTCACTTTATATTTTTCAATTCTATTTGCAGAAGTCAAAAAGTCAAGGTTAAGTTCTTTCATCGGATTCTACAGCGAAAAGGTAACAATGTTGAAAAGTTGTACAAATTCTTGCTATGGTCCGAAATTTCAATGTTTGTATTAAATTTTCACTGTCTTTTAGGGCAGTTAATGTCTAACATTTAAATAAGTTTATATGTACATTGTTAATATTATTTGCTTCCATGTGGAATCTAACATGTTTGTGTAAGGTCCATATTATTTCAATATCTGTAGTAATCCAATATATTTCTCTTTCCAAGGAACAAAACAGGGATTCTTATTTGTTGTCTTGATGAATAACAAGACGCTGCCATTTTGACGATAATTCATTTTAAACTTCGATTATTTAATGCCTACGTTACCAGCTTATTTATGTACAACAGTGAAGCATGGGGTTTAGCGATTAAGCAAGAAAAGCAGATTGACCCACTTCACAGAAGTCTTCTAAAGAAAGGTCTAAAGTAATCAAAAATGAAGATTTATATACTAGAACGAAAGAAATTCCGCGGAGTTCAAAAGTCAAGATCCGAAGATTAAGATGGCTAGGACATCTTCTAATATTACCAAATGAAGCACCAGTAAGAATTGCCTTAAAGGAAGCCTTAAAATCTTGCAAAAAAACCACGTGGCAAACCAAGTGGATAGCTATGATAAATAAAGATGTTCAACAACTTCAACGAAACTTATCTTTAGGAGTAGAAGAACTTGCGCTGTTAGCCGCAGATAGGAGTGAGCGGAATACTCTAATAAACGTTAATGCCTTAATGTCTACAATAGATGGAATGAAACTTTGAAGAAGAAAGTTTAAAAAATAATCAGAGCATTCGTAGCGCACACGTCATTAACTATTACGTCAAGTAATGGCGAGGTCGGGACAGTATTGCGGAAGATTTAAAATGAAATCAAGCAAAAAAATATTTTAACGCGAACGCGATATACACATAAAATTGCAATAAACTAATATGATTTTTAAGACGATTTTTTGAAACCCACTTTACGAACCCCTTTTCTTGCCCTTTAGGTTTTACGTTTCGGTCACTTTATTCTCGGGCCATAGTCAGAATGAAATACCTAGGCAAAAAATAACAAAAATATTTCAGTCACGTTTGTAAACAACACACATATATTGTTTACAAATTTCGCCAATAACAAACAAGACTATAGACAATAGTTTAATACCTTTTCTTTATGGTTGC
Organism: Tubiluchus corallicola; assembly: GCA_030141605.1. NCBI lineage: Eukaryota > Metazoa > Priapulida > Priapulimorpha > Priapulimorphida > Tubiluchidae > Tubiluchus > Tubiluchus corallicola. Next base: position 351,043 of record JAQGDQ010000228.1, on the reverse strand, counting down.
TAGTAAATCTGGCTAATTTTGTATTGTTATTTGTATTTGACACGTTGTTTACAAATTTGACTGAAACCTCTGTGTTATTATTTGCCTAGGTATTCATTCTGATGATGGCGTAAGAAAAAGGGTATTAGCTTATGTGATGTAAACTTTCTTTGGATTATTAAAAAAAATTCAGGATAACTTGATTGAGCAAAGCTCTTTACAACAAGGTTCTGATTGGTGCACAGTTTGCAAACAATTTCCAAGCTAATACCAAAAACACCTGAACAAAAAGAAAACATGTCAAAATTTATAAGCAGCTCATAAAACGAAATTAAAAAGCACAGTACAATTAATTAGAAAAGCACTTGATAAAAATCATTATGTAACTGTTTCGTAGTTTCGGTTTTCTCAGCTGCAGTCAATTAGTTACCATAAGTCTTGTCATCTGTGAAACACTAACGCATAATATATACAGCAAATAAATGCGGTACTGTTTACTATTATGAAGCTTTAAATTGCTAGCCGTCATCATTAGTGTAGTATTCCATAGAACAACTGCTCCAAATTTGCTTGCCATTAATTTTGAATAGGCCAGCCTTATACGTTATTATTGCACCGTTGCTTAATGCATTCTTACGCTTGAAGGTTTTAAGTAATTTGTCAACAATTACCTGACATTTAACCAAACCTGCCTTTGTCACGGTTATTTCAGGCGCAATGATTTTCCATTCCCGTGACGTCATTGGCTTCGGGGAGTATCGCCCTTACAGAAAACCTCACTTTGCGGTGAAATCTTGTGGTAACAGTGTTGACACAATAGTGCGCCGTGAAATAATCTGGCAAGGCAATATTTTATGTGTAATGAAAACTGAGCTGTGCGGAAAATTCTCAGGGAATAAAGATTTTTTGTTCGTTATTTGATTGCGCGTTGTTTGTGCGTCTAAGTATACTATCGGAAATATACATACAGATGAAACGTTCTGTACGGCACTATGACCGTAGGGTAGGCTTTTTTCCATTTCAAGAATAATTTGAAAAGTTAACATATTTCGCTAGTACAACATTTTTTGTCATTTAAGATCTAGGTTCCACTCTTAGTTGCGTTAATTTCAGAGTTTTTGTAATTTAAATTATTATCCAGGTATCCATGCTCAAATTTCCGACGGCAAGTAAAAGAGCGTATCGTCACAGTAACATAACGGTAACTGCCTGGCAATTCAACGTCGCTAAAATTTAAAATTTTGCTGATATGTCACTTTATAGCTTTTGTATTTTTTGCGATTATAACTACCAACACCTCTCTATCTCTTTCTCTATCTCTCTCTCTCTCTCTCTCTCTCTCTTTCTCTCTTTCTCTCTTTCTCTCTCTTTCTCTCTCTCTCCCCCTCTCTCTCTCTCTCTCCCCTCTCTCTCTCTCACTCTCTCTCTCTTTCTCTCTCTCTCTCTCTCTCTCTCTCTCTCTCTCTCTCTCTCTCCTCTCTCCCTTTCTCTCTCTCTCTCTCTCTCTCTCTCTCTCTCTCTCTCTCTCTCTCTCTCTCTCTCTCTCTCTCTCTCTCTCTCTCTCTCTCTCTCTCTCTCTCTCTCTCTCTCTCTCTCTCTCTCTCTCTCTCTCTCTCTCTCTCTCTCTCTCTCTCTCTCTTTCTCTCTCTCTCTCGCTACACACTAATAAACGTTAACTAAGTCTACGCACCATACGTTTGGAATCGCATGTTTTCTGCGGTTACAACAAACAGTAAAAACTGTATATGGAGGTACACACACAATATATTTAGCACATATGGATTCACACATAGGATATATTTAGCACATATGGATTCACACATAGAATTTATTTAGCACAGTATGCCTGAAAAATTCTTTATAAGAGCTGCTATGTCTTGTACATAGTTGCCAACATTAAAATGTGTAATGGTGTCTGGCCAGTCAGTAACCAGAGATTTAAAACATGTTATTTACACATTTACAAATAATTGTAGGGAAAATGAAGACTATTTGACTTTCTACCAAAATGCCGTGGCCAACGATGATGACGACGACGAGGATGACATTCTTCAGAAGTTAAAGCACCACAAGGAAATCATCGAGAGCGTGCATCTTAAACCATGGAGGATGAAGAAGAAATTACAGACACAAAGGTGAATCAATCAGACATAAACTGTAGATTTATTGCATAGAGTAGATAAACTGTTAAAAACTCGGGGAGCTCAGGCTCAGCTTGTGCCATGCAGGATTGTGCCAAAAAGAACAAAAAGAAAAAGAAAATGACGAGACTAAATCAGAAAATACAGTTAAATCAGGAAATCAGAAAGAATGTAAACACGGGTTCATTTAGTGTACAAAGTTAAGCGCAGGTTATTTTTTTATTCTTCAATTGTGTCTAGAAATCGTGTCTAGAGTTACAAAATCGAGCTGACAATTTTTTACTGTTCTTTAACGGCAGAAAAATGTAAACTTCCTTAAACCATATAGATATTTTATGTAGTTGTTGTCTGAATTTTTAGCCATCCACAGTAAGCTGAGCTATGGAAATGATTTCGTCCCTGACGTAGCAAAATAAAGCTGATTTTTGAAATGTGTAATTAGCAACAAATACGTTGACGTCGACTTTTCGTAGAATCGTGATTTTTTTCATTTTCTGTGGCAAGAAATTTTACTATTGCCACAGAAATAGAAGCTACTGATGAGCGTAATACATAAAAATCCCTTGGCGTTTATTGCTTACAGAAAAGCTCCACGAGCGCCACTGCAATTATTGCTGTTCATTCACTGCCCTGTAAGACGTCTATCTATACTTCATTAGTTCTCGTTAATTTCATCGTCTTGCTAAATTAAAGGCTGGGTTAAGCTGCGCTTGAAATTTACCCATTAATTTGATTGTTTACTTGTGTGTACTTATACTAAGACCCTATGCTGCGTCACACCAATGCGTTAATTTCTGACAAGCCTCGTTGGTATGAACTAATAATCAACGAAACGGCCAGCAGGCAAGCTAGTTTCGAAACAATAACGCTTCGGATATATTGCTTTAGTCACAGACTATCTTTAAAGTCAAACTAAACCCTCACTAAATATATAAGCTTTTACACTTAAAAATCCTGCAATCATTACGAATATTCAATTTATTTTATTATAAACTTAGTGTAAAACTTGTTTATTTTGATATTTTATCACTTCGTTGCTAGCAGTGTTAAATTTGAAGAATCGCCACTTTTCATTGCGCAAGACCAATGATGCTCTGAGTACAGTCACGAGGTCACTAAAGATCGGTAGACCAACAACGGTAACTAAAGACGCTTTCTGTATCTCGCAAGTCATTCTCGCTAGCTCGCGCTAAAGACGCGAAACATGGCGATCTTTACGCCAATGCACGCACTGGAAATTCGCCAGAAAAAAGAAAGTAATTTAATTTATAAATCTCTTTTGTTTAACAATAACTGTGAATTCTTTGTGCAATCACAATAATGCGTTAAAAACTTCAATGTCTGCTTGGGTTATATAGATTATAAGTAAAAGTAATCAGTCAACAACAATCATTACTAAAAAAACTATGTAGCAGCAACAAACATTAAAATGGTGATGAAGGAGAAAAACGGATTAACTGCCTGGCGAGCTATTCAGTTAACAGAACTGCATGTAACTGTAACGAAGAGAGCAGAAAGTTGCAATATTCCACATTCCCTTGTATTTTGAGAAAATTACACAGTAGCATAATTATACAGCATGGAAATCACCGTCGTCCTTATTTGCCTTGCATTTCCGACTAGGTAGACGCTTAATATAAAATTAAAAACTACCTGCCTTGATTAAGTAAAACTAGACCCACTCTTAAACTGTGAGTCAAAATAATCTATTAAAATTTTGAAAAGAAACACTATTTTTTCAAAAGACACGAGAAAAAATTATTACCACACAAAAACAATTTCGCGTTCGCGCCACTAGTTTTTCTATGTTATATGCATTTCACCATTCGCTAGTTAGACGGGCACTAGCGCCTACATTACGGAAACGCATTGCACAAAACAGTTCTGTACCTCCCAGTTCAGATGTGTTCGTTTGTTACGTACTGCACATGTTCGACAGCTCATGCGTGAGCACAGCGATAAATTTGAAATTTGCATATCTTAAAACTAGCCGAGTTTCAGTACAACACACTGAATATTTTACAGTAGCACTGCACTTCAATTTCTGCTTTCGCAAACATATGCAACATGCTCGCGGAATATTTTTGCTGTTGAAACTTATGTCCGTTTGTGATGTCATCAATAACTGCGCTCACCCGCCGTTAATTAAGTTTTTAATCTATTATTTAATTATCAGAAGCGCTTTTGCAGTATTAATAATGTTAAAATCTATACCTTTTATCGGACTTGAAAATGGGGTAGGATATGAAATATAAAAAACAATAATGGTGCTATGTGCTCTAACTGTACTTTGCTTAAAATCGTTAATGATGTTTTATAATCAAGAACTTTGTAAACGAAATAGCAAAAGAAACGAAAGCATCAGATAAAAAGCTGCAATCGTCTGCAGCTGGCCCCATAACTGGACGGGTGATTAAAAAAATGAACGTGTCTTTTGAACGCTTGATTTTTAAAATACACCCCTTTTCGATATTTCTAGAATGGCAAAAGCATTTGTGGAAAAGATAGAAGGGCGTCTTTCAAGAAGCCGTGGATACCAAGTAGCTGGTGTAAAGGTAATTTCTTCACCTGATATTTACAACAACAAATCAAAGATATACTTCCATGGTATATTTGTTGTTAAACTTGTTTCATCTATGAGTATGTACAGTAATTTGTACATTATCCTGTGGTTACCATTTAGGCTGATAAAATATGGCAAGAGTAATATTGCACGTCATTACACGTAGTTATATGATGAGATAAGCGATTTTCATTTTCAGTGTATGCAAAGCACTCGAGTCAGCGCATTTATGACAACTTTACCAATCATACTGAGGTGCTTGCCCAACTTATTTACAAGCCATCTGTAATAGTGTAGATAGGTCTCCCTTCGCTTACTAGTTATCACTAACGGATTCAGAATAAATGGACTTATTGGTTGAAACAGTGAGTTTAAGTTTTCTTGATTGATAACTGCTCCTGGAGGACAGGTGTTCAACAGAAAAACCGACTAAAATACACGATGCTAAAAATCTGCTAAAAATAGACATACAATATTTTTCAAATTGGAACTAAGATCCAAAGGTGAGAAAAGGGTAATTTGGAAAATACAACAAGAAAAGATAAAAACAAGACAGTAAAAATGCACAATAGAAATAATTAAAAATGTGAGCATCACTTAACTCTGAGACTATGAAAAGATTATACGGAGATAAAATAATCAGAAAACACTAAAACTGACTCACTGAAAAATTGAAGATACAGAGAACTGATAAATATTTAACACAAATTAGGTAGCAAAAGCTGAACATCTATATATACGTCCCCATTTAATTTGATAATTTGCCTCGAGAACTTAATGTAGTTAGTCGCTATGCGCAAATCATTGGGTAATTCATTCGAAATTTTAGAAGCTAAATTTTAAATTCCTAAATTTCAGAAGAGCTTTCTCTCAGATTAATGTTGTCGTATAAGCACAAAACTTTCTGGACAGAGTTCATGTATTAATCGTTGCCTATATTCCACAAGTTTTTTTTTATTTCAGCTTTTTTGAACAATGTATCATAATCACTAAAGTAATTATTAAAGGCAAAACGTAACGCAAAAACATAACAAAATTATTGATGATCCATTCACAGCATTAATAAATGGTATGTCTCGCAGCTTAGCTGACCTTCTTTCAGCTGGTGGTCTGGTGAAAAATTTGTCTCTATTTTTATTTTTTTAACGTTACCTCAAGAACGTCCTCACCCTTGACCCAGCTCACTGTGAATTCAATTAGTGCGAAACCTCAATTAGCAAGTAATAAAAGAAAAACAATTTCAGCATAAATAAATAACAAGAACGAAACGTATAAATCAGGAGACTGCAGCACAATTTTAAATTTACGCTGTCAGGGTCTCAAGAGTCCAGTGCTACGCTAAATTAAGCAGTAATAATTTAACAAATGAATTAATTTTCGCTTAGCTGATTTTATTAAAAATTAATTTCACAAATACTTGTTGGTCTTGCAAGTCTGCTAAAGAGAAGTTCACAAACAAAAGCTTTGTTTTCAAATTTAAACCAAAACACCTAATAAAAAACGATTTAACAAAATTACAATTGACCCACAGGTGTTTTTATTTTGTTTCTAGTTTTGGAACAAGACAAAGAGAACTATGGCAAACTACTTAGTTTTTCTCATTCCATGGGAGATCAGAATTAGGAGAATTGAGAGTACGTATTATTGATTTTTTTTCAAATCATTTTACCATTTTCGTAGCACTTACAACATCATCGACAACAACAGCGCCAACGACCGCAATGACTGTGATGACAATATAGGTCTATTAAATAATAGCTAATAAAAAATACATAATTATGACTAGGCAGCTTTTGGGCATTGTAATAAAATATATGTTGAACTGATCATATTACTAAAGAAAAAACATGCCGAATAGTCCTCACATATAAATTGTAAAATTGTAGATTTACATCAAACCCTGTGGTACACATATAATGCTGAAGTACACAGATACCCAAATCAGCCTTTCTGACTAAGAATCAGTTATTGTTTAAATAAAATCTAGATACAATTGTGTAAAGTATTATTAATGTGACATTGTTGTGATAACTATTTTTAATACTTGCATGAGTTAATTGTTATATGTTCTGTACCTTCGAGCCACAATATTCCTTTGTAAGGGGATTTTGCCTCTAGTAAACATTTTTTCCACTGTTGATTAAATCTGTCTTGTTTGTTTGTAATGTAATGTATGTAATGGCGGTTCAATAAACCAGCACGCATATAAATTTAGACAATGGCGTTCTTATGTAAATTATAACATGTAAGCTGCTGTAAATTTTTTTTCAAACTTTTATCTTGTACATTATGGTAAATTTGTAAATCTGTACGTATAACATCGTATTTAATGTTTGATATATTAACACTCTTTTAACTGAATAGTTCATCTGTAGTCCTCTCACATAGTTTTTTTATCATGCTTATTAACATCATTGTTAACAACTGTTAAATGTCTAACTGGTTTTGTAAGCCATTGTGAATGTGCATTTTTAATGTGCACCGTTAGGCTGTCGTATATCAGATGCAATAAAGAGTTTTACTATTATTATATTACCCACAACAGTGCAACTTTATTTCTGGTGCATAAATCAGAACTTTGAGCACTCGATTTTTTGGGATAAACTTTCGGATATTTTTTAATCTTTTTATTAATTACTTATACTGGCAAAGGCCTCGCAAAAAACTTTGCGTATAAATTCACTTATACTCAATAATACGCGAGCATCCTACGTAGTTCTCATTTATAACGCAAAGCCAGTAGCAGCTTTTACTGAATTAAAGTTATAAAATTATAAGCAGAGTATAATTGATGACGTCAGAACAATGGCTTTGCGTCAGCTTTTTTCCAAGCGAAAATCGCCCGAAATGGAACCTCCAATCAACTCATCACAGCTCCTCACGGTTGAAGCGTCCTAAAATGCAGCCTGTTTCTCGTTTTCCTAAAGAGCGATATATCTTCTTCCGAGAGGCCCACCAGGCACCGCTAGAACGTTTTTCTGCAGGCTGTTTGGTCAAAATTTTGAAAGAAATCGGGAGTTGGGTCCGGGAAAACGCCCGTTACGGGATGCCGTGGCTCTCATAAAGTACGATTTACTCATGAAGTTAACCCACCGCTGAACGGGCTATTCAATCACTGCCAGCACCCCCCGCGGCCCTTTCCGGATCTCTAGAAATAAGAGGTATACGTTTTGCAAAAGCGGGCAAAAATGGCCATTTTTGGAGGTTTTTCGCCCTCCTGTTCTGCCCAATGGGCCCGATTCGAAAAATAAGTCCCCAGGTGCAAACCTATGGGTAGAGACCTTTTATTTGACGTATAGGTCGTCGAAAATGGTGCCGTTGTTGGAGCTGTAGCCTCGTCGGTTATATATCCGTGTATATATCGGTTATATATACCACCAAAATTAATATATACGATCGCGAATAGATTAAAAAATTTATCTCTTTTTCGAAACACAGTTACTGGTCCCTAAATGAGTCCACTCATGGTCATGAATTCATCATCATCTCTGGAGTCACACGTCGTTTGACATGATCCTCCTACTCACTTTACTCCACGCTGCCCTGTCACCCGCAACCCCCTATGTCTTTGTATTTTTGTTTTTACTTTATTGATAAATGATTGAATAGCGATTACAAATAAATTGAGTTTTTCACACCAGCTTAATTCAGCTTTCATAATAAATTATTAATGGTTTCTTTGAAACCCGTGCCTTTCTTCTTGAGACAAGGCGACCCGCAACTTTTTATTAATGATCGATTAGCGAACGTGGATTGACCGTTCAAAAACGTTATTACTCTGTATCCTGGGAAGAGGCATTAACAGACGCTATAACTTATGACGACATTAGGGGTTGAGGCTTTCATGCCAAAAAAACACTGAAATATCTGGCTTGCTTCCGAAACAAGGTAATAATACCATTGCTTTGCCATGCATCTGTAGTTATCACCTTTTTTTCATTTTTCGTTAATAATAATGTTGAAAGTGTTTATTTTAATTTTTTACGATGACCTAGAACAAGCAGCTTAGGCTTGTAAACAAAGAATTTTAAATCAAATGTTGAAAATTGCCATTGTAAAGTGTTTTGTGGTTCAATTATTCTAACATATTTATTATATTAAAAAAGCACCTGAAGCGTTTTGTCCTCAGCACTGAAATCGGCCTCATTTTGTCACAGGAATTTGAACACAAAGTTTCATTCACAATATTTCCCCTAAAAACGAAAAACCGACCGCGCCAACATGCGCACACAGTAAAAAACTCATCCTTATATTTCTAGGCCATTTTGGTACCGTTGTGGCATCCTACTTCACCTTCCTTCGCTGGATATTTTGGGTCAACATCGTTATTACCGTGATGACAATGAGCTTTGTTGTAATACCAGAAGTAAGTGTTTTTCATAATAATAACTACAGAATTTTGAAGCTAAAGTAATATCGACAAGAGGCACAGACTCAAAACTTTATTATTGTTGAAACTCTGCGTCTGTCCGTGACAGTATGAAAAATGTCAAACGATCATAAGCTAAATTTATTTTATTTAGTGTAGTGTACATGGTTCCTCAGTTCGTATCCTGAGCCCAAAAAGCGTATACAATACATGTTTTATGCAATATTTTAGCAATAAAGAATGAAAATAATAATAATAACACCTAAACGTCAGGAGTTTGCCATCTTTATTACAGTTGCACATTTTATCAACTCTTGCCAATTCATTCATTGTAGACCCCTCTCTCCAGTATAATTCTCAAAAGCACGTGTTTCCTTCTAGGTCAGAAAATTATGAAGTAAAAACTAGTGGCACGTTGTGATATGGGCGCCTCTGTTTTCATTAGCCACGCCATGGCATGTCACTAAATATTATGTTTTTTTTGTTGTCATTGCTGTACACACATATATATATCTTAGAAATAAAAGAAGCTTAAACAGTCTTAATTTGAAGGACAGCTAAGATTAAGCTACATGTTTTAGGCTATGGTTGGCGATCACCAATCACAAGTTCTTCCTGCAACTGAAGAAAAAAGCGCAGCTTCTTTAAAAGCTATATGGGATTTCCAGGTAGGAAAATAGGAATAGTACGTCTTGTAAACGTATATGCTATCATTAATGAAATGCAATAACCATTCAAAGCAAAGTTATTTATTATGTTATCACGAAAGATATTGTTACCAAGTAACAAAACAGTAGCAACGTCAACAGCAATGTTGACGACTTCCAGATGGTTAATAACGATTCTTACAACAATAACAACGACAAGGACAATGACAACAACAGCCACAGCCACATCAACGACAAAACAACAAATTATTAGAATCTCCTGGGGTGTCTTTTCCATCACATGTTTACTTTTAAAATTCGAAAAAGTTGTTTCTTTTTTTAAATATCTATGCAGTTTGAGACTATTGCTTTTTTCGTTGTTTGTTGATTTTTCTTTCACATAACTTTGGAAAGCATTGAATTCTAGCGACTTTAAACATATACAGAGGCGTAAATGATGCTAATTATATAAAACAAAGAGCTACCAGTGGGCTTTAATTCTTCGCCTTGCAGGGATATATGAAGGTTTCGGTATTATTCTACGGTTACTATACAAATACAGATGTAATTGGGAAGAACTATAGGCTTCCACTGGCATATTTTCTCACTAGCCTTGCTGTATATGGATACAGTTTCTTTGCCATATTGCGCAAGTGAGTAAATGACATAACTATGTTCTTTTCTTCATAAACAGCAAACTCATACATATTCAGTTTAAGGTCGACTGAAAGAAAAGACAGAATTACTGCTCTATTTGGAAATCGAAAGCTCTTGATGTGGAATGCTTTTAATTGGCATATTAAACAGGATGGCAGCAAACTCAAAGATGAGCAAACTATCAAGCAAAGATGAACAGTTTACATTCAGCTGGAAAGTTTTTACTGGCTGGGATTATATGATTGGTAATCCTGAAACAGCTGGTAACAAAATGGCCGCAGTATCAACTAGTTTGAAGGTATGTTGTAATTTAACACCTTATTTATTGTATAGCGGAAAACTATTGACATGACTTTGAGGATGAGCAAAGCTGGAAAACCCCTGCACATGCAGTTATCTCTAGTTAGATTTCTGCCTACTTACTTCATGACTATAACTTGAGTGATTACATACTATTTTGGCAAGTTCTAACATTCTCTAGGATAGCACGACTAGTCTTGAATTCTCTGTCATCGCACATCATAGCGAGCCTACTATTTTTTAGTACTGAGACAAGGACCAAGTATATTGCTTCGCTTGCTAACGCGGCTCCGCCCGCCATAATGATTCTGAATTTTGACTGCACTCTAAATTAGAGGCTCTTCTAAAATAGCCGTAGTTTCGTCGGTAATATATGTATCGATTGGTTTAATCTGAAACGAATAAAATTTAACAGCGCTGCGCTTCCGTCTTTTTACAGGAATCGATAGTTGAAGAAAAAGAAAAAGTAAAAGAAGAAAAACGGTGGTTGATAATATTACTGCGAGTAATTGCTAACTCACTTATCCTCATTTTGTTGCTGTTCAGTGGTTATGTCATCTACAGAATCGTCGAGCGTTCAAAGGAGATCGAATATAAAGATCCTCTACAGGTTGACTGGTGGGAGCAGAACGAAGTAAAACATTGATTAATTTTTGCTCATAAGCTTTCATGTTGTTTATCATCATTTTTCTAAAATGTAAATTAAAAATGCCTCTGTGATGGCAACTGCTATTAATATTAAACATTTTTGCTCGTTTGCCCTTTGCATGTTGTTTGCAGAGAAGACGTGAAAGAACGACTAACAAACCCATACCAAATGATCACTTTACCTTTTCATAATTATAAATAACTTTGACCCATAATTAAAAATGTCAACTTTTCTTCTGGTAGTCCTTTACTAAATTATGAACAGAACATCGTGGTATTTGACCTGGTACAGCAATATATACGTTTTAATCATCTTAAAAACAGCTGGAGTAGTTATGTATATATTGTAATAGACTTGTTTTTCCCGTCAAACTGCATCCCGTAAATTTTCCAGCCTGATGCAAACTGATCAGCATTTATTTGCTGTTTGTCAAAGGCAGCTATTTCAAATAAATATGTTTATAAAAATACTAAGCTTAAGATTAAAACCTGTCCTTGGTCATTAGAAATTTAACAAAAAAACGCTTCTTAAATAAAACATTACGCTATCCAGTCGTGTCTAGATTACGAAGAAGTATTTTATGTATATTGCAGTATCATTAGCTACATCCTGTATATGAAAAATTTATCATCAAAATTATTCCTGTTTTATTTTAATGATACATGTTTGCTGTACAATAATTACAAACTGATCCTAACTAAAGACGAATACAGATTCTATAAAGGAATCAGAATTAGACACAGGCCTAATCCTTTCCATAGTTTCCGTGCTTGAGTTTTAAATACTGATTAAATTTTAAACAGACTAATTACCGACTGACTAAATGCTATTAACTTCAGTCAGCATTTAGATCCCAACCATGGAAAGGATTGTAAATTGAGAATCAGTTACAAAATTACTCATTTAGTTAACACCTGTATGTAATTGACACCTGTTTACAGGTGGCAATGGTTGTGTCGCTTATAACGCTGTTATTTCCTACCTTGTTTGATCTAATAGGCATGATCGAACGAAGACATCCCAGAGAACAGTTAAGATGGCAGCTTGCAAGGTGGGCCAATATTCCTAAATATTTAATAGTATAATTATATTCTGATTTCGTGCAGTAGTTACCTGCATTTATTATCAATATCAGCGTCATTATTATTACCATTACCACCATCATCATCATCATCCCAATCATTATTATTGTCACAATTGATGTCCTACTGTTTTACTGCCACCACATCGTCACTGACATTATCATCATCGTCGCCATATTCAAATGGAGATGAAATCTTATTTTGGTAGAAAAGTCATGACACTATTTTTCTGAAGTTATGAAAAGTTTTATTGATAATGGGAATGTGTAACTGATTTTTCCTGAAAGTTGCAGTTTCCGTTCAACTTACTACAAATTTTCAGAAAAACTGACAGGAAAATTGACCGAAGATTAACTGTCACCGTGTCACACAGTGTTCTTTACATTTCCAGAATTTTGGTGCTGTACCTTCTGAACTTGTATACACTTGTAATAGCTTTGCTGAATAAAGTTACTGCTCTATACAGAGGGGTAAGTGTACCAAGGTCTAAGCCTAAAGTTATTTTCTGTAGCATACGAAATGACCCAGAGAACTTATATTTAGGAAAGTACATTTCCCGTGTTATTTCTTTTTTTGTTTTTTTATTTTATTCACCAGGCAGTACTTCACGTTGCAAACTGGCTCTGTATAATGTAGTGGTTAGACACTTTCACGAAATTACATGTAAGTGACGCTCATGCACTTTATGTGATTTTACACACCAAACTGTATGCGTGTAGCATGTATGTGGCACTAACATACTGTATGTCATTTCACACATCAGAGTGCATGTATGTAAACCTCGTCTGTCATGTAAGTTACCCAACATTGTTTGCACATCTCGGCAACTACTTTAATTTTAAATGACACTGACATCTAACCACCCACTAAGATCTCTGTCTCATTTAATACTACAAAATTTCGCATTTGTTTCCCAACTTTTTGCATTTTTTGTGTTATAATTAACTTTTGGCATTAAACCACTTGCTTAAGATCACCACCAATTACCCCACTTCGTTTCCCTAGGAAATACTATAAATAAATCAAATTTGGTTGCCTAAATCTTTACAGTTCTTGAGTTGTAACTGATTTCTAATCTTCAGTCACTAATAACCCAACTAATATCTCTTCGTCGTCTATAAATAAACAAAATTTTTTTGTCCAAACAAAAAACAGTTTTAGTTGCAGTGTTGGCTACATAGCAAAAATCTTAGGTAATTAATAGATTTCGGCTCAGGTCTTGTGAAAACTTAATGAAATTTGGTAAATCTAGTGTAACTTATTTTATGCCTTCGACACCGAATATGCTACAATGTTCGACGTACTTTCCTTGAATTTCGTAGCATGTCATATGTCATTCAATTATTACCCTACGTTGTGGCCATGACACATATGGGAACAAGTGCTAAATAATAAACTATAAAGTGTGTTATTTGTTACGCAAACGCAACTACTGTAGGATTACATAGACAAGCAGATCTTCCCATATTGAACTTTTGCTGCCTTTTAATAGAAAAATGCTCCTGCGACCTAACTTTTTCTTCTTTTGTACCAAAATATCGGAATTCCTTGGCTCAAAACCTCAGAACTGTCTGTTTCTACTGTACAACTATTTAAAAAACGCTTGAAAACACATCTCTTTGAAAATTATTATGATCAAGTCCAACTATTGTAAACTTCAGTAATGACCTATAATTTACCGTGATTTCTGTCTTGTAGGCGATTGGTGTGTTTTGTGCAAAATTTTTAATAATTTTATTAGTGTACCATTTTCTATTGTCCAATTGTAACCATAATATGTTACTGTACAAGGCCATTGAAAGCGTTATGCTTGAACGAGCGCATTAAATTATATTATGTTACGTTACATTACATTACATTACATGACATGACATTACATTATATTACATTATATTATATTGTATTATATTATATTACATTTTTTTATTATTATTTTATCATTTCAGTCAACAGTTGGTGTTAGCAGCTCACTTAGCAAAACGCCAAACAGCAGCACATTCGCTCCATGGAGACAACAATCAGATGCCACAACAAAGGACAAGAACTTTGAGTTGGACCAGGATAGCAACAAATATATGCCCACAACAGTGCCCATGCCATCCATCATTCCAAACATTACATCTTTCTCAGATATGAACGATACGAATACTTTGAATGATACAATTCTGAGTTCAGAACCCTGGAAAAGACCTGCCGACTTTCCGAATGATATTTGGGAATTTTTGAGTCGACAAACTCTCCCGGATCTAGACAACATTACACTAAATTCAAACAATTCATCTTTTCCAAACGATACCCTGTTGGACGGTTATAATATGACCGATTTTGTTTTACCTACTGTAGATAAAATTTCACCTTCATTCTTGTTTGAAAACTTAAGCAGCACCTACGCCACTAATAGCCACACATTGCTGGACTGGAATTACAGTCACAACTTCTCAGAGTTTAGCGATACTTCCATTTTCAGTGATACGTCAAATTTGACCAGTACCCTCCCAGCAGGAGCTATGTCTCAGGCATTAACGTCTGATCAGACCGGTAGCACTGGTTCCTTATGCTGGGAAACAATGGTCGGCCAGGTTTGAACTACTGTTTTTTTTAATAACATATAGCATTTTTAGAAGTAAATCCGAAAGACACTCTCCAGTTTGGCTTATACTTGAGATGGTACGTTGGGCACTTCTTTGAATATTTGAAACTAGTGGTATCGTAATTGAATGAGCGTGAGAGACTTATCTCGGACTTTAAGTAATGGGCCATTTAGAGACAAACGGGCTAATCATTATTAAAAAAATACCATTTTCAGCTCTTAGTGATGCAGACAGATCGAGTGCTCGCAAAACATTGCCTTTATTTCCTCTTTGTCTCGCCGACAGTTTCTTGTCTTTCACAACTCTTTCTGTTGAATTGTCTTCGAATATGAAGTTTAGTATTTGCTTCATTTTCAAGCAAAACGTTCCATGCTGCAGAACTTTGGCAAAATTGACTGTAACTGCATTTGTAGTAGGATGCAAGGCTGTGTTACGCCTTCTCATAAATGTTTATCCCATAAAATTCTTAGCCGAATCAGAATATTGCCAAAACTCCGCAACAATGCTAAACGGTTCTAGAAACCTTGACAGGGCTCTAATGAACCAGCAAAAGACCAGACTGTGAGAGACTGTGAGCACTCTTTCCGTCTTGAAAATGCAAATTTTCAGAGAGTAAAATTTGGGTGATTGTGAAGAATAAATTAGGAAAGCAAAGACACCTTGATGCTTGACGTAAACCAGAATGGCGGAGTGTGCTTAACGATCGAAGTTAAGCAACGCTAAGTCTAGCAAGTAAATGTACAAGTGATTGCCAGAAAAGCAGCCATACTGCCTTTAGCATTTACCTTGTTGTGCATGTGAATCTAACCTCAGGCATTTTTGCCAGTTCAGTTCCTCACCTTAAATCGATACACAGAGAGAGAAAGAAAGAGAGAGAGAGAGAGAGAGAGAGAGAGAGAGAGAGAGAGAGAGAGAGAGAGAGAGAGAGAGAGAGACTTCGGTCGTGCCGCTATATTTAAATATGCGTTGAGTGCTTGGTCCTAGTTTGCAGAATTTTGAACAGTATCAAAAGCATATATCATGATACACTTCTCAAACTTTCCTTGAGAATCCTGTGTTCGCTCTTGGATATTCTGTAATATAACGTTCTGTAATATTAAAAATATTTAAAGGGTCCCTATACAATAATTCTTATTTTAAGTTTTTATTCTAATCACTTGCGTTTTCAGGAAGTATTAAAGCTAACGATAATTGACCTGATCTTAACTGTAGCTTCGATACTGGTAATTGATTTCTTCAGGGGCTTGTTTGTTCGCTACTGCAACAAGTGTTGGTGTTGGGATCTTGAAAAACAGTTTGTATGTTAAGACTCTTGTATTTATAAATGATTTAATTAATTAATGCAAAAAAGAGAACTGAATGAATACAGCTATCAAACTTTCACGAATGATTTTTAGGCCATTCTAACAGCGTTTTGGACATTTTTATAAATTACTAAATCACTAAAATACATCAGCTGTCCTGCAAAAGTGTTCCAAAATTCAATTTTTTATGAAAATGTCCGATATGTTGTTAGAATAAAGCATCATTCTGGAAGTTGCATCCAGGTAGTTCTCTTTTTGGGCTAACAGACTAGACTATTGAATTTGTGAAATGGATTGAGGGGTACTGATGACGTAATTTGGCCACTTCATGTATTCCAGTATCACTAAATATACCACTAAATGAAAGCTTACATAAAAGTTCCTATTCGTCCCTGATAGTAGCCAAATGTCTATCTACGAACGTTTTGGAGTTATAAGCCGGCAAAGTGCAAGACTACTTCTCCGCCTTTTAGTGTCCCCGGGGCAGTGGGCCAAAATGCGACATTTTATAAAAATGTCCAAAAACGCTCTTGGAACAACCTAAAGAATCATTTCTGGAAGTATTGCAGCTGCAACCAGTCAGTCCCCCGGTTTTTCAGCTAACAGACGGAACTGTTGTGTTATAGCTTTCAGCAAACTGAAATGCAAGCTCCCAAGGCTCCTAGATTGACCAAATCCACGTTTTGCCACACTTACTAAAAATCTGCCAGCTTTTTCTCACCCTCACACGAAAATGTAGTTGGACGATTTGATTTTGTTTTCTGTTTTTTTTTCTTTTTTCTTTAACCTTTCAATGTCACGAGTGGCACACCTAATTCCCCACTGTGGGCAACTATTGATAACGCATCTGGTCTAATCTCTACAGCCGATCACGTAAATACATACTTCCAATGTCCCTATTGTTGAAATTTAAATTAAATTGAAATTGTTTAAGTTTCTTGCGTAGCAGAACACTGAAGCAAACGTAAAACTGACGAGTTTAACCTAATGACGAGTTTAGCCCAAAATACACTAAATACTTTTCTCGTCGAAATTTTTGTTGTGTTACTTAAAAATTTTCAGTAAAATTTCAGGCGTTAACATAAATGGTCTTCATTTGTATTTTGCAGCCAGAATACGGCGAGTTTAAGGTAGCAGAAAACATTTTGCAGTTGGTCAATAATCAAGGAATGATTTGGTAATTTTTTATACTTAAACTCAATCCACAAACAACTATTCGTGCAATAATAATAAACAACAATAATATTGCAATTCGAATGTTTAATTCATCTTAATAAATAATGACAATTAAATTTTGTGAATTTATTTGGCAGGATGGGCACGTTTTTTTCTCCAGTTCTTCCAGCCGTCAACACATTCAAGTTATTCTGCATTATGTTCATACGAAGTTGGGCAGTATTAACATGCAACATACCACATGAGAGAGTGTTCAGAGCATCCAGATCAAACAACTTTTACTTCGCCCTGCTTCTTACCATGTTATTTCTTTGCGTGCTACCCGTTGGCTATTCTGTTGTTTGGTTGGTACCTTCCGTCAGCTGTGGACCGTTTAGAAAATACAGGTAGGTAAGGGCTTCGACAGAATCTTCAGCTACAACGACGACCAACAAAAAACTGTTGGAGATGATGATAATGATGGGGGCTGCTCTACTTTATTTTATCCTGCATTTAAACTTTAAAATGATATTGTTGACAAGAAATTAAACAAAGCAACAAAGGGAAACCAAGTGCAGGCTACTAAGTTGGGTGGCCTAGTGGTTTAGATTTCGGACTGCAACCACACAGTCTTGAGTTCGAGACAAGCGGCTGCCAACCTGCTGTATGTGTATAAGTCGCTAAATAGACGTTAGTGCTAATTTTGTCTGTTAAACCAGCGACGGTAAATAAATCTTGTCTTTTCTGTGTCTTCCTTGGCATCATCAGTTTTTGTCATATGCAAAACTGTAACTACGCAAAATGAATACAAGCAAGTGTCTTGTCAAATGACGTTACTTCAATAGTTTCTTGCCAATCAGAAAGCCGTAGATTCTTAAGTATCTGTTTATAACGGTCACTGACTTTAATGCTAACTTGCAGTTTTATAAGGGAAATTGTACCAAGGAGCTACCACGTATTTATCAATTATGGACATTGCCATGCTTGACACACTCTGACGTGACCTTCAATTTAAGCTGACATTACACTTCAACTCTTTAATTTGACGTACCATAGAAACAACGAGTACTGTGCCAAGTGCACTATATTTTGCATTAATTAGAATAATTTAAACTACCTTTTCCTCAAATTTCTCAGATTTGAGAATTTGCTCTCACATCAATAAAAAGTCCTAGAATTAATTATAAGGCGTATACTTAACATAGATGTGGAAAAAAGTCTTTAATAATTAGCTGGGCTCCAATCAAGCCACAACCGTCCATTTCACTGAATGCTAGATGCAAATCAGCAGCTGTGTAAAAACAAAAATAAAAACAATCATGACTAAAATGTCTGCTGGTAAAACATTGTGTATGAAGTACATAAATAAGACAACAAATAAATAAATGAATAAATAAGTAAATAAATAAATTTTTAATGATGAAAGTAGGTAATGATGAAAATTGTGATATGACATTAACCTCTTGCCACTTTAGCTATGTACTATATCTCTTCATTTATGCACATTGTTACAATTTTTAGCAAAAACCAAGGTCACATTTATCACATTCTCACCACAACTATGGATGAAAAACTTCCAGGCTGGTTAAACAGAGTCATTGACTACATAACCTCACCGGGAATCATCATTCCGCTGTTTATATTGCTAGTGTAAGTTTATCATCATTTCATTGTTTAAGCTGCTGTTGTAAGCTTTATAGTGTCATTGTTTATACTGTTGCTGTAGGCTTTATTTGTCATTGTTTATGCTGCTGCTGTAAGCTTTATAGTATCATTGTTTGTGCTGCTGTTGTAAGCTTTATATTGTCATTGTTTGTGTTGTCATTGTAAGCTTTAAATTAGCATTGCTTATGCTGCTTTTGTAAACTACATATTGTCATTGTTTGTGCTGGTGTTGCTGTTGCTGTTGTAAGCTTTATATTGTCACTGTTTATCCTGCCATTGTAAGCTTTTAATTAGTTATTGTTTATGCTGCTTTTGTATGCTTCGTATTGTCATTGTTTCTACTGCTGTTGTAAGCTTCATATTATCATTGTTTATGCTGCCGTTGTAAGTTTTATATTGACATTTTCAGCTGCTATCGTAAGCTTTATATTGTCATAGTCTATACTGCTGTTGTAAACTTTATATTGCATTGTTTTAAGAATTAAAAATTAATTTTAATGATGTACTCAATCTAAGTGAATGCGAGTATACATGAAGTTTATACTGTCTTTTCTACAAGCTTTGGTGTTTTTTGAACTTTAGCCTGGGAATCTACTATTTAATTTCACTAACAAATTCTTTGAAAGAAGCAAACAGTGACTTAAAGATGCAGCTTCACTATGTAAGTATGATGCATTGCAAATAACAGAGTGTAGACTTTGTCAGTTTGTCAGTTTTCCAATAGAAATTTAAGTGAAAACATACACATTATTTCCATTAATCTAACATAAGTCACAACTCACGAATTTTCTGTCAACGTTTTGAAAAATTTGCTTGCCGTTGTTTAAGAGACGAAGTTGTATTACGCGCCTTTTCTATTGAAACCACAGCGCACTTAGTTTTCTCTACGCCAGGAGCCACATAAAGCCACAGGCTTAATGCCCAGTTAATGTTACCCCAGCAAAGATCAAACGTATATTTAGTATACATTCATTACCTTATCACTACCTCGAATCATCGCCTAATTTAAGCACTCTCATTAAACTGGTGTGCTTTAATGCAAAGTATGCGTATTGCCATAGACTGAGTGATTTTCATACCTTATGTGACAATGGCCATTTTCCAACAGGTATTTTAAGAAATTTTGTCCTGTAACACGCAGAGAGCTAGTGGTTATCTCTATGCAGATTCAGCTGCTTGTAGAATAAACTAGAAGCAACTGAACGTTTTAGTGTGCATTGAGTACATTTCATTTGTACTAACTCAAAATTCATCACTGTAACATGCAAATAAGATAGTGTTAATAATATTGCAACAAAAACTGAGAGAAACACTTTGAAAAATGCCTTGTGAAATGGCAATGTAAAAATTTTACGACATGCTGATTTTGACAATATCAACATTGCTACATTTCCCTCATTTTGTTTCATTTTAGGAAAGAACTGAAGAAAAAAAGCGAGTTTACGCAATGGCTGATGGTAAGTATCTGCAGATTTTTAATGTATTCCCGTTTTAATTATTTTTTAATTATACGGTTATCTTCATTAAAGGCTTTTAAAAACAACTTTAATTGCAACGTTCAGAATCAATTCATTTAAAATTACAGGTAATTACCAATCTATCATATAACTTTTGTTTTTCTCTTTCAGTGTCTGCTCCTCTGCTTTCTGAAGACAAATATGGAGATTTTCTGAAAATTAAGCAACACCATGTAGAAGTTGACGTCAATCCTGATGCGAAGTACGCTCGTGGTGTGAATGTATCGCCAGTCCCAAACATGTTTGAAACTAGCTTTACAAATCCGTGGCGTAAAGGTGTAAATTATGATGACGCTGCACCTAAGAAAACAATAGCTGGTCGATCCATCAGCAGTGACTTACGAGCACACTCCCCAACAGATTCTGATGATCTAAAACTGATACGCAACAAAACTGTAATTCCACTAATTGAGACGCAAGTGGAAACGCATGTTTTTCAGCCAGATTCACATAAAAGGAAGACACAAATTGCGGTCGAAAAAAAGACTTTGTCATTAAGAAGAATGGAAGACACTCGCAGTGACGACAAAGTTGACATTGTAGACAAAATTTCACAAAATATAAGACAAGAAGGATCCTGCGCTCCAATGTAAGTTGCACAGTAGCCTAACACAAGCAAAGTAAAGAAACTTGTCATTTCGTGTATGTGAGAGGTTTAAAAGGAAAACTGACTCATTTTTTAAACTGTAGGGCAAAACAATGTACTCTTTAAAATATTGAAAGAAAACATGGTGTTTTTTAGAATAACTTACGTGAAAGAATTATTAGCACTCAAACGTAATTTCACGTTCACGCCACTAGTTCTTCGCTGTTACGTGTATTTCGCCATTCGCTAGTTAGACGGGCATTAGCACCTGTGTTTCGGAAACGCGTTGCACAAAAAACAGGTACCTCTCAGTTCAGAGGTGTTCATTTGTGACGTTCGACAGCTCATGCGTGACCACAGCAGTAAATTCGAAATTTTAATTTTTATCTTAAAACTTGCCGAGTTTTAGTACAACACATTGAATCTCTTACAGTTGTGCTGTACTTCCATCTTCACTTTCGCAAACACGTGTAACAAACTCGTGAAATATTTTTGCTGTTGAATTTTTTTTGTTTTTGATGTCATCAATAGCTGGGCTGGTTCGTCGTTAATTAAGATTTTAATCTATTATTTAATTATCAGAAATGCTTTTCCAGTATTATTGGTGTTAAAAGGTACACTTTTTACCGTACTTGAAAATGAGGTAGTATATGCAAAATCAACTTGTATTTCTTTAAGCGTTATTAAGTTCGGTAATATGAGTCTAAAAGATAATCCACAAATACTTCAAAAAAATTATCAAGATAACGAATTCACGATGAATAGATCCCACTTTTCCTTCCGTTTCTTCGGTCCGTATGACTCTCTCGTGTGGTATGCTGCATGTCAACACTGCCCAAACTTACGTTTTTCATTAACACTAATTTTGTCAATGACTTCTTAATTCCAACTTTTCGTTTTCTTCTTTATGAGAGCAAGTCAGGTGTTTCGTAGCCCACAGCATGGATTAAGTGAAATCAATATTTCTATAATAATTTTTAAAACACATTTTAAACTAGGCATAGCAATTATCTGATTTCGTTGAGTCAATATTGCAATACACAGTCAAATAATGCGCAAAATTCTGAACTCAAAGAGCATACATTGCGCCTCACCCTCAATTGAAGCTCAAGTTTAGTTTGGCTTCTCCTTGGTTTGTGCGTTTCTTAGGATATATGATGGAACCAATATTCACGAGTATCAGCCCAGTTAATTTTGTAAATAATTTTATTTGTGAAATTAGTTAGGCTGATACTCGTGAATATTGGTTCGGAAGGAGTTTACAATTCACCACAGATTTTAAATACTCTAACCCCAACCCTTGCCCTAACGCTAGTCCTAACCCTAAACCAACGCTAACTCTAATCATAATCCGCTTCACAAACTAATTTCTTGTATGGGAAATTGTAAACTTTGTCCATTGGTAAGCTTGAGCCAGCAATATACGTAATTGTATGTACGCAAAACATGTTGCCAGACCTGTCGTTAAATCGAAGAATTTTTGTTTCACTTTTGCCCTGTTATTATATATCACAGAGTATAATTATGTAAGATGTCAACAGTCAAATTTAGTAGGACGAAGGCCTCGAAAAAACTAGGTCAACCAGGATTCGAACTCAGAGCACATAGTTTCAGGACAGACGCTCTAGCCATTTCAACCATCAATCCACATGGCCAGTTGTAGTTTTGACTTCTCATACTTATCGGCGCATAATCGTCAGATTTACCTAAATTCATAGTAAAGAGAAACTAATTGATTAACATCATTGGGGTATTCCTAAGGTTATTGATGTAATCCTGAATCCGCGACGTCTTAATTTTCATTTTTTTAAATTGCTGTGACACATAGATTGTAATTATAGGTACATTGATAAAAATTCACTTTTCCAGGGCATGCGATGAACAGGTGTCTGAGTCCAGCTCTTCACCATCACCTACATCAGCAACATCACTAATGGGAGTCCCATCAACAAGTAATTCTTCAGTGCCATTTACATTCAGTCCTACCATTCGACCCATTAACACTCCGCCAAGAGCTTCTGGGCTAAATTTTTCCATTTCATTGGCAAATGCAGTTACTCAAAGGCAACCGGTTTTGCCAACAGAACCTACAGGACAAACTTCAACTAGCGATCCGCCCGGTTCACAATCAGTCGAGTCGGCAGATGAAATATCATTTATTGATGAAGATGATGATAATGTTAATGATGAAGCAGTGGCTCTTATTAGTGACACTGATGTAAGTGAATACGATAACGTTCGACGATCAAGAACTGCGAGTGAGAGAACAGCAGCGTCATCTGTAGCTGCAGCAGACAGAGCTACCTACTGGGCTAATCATCAAGGTGCAAATCTCGAAGAGGATATGCACCTTGTAAGTTTTGACAGGTACGGCCTAATGTGTACTATTATTATTGTCATACAAGATTAGTTATTACAATAATTTCTATAGTATTTTATCTCTAAGAATTGAAATTACATCTTCGCACGACCCATGAGCTAGTAACCTGCGTATAACTTATAACAATATAAACTTTTTAGGCTGCGCAAGCATTATCCAGTACTCAAAGATAGATCCTAATTATTTTGAAGGTGTGGCAGGACCGTAACCTAATTCGTTATCAAGAATAATGATACAAATCCTCTAAGATGAGATGGTGTGCCTATGAATCGTGCTTTTGACTGTTGAAGCCACCTGAGCGCAATTTTCTTGCAGGCCATTTACACGCTCTTTAATTACAAAATTTATGTTGCTAAGTACACGCGGTGACTGCTGAGCTACCGCTTTCTCTTCGCTCTTAAACAAACGCCTTTCTCAGTTTATGCCATGCGATACAATTCTAATAAGGTCTGAAAAGATGTAAAGTAATACAATTGATTTGTTTGTGCATCTCCATTTGTGCCTAACTCCAATGTTAATTACGAAGCGCCATACTACTATTCATCGTTTTTGCAGATTCTGTTGTTGAAAACTTTCTGTACAAAATCTACCCGATGACCTGGTTCCGGACTTCACCGTAATGAAAAGTATTCTTTTTTGTAGGTCTGAAAAGTCGGAGTAAAACCCTCGTCAAGAACCTCTAGTCCGAGAAGACTGTGAAATTTGGTCTTTCAATTTGTCTGATTTGACAACAAAGAAAAATGCCATGATTAGTTTCGGAATGTTGGATTATATATGTGCGCAGGCTACACTAATAAACAGATTTTAACTTCAGATTCAGATTCAGATAAATTTATTCATCTCTTGTAATTGTACATAATAATATCAAGTACATAAACCAAATAAGTTATTAGCAGAGAAAGGATGGCAAAAAACCGTAGCGGTTAGCGAATCAGCCACCCTTCTAGTTAAAATTAGTAGAAGAAAATCAAGCGATGATATAAGCTAGGATGAAACAAAGAAAATCCTGTCAAAAAAACTGAATGCGCAAAAAACAAAAAAACTGATGCGCGATAATGATAAAATGATAACAAATGAAGAGCGAGTCGAGTTACAGTTTTAAGTGACAAAACAATATACCAATATATATCAAAAAAACACAAAGCAACAGACATTTGCTTGGCTAATTAAACTAAACAGCTGAAAAACAAAAACAAATCAGAAGTGGACAAGTATAAAGTAGCAAATAATAACTGTTGTGAAATAAGCATACATAAAACTTGAAAACAAAGCTGAAAACTGAAATAAGCATTGAAAACAAAATTGAAAACTGAAACAAGCCCTGAAAGCAAAACTAGAATAAGCATTGAAAGCAAAATTGAAAACTGAAACAAGCCCTGAAAACAAAACCGAAATAAGCACTGAAAATAGTAACATCAATCTTGTGAAACCGAACCTACTATTAAAGATTCGGTAAATATTATCAGCCACAAGCCAAGAAGAAGCAAATTTTAGAACCACAGATTGTTGCAGGATAGTGTACTATATACAAATACAAAAAATCGACTTAGTTATTTTTAGCTTAAGTTAAAATTTTACGCAAGAATTTAAGCAAAAACAATTACAGCAACGATGATGACGCTGATGACAAAGAAATTAACCGCAATACTGCAGATAATGTTTTTTACTTTACGAAACAGATACAGGCAAGTTCAAATGAGACTTGCACGTGCATTCTAATTTACAAAAAGTTTATAGCAAAGCAGTTTTAGTGATTTATTACGGGATGGGGAATTTGATATCGGTCTTTTTCATTAGTAATACTATGCTTTTATTGGCAGAATTGTTCCCGTTTTCTGGTCGAAAATTAGACCTTCTCTCTTGCATTGCCCAGGTCCACGGAAAGGCCCCAATTCTATTTGCCGTTTCTTGGGGATTTGTTAAACGTCATCCTTTTGATCGTCGTATCCTCTGTCTTGTCGATTTCCTAGATACCTACAGCACGTTTGCTATCTCACTATTGCAATCCATAAATCCACAGCTCTTCATCAATTCAATTTAATTAAAAGTTAGCAAATATTCTTCATTCTCCTACGGTTATTTATTTATTCGCTGTAAACATAATCAATGAATCATTTCGCATAACTCGAAAGCCTTGCAATCTAGGGTCACGAAACTCACTCACAGGACGGGTAGTCTAGGGCAGGAAAGGCAGCAGTGTGGCGACTTTTGGCCCGTGGTCAATGGGTCAGTGGCAGGATGGCAGCGGGTATCATTCCATTTTTCTGCATCTCCTCGTAGAACTTTTACTTTTTCATTTTTTTCACAAGTATTTAGGTATTAACAGGATAGATGTGCCCCTGGTATTTTAAAAAGTGGAACTCTTATTGGCCCGAGATAGTAGCCAACGTATGAAAATTATGGGCAAGCGGCCTTACTTCTCTTCTTTAGGCTTTCCTTTTTTTCAATTGTTTTCACGGGTATTTAGACATTGCTGGGGTTACAAAAACCTGGAATTCCTTAAGGACCAGAGATAGGAGCTAAAGCCGGAAACCGGGGTCATATGAAATAACTCCCTAAGTATAAGAACTAGAATCGCAGAAGTTGCAGTACAGCACCTCACATCATATAGGATGGTATAGAAAAGGTGACCTCTGAGCCAAAGGTCACAGCGACAGGAACCAAAATGAAAAAACAGGTGAAATGACTTTGTCAGTCAGCTTCTTTTGCAGTATAAGACTAGGAGTCTACATTTTTGCATATCTTGTCATGTCATATCATCAGATGACTGTCTTGTCATCCCGTCCGTCATCCGTTTCCATTTTACTTCCGTACATTGTTTGAAATTCCGAAAACTGTCTACGAAGCGGTGTTGTGAAACTATTTTAATTGTTTTTGACTATAGTAGACTATGGATGGGTGGATAGGCAGTATTGTGGCTAAAAAGCACACAATATCGTAATTTTGTAGCTAGGGAACCTACCTATGTTTTTCTTCCTTGAGCTTGCACTGCCTCATCTTCTATAAAGAAATACAAACTAGAAGAGATCTGATTATGTAATATAGGGCATTGTGTGGTTTTGACCCTAATGTTACTAACCTAACAAATGTCAGTAATGTACAGACTTTCCACACAGTGTAAATCTGCTACATTGTTACAATTAATGATGGGAAGAACCATAAGCAGCTGTACATGTTTGTATATAGTGTGAAGGTACTAACACATGCAATTGTTGGCAGTTTTGAGTCTTGGACTCGCTTGTTCTTGAATTCCTGTTTTGGTGGTTTAGCAAATACCTAATGTGCAATCCAAAATCTAAAAGTACGGAGTTCAAATATAGTCTCAGTCTCATTTTTAACAGATGACAAACAGTCCACCATAAACTGGCATTCTTAAAATTAAGACTGCGTGTAATTAATTACCGCGGTTAGTTTTTTTAAGATGCAGAACGCTGAAAACATCATTCTGATTTGCAAATGAGTATGTGCATTGATTAGCTCGAATTGCTTCTGACAAATTTTTAGACTGTGGATAATTATTTTGCTGAATTCACTACTTACTCTGGTATTCTCACACTTCTCAGGGAAAACTCTTTGTTAGCTCTAAAATAAGTCATTGCATTTTTCCTGTGAAGGCCTCGATGGCAGCATCAGCAAGCGCAGCTCTAGCATAGATGCTGAAAAGTTTTACTCATAATGTCCTTTCTTAAGCATCATGATGCGCCGTCTATTGAGGGAAAACCTGAAACCTTAGTAATGAAACTAGGCGGAGCTCCTATTAACTGTTACTAAATTCAGCAACACCAGGACTAGCTTATTTTCATTGATATTAGCTTGCCAAAATAATAGTTCATTACTTAGACCTATGTTTCTGCTAGGGCTTTCATATTTTTTCATAGGCATTTAGGTATTCTGGCGTGGATGTGCCATAAGCATTTTTCCAGAAATTTGAATCTATCAAAGTTTCGAGATAGGGTCCAAAATGCAAAGTTAGGGGTACCTACTTGTGGTGACGTTTTAGAAGCAGAGGGCTACAAAACAAAATTCACAAAACAAATTCCCTGGGCAAAGTGATCACAGAGTAGGTATTTCTTGAATTAGTTTTCGTTAAGCTCTAGTTGTTCCTACAGTTTTGGAGGTAGGGCCACAATATTTAGTACATATAGGTAGGCGGGGGTCACGGTCTTGTGCATCACTGAAAGTGGCTCATGTGCCTGCAGGAAATTTTCTACTAGGGGGTAAAAACTAACATTTGAGGTTCAGGATATAAATGCCCCGAGAGTCGAGCAGCACTGGATTGTAGCACATCCAATGAAAGGACTAGATGAGACGAAATGAATGATATAAATTACAATTAGTAATTCTCAAAATGGATCACGTTAACTAAAATTAGCTTAGGTTTCAGATGTTCTGGTCTTTCAGAAAAGAATATTACTATGGCAAAAATAATTTTCTTTACTTCTGATTTCTATAGTTTTGTTTTCCCGAAAAGCAGGTTGTTTCGAACACTTTGGCTTAGACTGTTAACTTACTAAGCAGCAGATTTCCCAGTTCTACATTGAAATGTACACTGGGCAATGATGAGGATAATGCTTGCTGTCCAAAGCTGTGTAGTTTCCTGCATTTTTTGATAATCGGAGGACATAGACTGTTTTTCAATTCAATTCAATTCAATTTATTTATATCACATCAATAATATATCATACTTGTAACATGTACATATAATATACATCATTGTTGTGTTTCTTTCCCTCGGAAGGCTCGTAGAGAAAACCAGAAAACACGTTGTCAAATTAAACTGGTTTATTGTGTGAGAATTCCACAACACAAAGTATGAAGGAACGCGAAATATGTACAGACAAGTGATAGGGAAATAGCACACTAATCAGAGAATCTGAAATTAATCTGAGAATATGAGAACAAAACTGAGCGGCCAGATCTGCCTTATATATCAATGCAAATGGAACCAGAACAATCTAGAAACAACTACGCGCATCGCGTATAGAAAATTCTAGAATCTACGATTGCTTCTACAGGAAAAAGATTAGTTCTACTATACTATAGAACATTCTACAATATTCTAGTGGATCTCCACAACAATCATTGCATAATTTTAGTTTAAATTAACGGACATAATGATAACAATTAGTATCTATTAATGATAATACTACTGTAGCAATTCAAGAAGCTTATAATAGCTGTAAAAACGGCTGAATGTGAAACAGAAACAAGGAAAAGAATCTCTATACAAATGCATGTAGAAAAGGAGTAAGTAAATAAAAATTTTGGGGCTATAATGAGAAACCAATGTGCCAACGTGCAATCACGTGTAATAATGAATTCAGTAAATGATAAAATTCATAATAATTGGTAAATTATACGAATACACCATGGCTTGCACCATACTGTGACTGCCGATGGTGTATGAACCTAAAACTGAATTTAACAAATAACGATTATAGTGTAGACAATGAACTTTACTGGGTTAAGAGGAAAGGAAAAAACTATGAAGTACTATACGAGTTGAAGATTTTACGTTTAAATGTTTCTTAATTTTTTTAACAAAAGAGCTATTTTTAACTGAATAGTCTAAATTATTCCACATACGTGGTCCGGGAAAAGTAACAAATTGTTCAGCTACATTTGTTCTGCAATATTGAATCTGAAAGAGATTGTACATAGTGTTGTGTATAGGATTGTACCTAGTGTTATTTATACGAATATTTTATTCGTATTTAGTTTCAAGGGATTATCAAAAATTGTTGGAAAAGATTTTAGTTTTGTAGACATACGCAACTAATCTAAGTTTTACCAAATCATCAAATAATAAAATTCTGTTTTCTTTGAAATAAATGTCTATATGGGATCTTTTTTGTAAGTTATACATCTGAGAGATGAATTTGCGTTGCAAAGTTCTGATACTGTTTAACTTTCTGGCAAACGTTGTATCCATAGGATTGCACAGTAGCTCAGGTATGGCAAAACAAGACTATTGTATAGTGAAATCATATATTTTTTTGGTAATACATTGTTTCATATGCGAAATAATTGAGATGTTTTTTGACATTTATAATAACATAAAAGTTGTAGCAGCAGTAGGTAGTCACATGACCTAGTAGCAGTAGGGTAGAAATGTAAACAATATTAGTCTTTATTGTGTTGACGTGTTTGTCGTGCTGTAAAGAAGATATTATATAAAAAAAGACAAGATTAAAATATCCTGCCAATTACTTATTTAAGACTCAAGAGGACATGTAAATAATGAATGCCAAATGACTAGCACGATATCAATAGTTAGCTTTTTAACTAGTTCTAACTTCACAGTATGAATAGTAAATTCACATCGTACGACAAAGGTTGGGAAATAAAGTTATTTAGTACAACATTTTAACTACCTGTTTAACATAATATTTCAATCAAATTTTAACATGCGCGTACAAGACGTCACTTTTATATCATTCAGTTACGAAATACATGTTCAAACAGTTTCAAGCGTTGAAGTTATTATTATGTGTATGTTCAATTTTGTTATCATGTGTATGCTCATGTTAATTACCATGCAACTGCAGGGCCAGATTAACCCATAAGCAGATTAAGCACGTGCATACAAGTAGTGTTTAGTAAAAATTCCTGTTGTTCGCAGTTCTAAATTTCTACTTCTATCAAGTTTGTCCGATCTGAGGCCGACATCGGATGAGGCGTGACATGCTTAGGGCACCGAAACACTTCCTTAATACGACTCTGCATGCAAGTGTTCAAGCTAAACCGCTATAGGCTATCAAATGCCTGGATTACTAAATGCCTAAATAATCAAATACTTTTCAATCATAGAAAAACACGAACAATACTGCATCGTTTCGTTGCAAAAAACAATCTAAGAACTTCCAGCTCTATGCTCGACCCGTAAAGGATATGTCAGCAGCCTTAAAGATTTTGGCAATACGAAAACAAAGACAATTTAAACACAAGAACAATCTTTTAAATATGCTATAGCCTTTTGTCAGTGTTGGTGAAAAATTAAACTGTCTAACAAGTGTGTAAAGTTATACATCTTTATTGGCAAGTAAGTTTCATAACATTGTAACATTGGTCTCTTTGCAAAGAGCCATTGCACATGTCTGCTGTTCCAACTTGGCAAATAACATTTCTCACCAAATCTTCATTATTACAAATGCAAGGCACTACAAATTATGTTAAAAAAAATATTTGAAAGCAAACTTGCTATTTTAAATATAAATATGACTGATTTGATGCATGGATGATAGTTCAGCTTTCTACATTACAACATGCATAACAGATATTTTGAAGTTAATGATACCAAACCCATGAAAGTGTTGCACTTGCTACAATGTAATAAATGTGTACATTGAACAACACATACAACCAATACTTGACCAGTAACAAATACAGACAAACATTACTAGACCAAATGAAAATAGGATAGAATTTCTCTGTAAAAAATACACAGTAATGAATACAGCACTTGCTTGTTATAAAAATATTTTATCTGTAAGCTAATGAATGTCTACATTGGTTTCAAAACAGTACGGTATTAATTAAAAAAACACAGATAATAGAATTGCTGAGTTTACCAAATTTTTAGCTTTATAAGAATCTACAAATAGGCTACCAAAATAAAGTTTAAGGAGTTTGTTCATCTAAATTACTGAATCACAGGCTCTTGTGCAACTTTGACAAAATCATAAAAATGTTACTTTTGGAAAAACTTCTCACATTTATGTAGCTTTTCTATAATTTCTCATATCTGCCATATTTAACTTAAAAGTAATATTTTTCCCTGGAACGAGCATAACACATTGTCTACATTAAAAATTTGCATTAAATGTATTAAAAAAATAGCAGGGTACATATAATCAGCAGTGTCAAAATGCGAACTTTAGTGCCTGAAAACAAGCGGCATTCATCACTATTACAATAAAAATTTGGTTAAACTGTTTTGTGAATGTAAACAGTTTCAATAATTTGCAGCAAGCTTACAACCAATTTGCTGCTGTGAATAATTCAAAGGTCTTATCTAATCAATTCTAAATTAACGTCTATAAAATATTTCCAGTCAAATAAAAGTTGCACTTTGACATCAGTAGGTTACTTTGTACAAAGAACTTGGGAAATGCTGTATTACCTAACATATCAGAATTTATTTTGTTAAATGTTCTGACAGAAATTCAACTAAAGAATCCGTGTTCCACTTCTCGACACTAACCTCTTCAACAATTTCCTTCTTACTGTCCAGTAATTTTATCACAGGATTGGAACCACGTACATACTTGATTTGCAGATTGTGAAAGCGTTGTCGCTCTTCCCCCTTCACGAATGCTGCAAAGACAAACATTTACTTCACTCTCAACTTACTTCACGTTTATCAGCCAGGGTTCATTTGTTTAAAAATATAAGTTTTATCTATACAAATAAAATCTTACTTGGTGGCTATTGTTTTTTTTCAAGTTCAGAACCTCAGTGCAAATGTTCAGAGTTTTTAAGCAGGTTCTTGGTGGTACAGAATTTCATTAACGCTTTAAATAAATGCTTTTAGTTACTGAATCTAGTAGTAATTTTATTCAGTAACAAACATGATTGCTTTCAGCAACAATTTTAGTTTAGTGCTTTTACCTAATATTCTGACATAATAGCAGAAGTAGACACTTGACAGCTCTGCTAAAAAGTCCTAGGTCTTTCAATTTAGTTACTGTATGACTGCATATACCCATGCACTGTGCTATAAATGCTGAAATTTTACCATCACGATCTTAGTATTGGTTTGTTGGAAAATTCTGCAACTTCAAAACACAAAAGCTTCGTCCTGGCTGCTGCCAATGCCAGGGCATTTACCCTATATGTTATTTGTGTGTTGCGTCCTTACCTTTATCGTGGTAAGTGAAGTCGCTAGATAGTTGCTGGTGCTAACGTTGTCCGTTAAATGAGTGATGGTAAATAAATCTTGTCTTGCCTTTTGTCTTTTTAAAGATTGCTTTTTTTGGAACAATGCTTGCTAATTATGTAACTTCGATAATTCTACATGTTCTACTAAACAGTTATGTAGTATGACACCATTTAATAAATATGTCTGGCTTACATTCGGAAGCTGCCAAAATGCAGAGCAAGTTAAACAGCAAGGAAAAATAACAACTGCCTAATATATTTTCTGTGGATTGACCAAGTTTAATGTTTTAGCTGAAACTTGTCACACATGGCACTACAATTTAACAATTACTAGTGCAGGGTATTAACAATACTCAACACTTCTAATTATTAATGCAATTTAGTAAGTGCATCAGTAATGGTTGGAAAATTACTTACATACTTGTCAGTAAAACCAGTTGGGCGTCATTTCCTAATAAGATCACACACGATCAATCAATCAATCAATTCATTTCCTCAACATTCGTTTCACATACAATGTATAATACTAGCAATTACACTAATATATTATGTGCATAGGAGTAGCGAAAGACCCATTGGCCACTACCTCAGCTGCTCCTTTTTTAAGAAAAACATTTTTTTCTTCATACGTGCAAACTTTTATGCAATAAATAAGATAATGTAAAAGGAAATAAATTAAATTAGTTTCTCTAAAGACACTTACTATTAATTAATAACTAAATAATAATTTAACAGCAGAGAATTATAATGAAAATTACAGAATGCTGAAGCACTAAAATAGAATATTTTGATTGCAGTAATAAAGTAATAATAGCAGAATATAACTAGTCGATCATACTTTAGCTCAAAAAATGGACAAGTGCAACATTTAACTTCATATTAGCAACTCATTTTGGGCACGACAAAAGCTTCAAGTGTCAACTGCTGTTAGCATATTTGCCTAAGTGTAGCAATAAAAGTTGTGGCTTACATGAGGCCTCTATATCAAGTGTATAAAGCATGGTTTTTCCTCGATAAGTGCATCTTACCAGGTATATGGCAAAAAATCCAGTAATTTTCCAAGCTACTTATCACAGCAAAGTCAGGACGAAGAGTTTCATAAACTGTTCAGTGTGTGCTTTGATGAATTTCATAACCATGCTGTAGTGCAAGATTAAGAAATAAATTAATTTTAATTATAGCTAGGAAAACGTAATGTATTCGCACTTACATTCGATCTGGGGGAATCTTCCCAATTTTCATCCACAAACTTCTAATCGTGCATAAGGATAAACCTGTTATAAAAGCAAAATTAAACTTAACTTCTTGTTGTCATTTTATGGCAAAAGAAGAAGTCAAAGCAAAACTTATAAGCTCAATTTAGATAATTAAATAAATATATAGATGTTTTATTTTTGAAAATCAAATTTTTTCATAAAAATATCAAAATTAACGTATACCCGATGATTTTTTCAGCAGGCAGAGGCCAGGTAATAATTTTCAGATTATACCAAACATCAGACCCAACATAGCTGCACAGTGTATTTACACAGAACAAAACGAAAGAACCTTTTTTGATGATTCATTTTCGGTAATAATAAAGTTCTGTTTGTCCAAACCTTGTGTTCAATGTTATTGCATTTGCCAAATTGATAAAAATATTTTGCACTTCACTTTTTTAATACGATCACTTTATTAACATTATGACTTTATTACAGATTAAATTAAACACACAAGGCAAACAAATGCCAGAAAGGCACACTTACATTTTTCTCCTCTTTGTCATCTAAATATGGGATGCAACACTGCTCACAGGATTCACTCAAAGCAGACAAGTTAAATGGCTGCAAGTCATGACATGCACTGCACAAAAGGTTTGAAGTGAAGCCCAGGTTTCCACAGCTCTCTAACAACTCACATTCTGCTAATGGCAACTACAAAAAATGGTTATTGTTATTATTATTGCTGCACTAAATTTCTGAAACCAAATATGGCTGAAACAAATAGTGAATACATGAAAGAGTGATTAAGAGCTGAATACAGCTTGTAAGTGAATGAAGGACTTTGAATTACCAATAGATTTTAGTGATTCAGACAAATCCTGATTCAACCTAAGAACTGACCAATCTTTTCAACATTTATTCCACTATATACATATATATTAATAATTACTGCTAGTTCTTAATATCCATTAAACCATTTTCTCTTTGAAATATTCATTACAGACAAACCTCTTTATACAACCCACTTTGAGACTGCAAAAAAGTTAGCATTATAGTGAGTTTGGCTATACATAAGGTGGAAGGTGTGTTAAGTGGTCAAGCTAGTTCTGCTCCTACAAATTGCCAATTTTTTAGTCGGATTATTATTTGTGGCATACGAAATTTTTATACCAGTGTATGTTTGAGAGTGAGAAAAAGTCACTGTAAAATACTGGACAGAAAATGTGTTGATTAGACAGAGTTATCAATGAAAAATTGTAAGTTGATAAAATAATAAATTGTGTTGATTTTTTGGCGGCAGAATTCTAACACTACACAGCTTTTCCGGTCAGTTAGGTATGACACTGACCAGCGCTAATTCTGTATACCTTTGTCTATAATCAAACTATGATGGACAAACAACAGACTACTGACATATTGCGTTCACTATATGAACAAAGTGACAACGGAAGACCTGAAAAACACGATACGTCATTTCTATTCTGACGATGAGAAACCTGACGCTAAGGTTTTGCATTGTGGGAGACAGCTGACATGGAACAAATAGGGCGCATTCAGACTGATGGGTTCAGTCCATAAATCAGTTAGCAGATTTAACATAGATGACATTATTACTGCCCTACGAAAGTTAGACGAAGTGGACTTAATTCCTGGGTTTTATGCGATCGATTTGGACAGACTACCAAAATTCTCACCAATGGAAGGTGATATACTTGCTATAGGGGACTGCTTAAACAGACTCTCTCAATAGCTGCATCACCAGCACAGTTCAAAACTCAAATGATATTGCAAGCATAAAAGCTCGAACTGTTCCTTTAATATCAATTGATTGGGACCACAAATGGACAAATTTTATTACAACTGAGGATCCTAATGTAAACGAGACACAACTGATATAGCAATCCTCCTATAGTAACGTAGTAGCTAGTTTTCCTCCTTTACCAACAGCAGGCGTTAGCAAATTTCAGGCACTGCAGCTAGGTATAGCTGGAACGAGCAACACCCACAAACAACGACCCATCAAAACCATAAAAAGAGATAGGCCGCCAGCAATTTTGGTGCTGCAAAAAAGAAAAGCTTAGAATGGTGTGCCTATTTAAAAAAATTTAATGTCGACGGCAGCTACTTACTAGGCAAACTTAAAACTGACACTGAATCACAGTCAGTCATGGTGCTAGATACTGAGCCTATTATAAATAGCAAGAATACCTACCACATGATGATTCCACGTGAACAAAAAGATTTAGTGTTGAAATATGACTTCTGGCATGAGGGCATTGGATATAAGTGTTACTGGCTGCCTAAGAAGCCTATGTCTTAACAACTTTCAGAGCAGTTCAACATTGAAGCTTATAAAACCTTAAATTAAATAATAATGGAAGGCAACAAAGAAGCCAACAACTAATAACAAACATCAATGTAGAATTGTGTCTTACAATTGCACTGGTTTTTCAAAGACAAAACCAACTTTTATAAAATCTATGTGTTTCGATCATGTATGGTGGTACTGCGATAATATGGACGAAGGAATTTAGTAATTATATAAAAGCAATAAAATGTGACTCTGAGAGGGTATCAGCTATTGAAATATAAGCCTCAAATTGCTCCATAGCTATGGTCAATTTATACATGCCTACAGACAATTATGCAGCCAATGCTAGTCATTTGAACAAGTGCTTGACAGCATAAATGATATGATTAATTGCTTTAACTGCACACAGTTGCAAGTGACCTTAATTGTGACCTTTCTAGAAACATGGGTCAAGTACTGAAGTCTTTCTTCCACGAAAGAAGCTAACAAATGACTGTGAACTTTTAATAAGACTTTGATTAACTATACCTGTTATAATAAGGACTTTAATTCTTACTCTACGTTAGATCACCTTGCTGTATTGGATAATTTGCGTGAACATGTAACTAAAACCGAAGTTCATCATTTTTTAGATAATTTGTCGAATCATTCCCCTGTATCCCCAGCTCTTAACTTACAACTTTTAGCAAATGATGTGAGTCATAGATTCCACAAACCAAACCATTCTGCCCAAAAGCAACTGATGAGAACCTAAACCACTATATCACCTTTCTTGACCATAGGCTAAACAGTGATTGAAGTAATTGAAAATATGTATGCCTTTCCTGAATTTCATTAAAACCAAGAGTCATTAATTAATTTTAGTAATTTATTGGTATACTAACCAAGAGAAAGACAATGAACTTTGAGAGCAACCTTATACTACTATGCAGGGCTGCCATTCCTGAAATGCTTTTACTGCCCATAGAAGCAGAATATCTTCTAAACACCCCTTTCAAACCTAAAAGATATTTAAATGCATCATAATCAATTAACGAGAATTGGACCCATTCCTTGAATGGGCCCTATCCACACATCATTGTCATTTTGTTGTATTGTAGGCACAAGTTAAAAATAGAAAATAAAAACTGAAAATGAAAACTACAAAAATAATAATGATATTATAGTCCATTATAGGGACACAATAAAAAAATCAGTATTACTGGAATTACGGTCAGAAATGAGTCCAAATTATATATGACAGTCTTATTAGAATAACGTAGAGTAATGGCTGGAATGTTTATTATTGTTATGTTTGTTTTATACTTTTTTCTTTTGCTATTGCTTTATTTTGATCATTTTATTTAAGTAATTAACAATAACTGCATCCAGTGCCATTATTTTTTCTGCTATCGCAATATTAAATTATAAGAGGAAGGAGTGAGTGACTAGATGACCTACGCCGCTACGGTCTTTCCTAACCCCATCTCCATGGATAAAGTAAAGATTTTTTCGTTAAATGGAAATTTGTAACACATTATTGGAGAAAATAAATGTCTTTGTCTATATGTCTACGTATATGTATATATAGTAAACAGTAACTTGCGACTGCTGACTTATGCGCAATCATGCAGCAGAAACGAGGTGATTTATCAAGGAACTAAGTGACTGGAATGTAAGCGCTTCCAACAACCAGCAAAGTTAAATTTTGTCCATGATCCAACCCACCCTGCCCTGAAATCCGCAGGGCACCTATGATTTTTTAAGGTCGTAGTAAGGATGCATGGATATAAATGCAATAAACTGCATCACAAAAATTAAAATAGCACCTAATATAAATAATAACTATTGCAACACGTCATCTCCGCGCAAATTCATTTTCACAACCTGAGCAGCAATAGCAGAATTCTTTGAGAAGGGCTAAGATCTCGGAACACCATGAACCAAAGATCCTCCATCGGGACAAAACATGACGTTTAGA
Organism: Tubiluchus corallicola; assembly: GCA_030141605.1. NCBI lineage: Eukaryota > Metazoa > Priapulida > Priapulimorpha > Priapulimorphida > Tubiluchidae > Tubiluchus > Tubiluchus corallicola. The sequence continues at coordinate 313,105 of JAQGDQ010000228.1, read as the reverse complement.
AACAAACCCTTATTATACTCGGAAACATGCACTTTCATGTTCTGCATACTTATAGTAGGGACCTGTTCTGTGTCGCTTCTGAGGTAATAATTATCGTTCTTGTTTCATAGATCAGAAATCAGAACAAAATAAAATAATGCATACGATGTTCATGCTTACTCGATGCTTACTACTAAACGATGCTGGTAGTTACTGCAATTGGATCACATACCCTCCGACATAATTCTTCGTTGTTAACAAAATGAAACCAGCAAATGCGAAGTATGGCACACAGATGACTTTGCTGGAAGGTCATTCCTCCTCCTCCTCCCCCAATTACAACAAGAACTATAGGCGTATGCGGTAGGGGGCAGCCATCCCAGGGCAAATGAATTGTACATTTTCAGGGCAAATTGTTCATTTAAAAAATTTCATAATTATTCAACAATTGCTTACGTACTGCATTACAGCTTTATGCTGGCTGCAGTTAGTGTTTCTTCAACGACGAATTGTTTTAAACTTTTGAAAATTTTGAAGTTAGCAATAGTGCCTGCAATCAATTTTAGTGCATACACTTTCTAAATACCTGCCCATTAAGATTACGGACATGTTTGCAAAAGGAAAACATAGACAGTCACCATTATTTCTTTTGAATTGTTAAAAAAGTAGAAAAAAGCATTACAGTGAAAGTAGGGCATTTTTGTTTAGTGAAAATGCAATGTTTGTGTCTTATTAGATTCGTGTTTTTTTAGTAAATGATATATAATTTGGACTTCTTACAATACACTTTCACTATTGCAATTGCTGTAGAGTGTCAGAAAATGATTAGCTCCACTGTACAGAAAAAGTCAAAAAGAATAGAGAAAAAGTGATACAACTATTATAAAGAGCGTTTAATTTTGAGTAGAAAACATTTGCTTTAATGCCCATTATTCGCAGCATTGAGTGCCAGAAATGAACAGTGGTAAGATTTACGTTAGTTTCTCACCGAGACTAGTGCATTACTCTTTTTTTTTCCCTTCATTAATTTTTGATTTCTGACAAGAGTGAGTAAAAAGAACTTTAAAGAACACATTAAAGATGCTCTGAGTAGAAACCGTGAATGTTTTTTTAGATCACTGACAAGAACATCCATCTTAAGTGATTTTGAGCTTTGAGCAAAATACCTCAGCTTATTACGCATAACATAAAGTTTATCTACAATAGAAAAAGAAAAAACAAAAATTAGATTAAGTGTATTTACGTAACTAGCATATGTATTAAAACAGCCTACCAAGAAATCGCGAAGTGCTATAAACAAACAATGGATGAATGATTGTTAATTAAATGGCGGGGGTTAATAAATGTTAACTAAATCATACCAAAAACCAAATTAATCAAATCAACAAAAATGTAAACAACAAATTAATAACTCATGACTTTAATTCAAAGCGCCATATAAATATCGAATAAGAATTATGTAGGACATAAAGTCAGTAGGCCTACTTTTCGACGCAAAGGGTAACCTATATAGATGATAGAGACGCTAATACTAGCACTAATGGGAGGGTTTTCGGTTGAATGCTGACTCCCCGATTGGTGCGCCACGGACAATGTTCTTTGCCTTCTGACCTGTATCCACTAGAAGTAGCTCCAACACCTCGACAGTTCCCTAAATTATTCTTCACCTTATGCATTACGTGAAGTTTGTACACAAAAGGCTCTCTATGTAACAATTCAGCATTATGTAATAAAAATGCTGCATTGTGTCGTAAACAAAAAATGTCATTATGTAACAATTTTGCGTCAATAATCATTAACATAAATGATGCAATGTCTAACATAGGTTAGATCGTAGTCTGTAGTTGCCGCTTCTCTCATGGTCTAGATGTGGTGTAATTATTGGATTGGGTCAGCTTCTTTCTGTTCTAAATGTGGCTCTAACTCTAGCTCTAGCTCATTCTTGTCTGGTACATCAAAGGTCTTCCTGTCAGAAATGTAATCTATCTGAGATCCGGTTTGGCTGAGTTTTGGTCTAACATGGGCATAAGTTCATCAATATGAGTAACTGAACAATGGACCCAAATGATAAATTGTATGTTTTGATGTAGTACGGATCCCTAGTTCTTGGTCATGCTATTGGAATTTCTTGTACAAATTTATGTTTGAAATTTGTACAGTTCTCATCGTAGGTAACTGGCATTTCGCACAGACATATAACATACTGTGGACTAATTCGCAGGCCGTGAATTAAGGAACACATTTTTCATTATCAGTTTAGTTAGACGAATCCAGCCGACAATTAGACCTCAAACGAACAAACCCCAAACAGACTACACTGATAGATCAAATCTCAGACAGATCAAGCCAGAGTCAGAGACTGACCCAGTTCAATAATTAAGAATTCTGTGATTTGTTATATAATGAGCCCATTGTTAGTATAATGAATCTTAACACGTCTGTAAAAGATACATGAGTAACCAAAAGTTTTTCTGTATTTTTGCGCTTCCTGTAAATGATCCTGTAAAACATGGCACGCCAACCTTTCAAAAAGCATTCACAAAACTTGTTCATGTAGATTAATCTTTTCAAATTTTGCTGGTTTTTTATGAATCTAAGAATGATTCGGTTTCACTAAATCAATTTTTAAAACAGTGATTTTCAAACCGGATGTCGTTACTACGTAGTAAAAAATAATTACCGTAAAACGGGGTGAGTTCGCCACCCGAGGGTGAGTTCGCCACCCCTTACGTATTGGCCATTGTAGGTTTGCTGTAACTATTGTTCAGTGTTTAATGAACAGATATCATGATCACCGTCATTATAAACAGTTTGCGACAGTTATCTTCTTTCAATTCGCACTAGAAGTATTCCATTCTGCGCTACATATTATTTGTCTACTATTTCTTGCTACTTAACATGCCACGCACCTGCACCCCTGTACCGGGTCATAGATACCAAAATTATACCCCAGAAGCTCTGGAAGTTGCCCTGCATGCCGTCAAGAATACCAACAGGACAATCAGCCCAGCGGCGAGGCAATTCGGAGTTCCAAGAAAGACCCTTTCTGACAAACTCTCAGGAAGTCATCCGCGGAAGACCGGAGGTCAGCCAGTGTTCTCCGCCGCTGAGGAGCACGAAATCGCCAACACTCCCAGTGGCCGCTGAGTGGGGGTTCCCAATGACTGCCATCGATCTCCGACTAGTGATTAAGAGTGTTCTTGACGCGAAGGGAATCCAGGAACGACGATTCAAGGCAAACACCCCTGGAATAGACTTTGTCAAATCATTCGCCCGAAGGAACAATCTGGTTTTCAGAGTGGCTGGCAACGTCAAGGGCGCCCGCAATAAGATCAGTGCACAAGACGTTCAAGCCTTCCTTGCCAACGTAGAAGTTTCTATTTGAAAACTAAAACTAGACATTTTTTATAATTTTTTCATAGGGTGGCGAACTCACCCCCAACCAGCCAATCACAACCAGTTAACTTCAGCTGCCTAGAATGGCATTAAACAGTGTTAAATTGTTAGTGGCGAATTCACCCCACGATAGTGTTTTATTCGAAGGGCAATATAAAGTTTGAACTAAGAAAATCGGTTGGCTAATTCTCTTGCTATGGCAGGAAACGTAAAAAAATACCCCTAAAAAGTGGCGAACTCACCCCGTTTTACGGTATTTGCAATAGGAAGTAAAATCTTCTTACAAGCAGCGTGAACTCTGTTAAATGTTTAACATCAGGAAACATCTACGAAAAACCCGGCAGTAAGAGTACAAATCATCTCACGTGCAAAAGTACAAAAATAGAGTGGCAATGCCAACACGATGTTATTTGTCCGCAAGGTATAAAAACAGGTCATTCACTTTAAATGTAATGATGAAAAGTTGTAAATAAAAAAATTTTGCTTACGTTAAGTAAGCAAGCTAGGTATAATCGGTACAGAGACTAGTAACACTTGTAATAGTTCTTAGAACTCTCTCTGCTCTGCTTTTGATGACACGAACATATACACTATTTTTTATCACCTGCCGGCGTAGGGGTTATAGCCATCATAATAACTATTCTGTGAACATAGCCTATTGCTGCCGGCTTTATATAATAAGACTAAAAGGAAATGATAAAAATATTTTTGAGAAAGTTTATAGCAAACGTAATGTAAATCTACATGAAAGTAATCGAAGATAGCATCCAGCCAAGAACACCCTACCTCAGAGCTGCATGAAATGTAAAAGCCAAATTTGGATTACTGTCAAGTAGGCGAAATACTTTTAATTACTAGTTGAATTAGCATAGCATTCTGGTATTTACTACACAGAATGGTATCATTAGAGTAGACGGAGTCGAGTAAATCCTTAGTAAATAATAAGAACAAAATGTAACGGCCTAAGGTTACGTCAGTATAAGTAGCATATTGCAATATTGCAGTACTTTTTTGTTTTACATGAAAGTTTTACTATCGAACAAGTGATACCTAAATATCAACCCGAAGGGTTATGTAAGTTTGCTATAATTGCCTAGACTTGTGATTTCAGATTGCTATCCCACTTACAGAATGTTCTCAAACTAGTAGAAATTTGGTTCCCAATTAGGAATTTCAATTCTAACGGGAAGAATTTTAGCCATAGGCGGAATGTACTCTGCACGCCGCATAATAAAATCAAATAAAATACCAATATAGCAAAAGATAATACATGCAGGTCAAATGGAAATTTATGTAACGAGGATTTCGTTATCATTCTCTTTTTTCTTTTGATGACAATAGATAGATAAATTAATTAAAAAATTCACAATTACGAACAATACCCATTTTACGTGACTACTAACTGCGTGACCTTTAATTATTTCTAGCTGCTTATTTTATGCCGAAGGCAACCGCTAGAATTAAACCTGTCCTTGGATAGAGTCCTGATAGGATTTTTAGGACCAAATCATTTGACCCCTTTGTACAGTCAGTCACTTGAGGTAAGAACAACCTAGGTAGACTTTCTGTAAGCGTGGTCTAGCCTCTTGCAGGAGTTTTAAAAATGGCGCAAAATGTCAGTTCAGCAGAACGGTGTTATTTTCAAAATGGCCTACAAAATATGGCTGCCACTAGTTTACGAAGGGCATATCTTTAGCTGGTATTAGCGCAGGAAGGACGATGATTTTGTGTCTAAGTATGGACTTAGGAATCCATATCTGATGCTTAAAAGCTTCTACAAGATCTTCCCATTCAGAATTTCCAGAATCTATTGCAGCATTTGTAAACTAGCGACTGCTATCGATAATCGAAAATATTGGCCACAGAGGATAATTTTGAATTGGCATAATAATAATAACATACAATAAACATCACTAAAACAAGAAACTCTTACTATTGTCTTGTTTTAATATAAATTAAACCAAATGAAAAGATCATTTCTTTCAAAATACGCAAGTTTTCACCATTTTCAAAAATGGGTATGAAATTGAGTGGCCACCATTTAGTGATGCCCACCCAAATTTTTTTTATGGTGTGCAAGAATGCTACTAATGACTACTGCTGTGTCTCAAGGGGGAATTTCTCTGCTAAAAATTGCACATTGAATAATAAGCAACCGCACTATAAATAAACACAATACTTATATATAGTATCTTTATTGCGTAAGTTATACACATTTACAGTAAGATATATATAATCTTTATTGCATAGGCCTAAATTATACACATTTACAGGAATTATGAAATACACATGAAAATATTATGTCTATTGTAGGCAAGTAGTGTTAAACAGTAGTGATTAAAAAAACAGTCGAAAAGGAAATTCAAAAATTTGCTTCAACATAACTTCGCGGGTGACATTGCCCATCCAAATCAGTTAAAGTTTTGCTAGCGGCTAGTTAATAAAGTTCACTGACAAGCGCTTTGTTACCGCATGGCAAACTTCGCCTCATCAAAATAATAAAAGCGAAATCTGATTCACAAAAGTATTACACGAAAGTAACTTTAATTGGCAATAACATTACTAGCGAGCAACAAGCGCAATACTTCTGGAAAGTTTTGGTGGAGGTTACAGTCGTAAGTACGATAATTTTGTTTTTCATTTCCTTTTAATTAATGAAAAAAGAATCCGGAATTAAGAAATAAGGGAAACAAGACAATACAAACCACTATGGTGATAATACGATTATATTCGGGTGAAGAAAGAAGAAGAAGGGAAGTATAAAAAAATATAAAGAAAAAAGAAGAAAATATGACATATAATTACTGATATTAAGTTTTGGGTGGAATTTTTATATTATTGACACATAAAACATCATATTTGAAATAAGATACAATCACATTGAATAAACATAGATGCACAACAAATAAAATCACAAGGGAAAACACAAATGTATGAAATCACTGGCCGCAGCTCTAGAGTGAGACAAAACAGAAACATTTTTTATTATGAGGTTTGTGTCTTGCTCCAACATTGTTTGTAAGATTGATTTATGGTAAAAATCAGTTTTGTGGAACTTTTCCGACTAGAATTCGTATTCTAAGGTAAAACGTATGCAAAGCAAATCTTTTCAATATTAAAAAGCATTGTAAAAATTATGAAATGATTTTAAATTTAATCAAACTTTCCAGTTAAACAAATTCAATTTAATAAACAATTTTGTGGACATTTTGCCTTTTCTTTGCTTGATCCTGAATCAAGTGATATTTTTGTGTTTTTAGCCAATTCAGTTTCACCAGCTGTACTGAAAGAGGAAAAAGAAAAAAACCAAGGTAAGTTTTTGTATCTGTCCAGGTTTATATGTTGTCCAAACGTGGCGTGTATATTAAGATGTTGTGTAACATTTAGACATTGATTAAAATTTCCAAGCATTTCATATAGGTCTAACACTTATGCATGGAGCCCCCGAAGGGCAACGTTAAGAAAAATTACTAACTCGTGGCCACGAATTATTAATTACATAATGTAATTACCGAAACGGCGTTATGGCAGAAGAAATCAAACTAATCATGTTTTGAGGTTTTAAATCTTCAATATGCGTTTATTTGCCCATCATATAGCTTAAAACTTGTAACGGAAAAAGTACGTATAATAATTCGCTTACAGATTTTTACCGTTCTTATTTTTTAAGATTGTTTACATTAAAATTATTAAGTTTGCCTAATTTAGAGTTTTGAATATTGACTTTTTTGGTGGCAGAGTTTCTGGATTGTCTAACTTGGTGGTCATTTTTGCTCAATCACGTATTTCCCACGATTAAATGAAATGGACGCCTCATTTTTCGACCAAAACCAATTTGAATTTAATTTTTTTCTAAAGCACGGGGTGGGGGAAGAAAGTTACTATATTTAAGGGCAGATGTCTTTCGTTTTCCGGAAATACCTAGTAAGTTAATAAATTTTGAACAAACGAGAAAAACTGGTTCACTTTTCAACCAACCCAACTGTTCCCCTACAGAGCGGCTCCTGGCTGCACAATTGCAAAACGCATCGTGAATGGCTGAAATGGACACTCATGTAGACTGACTTGCTAGGTCTGTCTGCAAATTTCAGCGAAAAATGCACTTACTGGGTTTCTTAATTTGTCAACAACTCGCTTAACAAACGTCAAAATCGTTCGGTGGAGAGATAGACCATGGTACTAAATATGCCCTGATACCAACAACTCAATTTTGCAACAAAATGGACTTACTAGATTTTTCGTGAAAACGGGAGGTGCAGCTGGGTTTTAAAAAGCTGGGATTCTTTAATGGCCTGAGACAGGCGCCACTATGTGAAAATTAGAAATTTGTGTTGTACAGTGATCTCAGTCAAATGATCGAAGGCACGCAGGACATTCAGGACGTAGGTCAGTTCGAGCCATAACTTTAAATAACACAGGCTAAACTGTAGTTATGAAACTTGCAAAGTACATACCTAGGGTAAGAGCCATAATCATGGTGTGGTGCCCTGAAAAATACACTGGACAATGATCAGTTTTAAAATTGTCATTCATCTCCTCCCAGGGAGTTGAGCGAAATTCAAAATTTTTTTACGTGTATTTAGAAACGCATGGGGTAGATACGTGCCTCGCCTTTTAAAGAGTTTGAATACTTTAAAATTCCCAGATAGAAGCCAAACTGTAGTAACATTGAATAACTGTAAAGTTATGGTGCATAGATTAATGAAATTTACAAGGTAAAAATCTGGTGTAGGCGCTCAGCTAGAATAGGCCTGAGCTGGAAGCCAAAATGTGAAAACAGGGCAAACTGCTGGGGTCACACATTAGCGAATCCGTATCGGACCAGGGATAGGCAAGTGGCGAGCATCTCGTTAATGTCAAGTTTAACTCAGTTTTTCATGAAACTGATAAGTGAAGTATAGCTACTTGCAGCTGTTGTCATTCATTAACCTGAATCTCTGTGCACGATCATATTAATTCGTGGCCAGGAATTAGCATCTCGTGCGCACGGATTAGTATCTCGAGGCCATAAATTAGTATTTTGTGCACACGGATTAGTAATTCGTGGCCACGAATTATTAAGTTTTCTCAACGTGACTCTTCGGGAGCTCCATGCGTATGCATTTTGGGAAAAGTGTGAAATAAATGTCTATAGCTATGATCTGTACAGAATGTGAAGAGTGACTTTAGCAAAGTATAAAATGAACATAATATGCGTTAAAGCCAACCTTTAATACAGTCACTTTTTAGAAATGACGAAAAAAGTTACTTTGTAATAATTTTGATGTTGGTTTTCAAGACCAAGAATCAACATCTAATGCTCAAAATATCCTAGAACATTACACCATTTAGGATTTCAAGAAGGTAGCAAGACGGCTGCAAGTACAGCAACTTGTGCAACATTATTAGCTTTGCCGAACGTTTTACTGGTAACAGGATTCATTCATGTTGATCGCAATGTAAAAAAATCGTGATCTTGCATCTTTGAAACTGCATAAAAATCGCGTAGTTTACTGTGTTGAATGCCTTTTTTATATCAAGAAGCTGTTCTATTCATTATTTTCTATTGCATTGCTAATTTTGTCTAACGGTAATAACAAGGCAATTTCTGTGGAAAATGTTTCGCGAAATTCAAACTGATACATATATAGCATATTATTTTCATTTCCAAATTTGATTAATCTTGTATACATAAGTTTTTCTAACAGCTTGGGCAACATCGGGAGTAGAGAAACATGGCGGTAGTTAGTGAAACAGTATGATTCTTTTTTTTGGTTTTTGTATATGGGGCTTACTTTAGCTAACTTTAATTTTTTTGGCACCTCGCCAGATGTAAATGACAAGTTAAAACGTAATGTCAGTAGAATCATTTTAAAGTTTCAGTGGTTATGTCATCCCGAGCCAGGGGTTATTCTATTTTTTAAAGATAATTTAATTTTTTCTGCATCATTATCGGTTAGTGGGGGTCGTGAAATACACGGTCACCTAAACCATATTTCATGTAGTAAGAAGGATCTCTGTTAAGGATAGAAATTTCCTTCGTTTGTTTCCTACGTTTTGACCAACGTTTACAAAAAATGTTAAAATTCTTAGCAATTGCTGTCGAATCTGTTATCTCGTTTTCGCTACCGTTATTTTTAAACGTTGTTTATTGAATATTACCTCTTGCTTATGATTTGCTTAATTTTTTTCCCAAACATGGCAATGTTGTGCTTATTTTCATTTAACTTATTGTGAAAATAATCACGACCGGCAGTTCTAATCAATGTAATAACCTTATTTTTATAGCGCTTATACGAGTTCAATACTTCAATCGATTTACTGTTTAAATATTCGCAATGTACCCTACTCTTTCGCTTTATACTAGCTAGAGAGCTGGTTTCATACCATAAGAGAGAGAAACAAACAGAAGGGGGTACTAATGATCATAGATATTTCACAGAAATTGTAGAAACATTTGGGGTATTTCAACATTTTTTTCATCAGTTTTTATCTGTTTCTTGAAAGTTATTTTGTGTTTCAAGATGTTGGCATTTATTTCCGGGACTCGTGGATGCCTGTATTGGTTTACACTGGCGTTGATAACTTCTCGGTTCACACATGTATTATCACAGGAGGAGGAGGAAGAAGAAGAAGAGGAAGGTAATCAATTTAGCTATACATTTTTAATGATTAAGGATTAATACTACATATTAGCGTGTTCAGCATTATTATCATCTTCATCATTGCCACTGCCGTCATTACTGCTTTTACTACTACAGTTTTCTTGATAAAGTAATACGCAGTTCTTTGACTTTGTGCTTTGTCGTATCATTAAGACTTAATGCAGCAAATATCGCAAGTGTCGCAGTTATCCAGTTTTTTATCGCAAAACTGGATCAAGTAGAAATTCACAAATTAAAATCGTCCGAAAATTTTAGCGAAATACCGCAATAGTTTTGCCCATATATCGCAATATAATTTTATTTTATTTTACATTTTTATTTGAAAATCAACAGCTCCAATTTATTAATTCAAAGTGCCAAATGTAACATAAACAAATGCATTTTATAGAATGTTGAATAAATTTTAGTTACTATAAGTGTCAATAATGCAGCTATGGTTCGAAATTTTTGCCAGCCTGACATATTTGACACGTTGTGCAACATTCTGCAACACTCTTTCTTACTACTGTTCAAAAGTACTTTTCCTTGTTTTGTTAGTACCCAAATGACCGCGCATTGGAACTTCGCGTGCCTGTTTCAGGATTTCCGCTTTGTGAGCTCTCAAACTGTTTGTAATGTTATTTGGCGATTATGTAGATCCAGATCATGTTACTAGTGAGTCTAGTTATTCCCTGAAGTTAAGTAACGATGAAATATTGACCAACTTACATGAGAAGTTGAAGAATTTAGAGGACACTCAGATTTAAGATTTGAAAAACCTTCTAATGAAGCATAAGGATTTCCTGATGTGCCCAAGCGTACTGATGTTACATATTATGATGTAAATGTTGGTGATTCCACACCTATTAGGCAACACCCATACAGAGTTAATCCACTTCTGCCGCATCTATGGGTGGCCACAACCGCATTAATACACTCTCTTGTAGGTAGTAAACCAATTAACCAACTGGATAGTTCTCTCCTCGCTTATGAGTTTGTCCAGAAGAGGACCGATCTCTACATCTGTCTTTTGGTTCTCTTTCATTTGATCGAGTCGTGAAGTTATTTCACTATGTCAGCCTTCTGATCTTCCCTCTATATTTTCTGCAAACTGCTCCGTCTCTCGTGATTTCCTCTCTTCTTTTTAATTAGCGACACAAATGTTTCTGACAGATCCACTACCCCTTCCTGTTCTTCATTTTCTGCACTGTTGGCCATTGCTCTCGCAACTGCGCAGGCTGAAAATACACTGAGTTAATCAATTTCCGCTACATTAGTCCTAGGTACGGTGCAGCAGACAATAAGGCTCCATTGTTATGCCCTTACCCAAATCGTTTCCCAACACCTTTGAAATTCCTGAAGGCAAACTTGGACTTACTGCGACCTCAACTGATCGGGGATGCATGTTCGACTTGAGGCACGGGGCGTGAATCATGACAATGGTATGCTGTTGTCATACCACTGTCTTTGGTACTGGCAAAGCATCCTCCAACAAAACTAACGCAGCAGCAGCTCCAGTGTCTCTGAGAATCTTAACAAACTTTCCTGTATTTTCACCTCCAACAACTCCAACAAATCCGTCAAAAATCCCTTTAGATTCCCTCTCAGCTGTTCTTTCGCCAATTCCCACTCAGCCCTTCTTTCCTCAATTCTCTCCACAGCCTTTCTTTCCTTCAGTTTTAATCTTTTCATCTCTATCTGCATCCCCACCTCCTTCAAATTCAATTTCAATACTTGCTTCGTCATCACTAGCACCTGTTGCAATTCCGCCTTTTTCATTCTGTAACTCCAGTTCAATTTCACCTTAACGACTATTTGAACCTTTAATTTTCTTAACGTATCAAGAGCTGGAGATGGCACAAAAACTTCAACATCAAACTCCAACGTGTTTGAAAGATGATCAACTTACTATAATCACTCAATGCTCAGTAAAGCTCAAGTAATTCTATCTCGGACGAGTCCCCAAATATTACGTGCTAGCCCCACAAGCTATCTCGTGACAATAAAATAATCAGAACAACTCAAACAGCAATACGGGATTATAGCTAAGTAATCAACAACTCTAGTCTGTTAATTCAAAGAAAGAAACGCTTATTCTCTAATTAGTACACTATGCTGATAGTTGATCTGTATTCAAGCAGTGTCCTTCCTTCCTCTGTATGTCCTATACCTGATGTTACACTATACTAATAGCTTCCCACGCTAGGTATAAACAAATTTCTGACAGTTCATTAGATATACACCCATACCCCACTAAATATAACAACGACACAAGATGGCTACGTTGCACTAGCTTAACTAAAACTTCACTAACTAACCACCAAGATGGCTAAGAAGTGCTACACCTACACCCGTTTATCGCAAGTCCAAAACACTAATTACAATATCAAATCAATTACTTCAAAGGTGATAGATGTTACCAGCTCGGAGTTTTAGTTACCAATGATCTAGGTCTGACTAAATTGCCCACATAACGTGTGAAGCATGCGCACTAAGTTTCTAAGTGCCCATAGTTACTATCATCTAATACATATCCTTTGTTCTTGAGGGTATTGTGTGCTAATTAACTCATGACGTAACATAGCAGAAAACGTATGCAAATCCGTTACGGAATACTAATTCAGTTTGGTTTAATTCTTTATTTTGAACTTAAGCCCACAGTAAGTATATAATATAAAATGTGCTGAAAGCACTTACTTGCTTAATACAGATAATAACTACGTAAAAATAATAACAACCATTTATGCATAACATAAATCATTAATCCTTATTCACGATATCCATAGAATAGTATGTTTATTATATTTAACAAAGCATAGTTACTACTTGAATGAATGCCATCTTGAACATCTTGGCCAGTTAAGCTACTGCAACGCAACCATATTGTGTCGTTGTTTGTGGTTTATTATATCTAATGAACTTTTTTTAATTCTATCTAGTGTGGGAAGCGATTAGTGTGGAGTAACATCGGGTACAGGACACAGAGGAAGGAAGGACAATATAGATTATAGGTTAACTAGTTTGCATGGCGTACCAATTATATACGAATAAGCGTTTCTAACTTAAAAGCCCGATTATCTGCCTACGAGTTTATTCCTTTCTGACACCAATCTACAGTATCTCCAAAACCAAACTAATTGTGAATTAATAAAAGTAAATAATTAGATGTTAGCCAACAAATTGTCAATAATTTTTTCAAAAACTAAGTACATGCTAATAGGAAAGAAAATGCCACAAAATAAGAATTCTTTGTTTAACTTAAAAATAGGTAACTACGACTTAATTCAAACCAATTGACCAATTGCATAAAGTACCTTGGGCTCCAAATTGATAGTAATATGAAATGCAAGACTCATATTAATACTATAACAACAAAACTAAGTAAGACTGTAGGCATATTTGCAAAACTACGTTATTTGTTATTGTACCAATCCTCAAAATGATACATTACGCTTTCATATGTCCCTAATTACAGTATGGCATTTTGTGATGGGGGAAAACAAAGCAAATACATATTACAACCACTTATCACTGTACAAAACAAAATTATTAAACTGATTACATTCTCTCATTACATAGCTCAAGGTGCACCTTCATATAACCAGTTAAATATACTAAAAGTTTACGATATATATATACATCTAGGTTGGAACTCTTTAAATTTATGTACAGGTACAACACAGACCACTTTGCCAGGTTTATACAAGTATTACTTTTTAAAAATAAGAGAAGTCCATTCACATTCCACGAGATCCCCAAATAAAGGCCACTATTTTCAAAGTAGGTTCAAGACCCAACATACTTTGAACTCTCTCCACCATAATGGTGTCAAACTTTACAATAGTCTCCCTTCTGAAATCACAGACTCCCAAATATTGCACACTGCAACGAAAAAAATTCGTTTGTATCAAATTGGGAACTATGCTATTTAGTTAAGGAAATTCAGTAAGAAATCTTTACCACCCCATTTTCGCTGCTTCGTTTCTAAATTACTACTAGATTTATTTTATCGTCTGATAGCTATTCATTATATATCCCCCATACTCTGAAAAAAATAATATTCGGCATTAAGCTTTTATTCTTTGGCATACCACTATCTTGCATGGACTCCAATTTACCAAAATAAATAAACTACTTTTAAACTTAACATGTTTTTACACCATGCCTTTTTTATTATTGTTTGATTATTGGATTCGTTTATTTTATTTCTCGCCTAAACTATTTTTAATTTAATGATTTTCAGTTTTGACAGTCTGATTTTGCTTTCATTCTTTGGTTCATACGATGGATTGAGTTTCTTTAAATTGAAATTCTGGTTTTGTAATTAATTGTGTTTCATCTCAATAACAATATTTATCTTTTGTTTGCCATTTTCAATTTTAACCCGATCTCAACTGATTATGTTTGATACAACTACAGTTTAGCATTGCTTTCATTCTGTTTCTTGGTTCTTCATTTTAAATTTTGGTTCTGTTTGCTAATTTTAATTTTGTTTCACTTTATCTACTTTTGTTTGTTGTTAGCCATTTTTAGTTTTAACCTTATTTGAACTCATTTTGTTAATTTGTGTCAAACTATCCTTATTTTTCTTTTTGTTTTCAGATTGATAATTTATATTTATTTATCTATGTCTACTTAACAGGTCATTCAATTTTCTCTAATTTTGTATAGAGGTGGCTGACTTGGTGACCGTTGGTCTTTTCGCCACCCCGTCTTTTTTCTTTCTTATTATATTTTTGCTTTTGTTTATTGTCATCCAGTAAAAAAAATCAACGACATATAAATTATTTACTTACTTAGTTACTTGCTTAATGCATGACACAAAAAATCACAGACACCCAGAAAATCACAGACACCCAGTTACTAGAATTTTATGTGAAATTATTTTTTATTGTTGTTGTTGTTTTTTTACAGAACACAACGGCTGCAATTGTCCACCAGGACCCTCAGGTCCCCCTGGTCCTAGTGGTGAAACTGGTCCATCAGGTCCTAGTGGATCTTCTGGTCCTCCTGGTTCCAGTGGCCCTTCTGGTGACACAGGACCAAGTGGTCCTTCAGGTACTTCAGGTCCTCCTGGTCCTTCTGGGCAACCAGGACCCTCTGGGGCTTCAGGACCTTCTGGAGAACGTGGTCCTTCTGGCCCATCTGGTCGTTCAGGTCCTCCTGGTCCTTCTGGGCAACCAGGACCCTCTGGGTCTTCTGGACCTGCTGGCCCCTCTGGTTCTTCAGGTCCACCTGGCCCATCTGGTCCTATTGGGGCTACTGGACCTAGTGGCCCATCTGGACTTTCTGGGCCACCTGGCCCTTCTGGACCTTTTGGGCCTTCTGGACCTAAAGGTATGAAAGGAATGAAAGGAATGAAAGGTCATAAAGGTGAACAAGGATGGCCAGGCGCACCAGGTACGTTCGTTAAAATTAAAAGCTGTTTTAAATTGTGAACATTCAACTGGTCCTGGATGTGGTAAACAGGTCAGTAAGTGCGTTATAGTCGGACTATCGTTACCAAAATCATAGGATTCATTTTAAGACTGAATAGCTTATCAACCGTAATGCTCAAATCAAGCTAATAAGGCACGTACTTGATCCCAATTCCGAAATTAAGAGAAATCCCGGAACTAAGACCCTGTTTCCATTTTGCTTATCCATTTACACAAAAGGATCAAAAGAAACATAAATATAAATAAGAGCGGAGTGCAGTTTTTGGTCACATGCTATTTGTATAACTATTGTTGGAGTTTTTAGAAGTTTTTATTTGTAATTTGGCAGGCTCCGGATCTTAAAGTGTTTCTGTATTGAAAAATTTGCATATTGCTATTTTTACACTAACGAAGAAGCCCTTAGCGGGGTTCAAAATATTAAATATGTAATAGTAGTAGTAGTAGTAGTAGTAGTAGTAGTAGTAGTAGTAGTAGTAGTAGTAGTAGTAGTAGTAGTAGTAGTAGTAGTAGTAGTAGTAGTAGTAGTAGTAGTAGTAGTAGTAGTAGTAGTAGCAGTAGCAGCAGCAGTAGTAGCAGGAGTAGTAGTAGTAGTAGTAGATTATTATTCTCGTAGTTTTGTAAAATTTTAGGACACGTGATTCAAATACAAGTTTAATGACATGGCATACGAAATTTGAATTAGTACAATATGTGGTCAAACATATATGGAGGTGGCGGCAACAACAAAGCTCGGTGATCAATTTAGAGCGCGAATGCTCCCCAAAGTGCTCATCTAATGAATTCTTGAAAACGTTTATCGACAGTGAACGTCTAACTGACGCAGGAAGCTTGTTCCAAATGGGCACACTTATCGTACACAAGAAGGAATCGTGATAACCAGTTTTGTGCTTTGCACGAGGTTGGTGCAACACACTGCTCGAAGACAGTACGATTTGCTCAAACTGTAATGGTGACATATTTGTCAAATAAACTTTATTTAATAATTTATAACAGGGAATTAGCTAACCTCTTAGACATCTATAACTTAGAGTAGTCAACCTAATTTTCTTTAATTGGTCAGAGTATGATAATCCAAGAAACGCTCAGATTATGAATAAGTTGAAGAAACTGGAGCGTCATTTTCATTGACCAGTTAATAATCAAACACATAACCATCACCAACTGAGATTATTTTAGACTTGGTAAAAAGAAATCTCATTCCATTTCAAGATCGCATTTCAGTTATTTACAGTTTATCCATGTGTCAGCGTTTATAATCGTAAATCGTTTATAAAAACAACGAAAAGCAAAGGTCCCAGTACCGATCCCGGTTGTACACCTTTGGTTAAAAATTTGTCTTTGGGCATGTTTTTGAATAAAATACGTATAACTACACCCATGTATCCGTTCATTATAATTAGTTTATCCGTCTTCATATGCATTGTAAATAGAAGTTTATTTCAGTTCATTATTTAATGTTGTTGATAACCACAAGCAATTTCACAAACAAAGTTTATATAAAAACATCAATCCAATTAAAAACCCTTATACAATTCTCTTCATCAAATCATTCGAATTTCAATTTTAAGTATGCGTCTATGCGGATCCGTGTCAAAGTGATACAAATTGTAAAGGATTACAAAAACACAACAAATCAAGTTTAAACAACTAAACGCCAGATATGCAAATTTTTCTTTAACGTATTCCCTAATATGTTTTTTTAGAATTTAGGACATTCATAGCCAGCTGATTATTTTTAAATAGCTAGCCCTAAACTGAGGCTTACGAAGGAGCTAAAATAATAATAATATGAATGTACTTCCAGGTAAGTGTACCTGCCCGCCGGTTAAGCGTGACTACCCTCGTAATCCAAGGCAGTTTGCTCGCTTTATTCCTGGCATGATTGAAGATCTGACGAAGATGAAAGATTTAAGCGACGCAGCGAATAAAAATCACCGTCGATTACGCAACCAGAGAAAGGGGCTCACTCTACGGAACGTCTAAGTCGCCCAACAAGATAATGAAAATCATAAAAAAAAATGTAGCCAGATTTCTTTTCGCAACGCAAAACTAAACCTTGAAATTGTAATTGTAATTTTAATCGTTATTGTTATAAGTTTAAATAACGTACTTAATTATGCAGTGTTGACTGTTGAAGTAGTCTTGTTTTGTGTCTACCTTTCGACCCTATCGTCATGATCATGATCATCATTGTTATTGTAACCATTCTTAGAAAATATGCATACATACACCGATTCGAAAATTAAAAAAACACGGGATTGAGACTCTGTTGACAATTTACAAGCACACAACATGATGAAACGAAACAATTAAATATTATTGTGAATAAGAGGTTCCCACCACTGTTAGTATAATCGTTATATTTTCATTTTTTGGTCACTTGCTATTTGTAATTAGAGGGGCTTTACATGCGGCTTTTGTAAGTTTAACTAGGTTTGGATCTTAAAATGTTTCTTCTTTTGAAGAGTTTGCATACGTATGTAATTGTTGTAAACTGTGTTGACATACTTAATAATACAGTGCTGAGATGTTCAAACACGTCTTGTCTTGTGTCTTTGCCTTTTCACATTAGGCCACTATCGTCATCTCGTCATCATCATCATCACTTTTTTTAAAAAGCATTTATACATACATACATACATACATACATACATACATACATACATACATACACACACACACACACAAACACACACACACACTCACGCACGCACGCACGCACGCACGCACACATACACACACATACCTGCATGTGCCAAAGAAATACGTTGATTCCACATGACATTAATGTGGTCTTTTCTACGCGGAATCTCATTTTCTCATTGATTGAACATTGAATACATCTTTCAGATCGTCGCCCCTGACACACTGGATCACCATATTTTAGATGTGGAATTTGACACTGTCGCCATCGCCGCCCGCCATAATTCGACTTGGAATCAACGTGACTGTGCTACTTGAGCTGCCGGCTTTTTCACCAAACCTTCGGGTGTAATTCTATGATAATAATAACCGTCAGTGCCACAACAAAAATGTCCAACTTTTAAGCAATGACATCTGCTTTTTGGTAGATGTTTTAGCTGTGTAAAACATCCAACGATTTTTGGATTTTTCTGTATTGCAGTGGTTATTTTCAAAAATCTCCTGAGTGATTGCTATGAAATTCGAAAGGGCCTTGATTGTGGTCATTGCAGCTTAAATAAAATCTCCTCTAAGTTTATCTTTTTTTGTAGTTTTGTGAATTGTTTTTTGCACATTTTAAGAAAACATTGTTTTGCACAAATTTTGGCAAGACTTCGACCTTACCGAGTTTTCCTAATTGAAGCCATGCAGTGGTCAGCAACTAGTGACTTAATAGGGTGGCGTATCATATTAAGACACACAACTAATTCAGTTTATTAAAGAGGTAAGTGACGCTTGTAAGGCAGTGAGGTGTTTTTATAGTGAAATTATAGCATTTACTCAAACAAACTCTGTTGTTTGATTATAGTTGAATGAAGGTCCATTCACGACCAAATAGTAACATTATGTTAAAGTGTGTTTTTGTTGTGCCTACACAGGAAAAATTATAGCACAGTAAGTGAGAGTTAAGAAAATGTGAATGATGTGCGGTATGTTCAATAGTAAGCAGATGTTTGACATTTAGTTTTCTATAATTTTACTATGACCTGTCATGGACGTTTTTTTCAAACCTGCAATGTGAAAATAAATTATAAACTGTGTTTTGGTTGTGCGTCGCGAAGTTTGGTTTAACTATTATAAGTACGGATGTAATAATATACACTACGGCGTAATCACTGATGACATAACACAGCTAGCAGGTCCTTTATAACGCACGCGTGTGTTTTTTGCTTAGACTGGTCAGGTTTGTGTAGACAAAGTTCGTTGTTTCACACCACTGTCGATTAAACTAAACTGCCAAGTGCACAATGGGCGCTTTATCTGTGACTAGCAACCTCGAAGTTAAAATCCCTTTGTGTAGTAATAGTGAATGAATGCTGGTATTGAGAACATTTTGCACAAGCTGTTCACATAACCATCATCTTTAAGATGTTCTGCGTGCCCAGCTGTCGCATTTTTGCAAAGAAAAAATTGAGCGGAAACGTATAAATTGGATTTGAGTTTAGATAATGTGCTAGGCCTATTATACACGGCTGAGTGTATAAAAATATAATTGTGGCTGTATTAACTTAGAGCAAAGGTGAACGGTAAAATTTAACTTCTCAGTTACATGTTCTCGGCCGACTGTTGGATTTACAATGAGATTTAAGAAACAATTTTTTCAAATTAAAAGTTGGCCCTTTTGTCAGTTGCACAGAATTGTCAGGACATTATGATGCAGATGTCATTAACCACAATAACAACATAAAATATGTAGGGCACATAACAAAAATATCCTATGTAATAAAATGTCCAATGGAAACGGGAAAACAAAGTCATCACACAAACTTGGCACGGCACACATGCATTTTTTTTACCTACGGCAACCAGGAATTTTGTACTCAACGGCAGGAGGACTCAACGTAGAGTCTAGTTGTCGCCACAGATTCATATCTTATTATTACCGGCCATCTTCTGTGATTAGACATTAAATTGGCAAAAATGCTTAAGTATGTTAAGATGCTTAACATTTACGTAATATTTTCTCTCGACAAAAATGTGGGAAAGAGCCCTGTGGTAGACAAAATTACCCAGGGGAAGCTTTTCTGGCGATCATACACTCATTTGATCGCCTCATTTGATCGTTCATTACTCACTTATATTGCTATTTAATATTTTTTTCTAATCTGATCTCATTGATAAAAGATTCCGTTATAAAAAGAGGAAAGAAAAGACTCGACTTTCCACTCCACCATTGTGGACTAATTTTTTTATAAAATATTTTTACTTTTCAAACGAAAATAACCTCTAGCGGGCAGCAATTAAACTCGCCTCAGATATTTACAACATCATCGAAATAAAGCAATGTTCAGGTGAACAACTTTCTTTAGATGAAAAAGAAAAAACTCAAGCAATCGCTAAACCTAATTCTAAACCTAAACAAATTCTAAATATTAACATTTAACAATCATTTGCGTTTTTTACATGAAGATGGTCGAACGGTGGTGGTAAACTCAAACGTCTCGCCTTCTCCTTTCTTTGACACGTTTTTATTAATTATACTTACTGCTGTAATTGAAAATTATCTCCGTGTGATCTGTTCTAATCTAACATTAGCTATTTATGAGTGAAATGTTCATAAATAAAACATTTTTAGTAACCATCATCTTCTTACTGTATCACATTCATTATAAAGCAGTTTGTAAAGTTTAAATTTGACTTAACGCTACAATATCACAATAAGAAGCAACAGTAATTTTCTATTTTAAATTTAATTCAAAATACTCATGTGCTGTAGGCATCTTTCCACGAAGAAACTTCTGTATTCTACTGATGAGCTATTTACACTGGACACTGATCGCCAGACATGTTTGCATTTTATTTTTAGTTTATTTTAAACTATATTTAATTTTCTGAATCATCTGATATCATATAGAATTTCTGCACCCGAGTTTCGAAACAAAACACGCCTAAAACTAGCTGATATAACCAGTAAATGTACATATGCGATGGTATTATATCAGTGGCTGTTCAGCACCACCTCCAAAATAAACAAGTACGTTGATGGATAGACGTAAAAAACGAAATAATATCAAAAGATTACCTTACAGCTGCAGTAGGCCACTGTAAACTTTATTGAGACTAATACTACTATAAACATACAAAACAAAATACTAAACAGGATACAACACAAATACAATACAAAATTTAGAAGATGTATTCACATAAAAACCACGCACGTACAGGAACTTATATATTAAGTCGATGGTCAAGCTTTCAAGCAATTTAACTTTTTAAACTGGAGTTTTCTTCTTCTTGACTGCACGCTTCTCTAGCTCGTGTCAAGATGCCATGATCGGAAACTGTCATAATTAACTAGTGTCTCAAAGCATTTAATTTAAAGAGGCATATGTGTCTGTTAAGAAATGTACGTCGTTCTATTATAGTGACTTGACAAGATAGGGTTCCAGCCAATAAGCAGACGCCAACTCGCTAAGCCCCGCCTCTTTATGCCATTGTGGTTAATTTTCGTGGATATTAACCCAGCATTTAAAATGTTTATATTTTTTTCAAAATTATTGAGAATTTGTAGTTCATAAAACAAGTTAAATTGTGAAGTTTCGAAACAGGTCAACAGCAGTTCTACAAATTTTTTGGCAAATATAATTTACCTTTGTATTTGTATAACGACATTGGCGCAGTCCAATTCTGCGTTCCTTGTCTCCCAGTCTGAACTGTCAGCCGAAAGTCATTGTCAGAATAGCAACCTTACCTAGCATAGCTTGATATTAACAGTAAAACAGTAAGTTTCTATTTATTAGATTCGTTCAGATAGCAAAGAGCCGACGTCAACAAAACAGCACACAGCTGTTTTAAACGCAGCTGTCACATAGAAACCTTGTTTATTTATAAAGCTACATGCAGCAGTGTTTGCGTAACATAAGAAGATTAAAAAAAATAATTAAAAAGGTACATTAGTAAATTTTTCAAAAATTTCATTTACATTGAATGGACGCACGGTATTTTGGGCACAAGCAATGTAAAAATACCTCAATTTGGTAACACAAAGTTAATTTACATGTCTACAACATCTTAAGGCCGCCTAGGTTCCTTTACAACCTTAGACGATTGGTTATGCAGTTCAACACCGACCATTATTCCACCATTAATTTGTAGCCTCTTGTCTAAAAGTGCCGCTAGCTTAATTATTTGGACTGTTCTTGAAAAAAGGGGCAGTGCCGGGTGTAGGATCGTCATTAGTCTTGAAAGTTTCAATGAAAATTGGATTATGAATCTCCTGCAGCCAATGATCAAAAGGAACAGAGAGCAAATGTCGACATTGTAATATTAATATTTAATTAGCATTTTATTATTCAGTTAATTACGCAATTCGTAATTAGCAATTAATTGTTCAATAAAATGATTGATGCAAACTCAATATTTTTCTTTAATTAATTATTGTTAATATTTTTTGAGTATTGCTACGGCCTTTTGTTTGAAGTTTTCACAAAAGGTTTTTTCGCTCTTCTTGTGACAATAAACTCATAAACTCGACTCGACTTACGTATTATAGAAACTCCGAATATTTCATTTCTTGAAAAGGAGTTTGCGGAATAATTTAAATCACGTATATTAAGAGCAATCCACGAAACAATTCCTGCATAAGAACAATCGTTTGTATTGCTGATATTTTCTATTTTCCTTGTAAAAATTGAGCTAACCTTCATAAACTGAAATATATGTGTGTCAATAAATTATCCATAAATATTCAAACAAAAAGACTTATGTTGGCTTCAGCACTTGTTTATTAGTATTCAGTCACCAATAAAAATTCTTCATTCTTAAGACGGACCCTGATCAATTAAAGGGGTATTTAAAATTGCACACTATTTTATTTTGACAGACAAAAGTACAGTGAAAATAAATTTTTATTTTTAACAGTATATTATTTCGTAACAGCCTGCTTACAGTCACATTTTCTGTAGATACTTTGGAGATGCAATCTGGAGTTTTTCTTCTCTTCGTGCTCTAATTGAATGATGATTGTGCAATCAAAACAGTCACCAATCAGCAGTGTCAGATACGTGAATTGTCTAGATTTCTGACTGCACTGAAACGAAATTAACCGCTTTAAACCCCATTCATTCAACTTTCTGTAGTTTTTTTGTCTATTTGTAATGTGAATTGCAATGTAATGTATCATCAACAAATTTATAATTTAACATTTCTAAAGCCAAAATATTGTAATTTAAATTCAAACTAATTGTTTCGCAAAATATTTCATTCTAGTGGATTTTGTTTGCAAAATGTACCAATATTCTTGTTAAATAACTCGAGAATTACTTTTGTGAAATTGATATCATTGCAAATTAATAACAAATTCTTGTGTGGATGTTATGAAACTGCGGCATTAAAGATGGCAACATTCGTAAGCCTGCAAAGTTAAACATTAACTGCTCTTATTTAGGGGGGATCGCGCATTGTTAAACTGTTTAATCTGCTTTCGTGAAATTAAACGGCAAAAAAACACAGGTGTGAAAGAAACACTTTTCAATGTGCGATCGAATGCGCTTCTCTTCCAAGAATCAAAAACTCCAATTTACTGCGCCCAGGTCATAAAATTACCAAATTTCTCCATCTCTGGATTTTTTTTCTGCCAGAGACTAAATGATTTCATTCGTTTAACAATTGCCTTGGTCTAGATAGGTATTGCGTGGTTAAAAAACTTTTACACAAAATACTTATAGTTTGTTAATAAAAGAATGTAAAATATACACAGAGCACATCAAGTCTATTACAAAGGTTTGATTTTTCTGTTGTGTTAAATTTGCACCTTCTTGGTTTCCACGCTGATTTTAGAGCATAAAATAACACATTTATTAAGCATTTCAACTTTATGAAAAAGACATTTAATATTCATTTTACAAATAAAGTGCTTAGTTTTTATTAAAATGTCGCATCTAAGTTAAAAAGTATAACATGAATACTATACATTATACATATGATCATATCAATATACAAATTCTGTCCCGTGTTTCGGTTTTGAACGTTTTCGCCAAGTGTAAGGCACTACTGAAAGACTTGAATATTGTACTCAAAAACCCTGTCGATGCATCGAATGAAATTTTAACGTAATTTTTATATATACTAATTCGTAATTCATATTTTAATATGAAAACTTATAGTGAAAAAACACTAATGTCACACTAACGTTGTTAAGACACGCTTTCTGTAATTTATAGTAGTACAGCATAATATAATAACAATCTTTTTTCTGCATTTTTTGCCTACAAATGATTTCTGTGTGGTTTTATAGAATGAGTTACAACCAAGTGCCTAATCTGAAAATATTTAAAAATATTAAACTTAAAATTGATTTAATATGTGGACTAATGCACTTGACATTTATTTTAAACCTTTACTTTACGCACTTATTTATTATATTGCACTTATTTATTATTTTATTTGCTTATTTCAAGCTGAAAAATTCAGCACCGATAAAGAACTAAACAGGAATGTAAGCGTGTAAACAATCAGGTTACTTTTAAATCACTTGTAAACAAAATGTTACAACACATGTACACAGAAATTTAACAACTGACTCAATTAATGCATTTCAAATACTAAACACGCGGATGCAAAAAATGGCACAAGCGCGTCTATAACTTTAACAACTAAGGCAACAGGGTTGTAAGAAGCGTGCAGTACTCTTCGGATTATTGGCAATAAGTTATATAGTAAATAAATTGTATAAATTATTCGAATAAATTATTTCATTAAAAAGGGTTTATTTCATTTCAATTTTTAATCTGCTACAAAAGTGACTACTAAAAAGACTGAAAGAAGAATATCTTACCAGTTCACTATAAATGAATTTAAAAAAGTTGTCGTAACGTAGGCCGTCCATGAAAAAATAACAAACAACAAGCGCGCAAATTCAAAACTAAAAAATTCATTTTTGTACAAACGTGCGCTGAGTGGACACAACAGTGAAACGAAATGTCAAGCAGCGTAAGACTTTCTTATTGACACCTGTCAATCATCTTTAGCTATCTCACCTGAGCAAACTTGAACAAATATGATGCAGCGTTTGCGTTTTCTTCAAAGACATACCCGTAGTCATGTTTTTAATGTTATTTCATTAACACTCGTTACGTCGTTTTGAGTTTTGCACAACAAGTTCTACACAAGTTACGTATTGCTACTTTTGTGTGAAAATGTATCTGTTCAACAGACGTTTCCTCGCCGACTCACAGAAGTAAGTGCTACCTGTTTTGCTTGCTTTCCGATTTTATTAAAAACGACTTTTTTCGCTGCAAAAACAGGCTCGCTGTGTTAGCTGAAGCGTTCGATGAAAAAGGCGCGATTGTAAAAAAATTACCAAAAAACTAGTTGTGCTAGGCAATATGCATGCTAGTTTGTTCAAAGCCTGTTTCAGTGAAAGCTGCCACTGTAGGCCCAAACAAATATTAGGCAAAAAGCGACTTCTAAAGCCGTTTATTTACTATCGCTAAACATAATAACTCAAAACGAAAATTAATTATTTAAGCTTTCAGGCTGTACATACGTGCAATGTAGGGCACAGCAAATGACAAAAATTGTGCGAAAACTACATCCTTGAAAAATATTCGATTTTAGATGTATAATTATACAAGTATTAATAACGTTACCACAGTTAACTTAATTTAAACTGGAATGTCAAACGACAGCAAGACAAATTTCTGTCCCCTCTTTCAATTCTGAACGTTTTCTGCAAGCGTAAGGCACCACAAGAAGACTTGTCAAAAACCCCGTTGGTGCGTCGAACTAACTGGTTAGAAACAACTAATGATTTCTAAGAAATATGTTTTTTGTTAGATGATTAAAGTAACAGATCCATAATGACCATCTATGTCCTATAATCTTCAACACTGCTTTAAATGTTAAAATTTTACAAAATTATTATTTCTTTCAATTTAATCATAGAAAAGAAAATTCACTTTTACAACTATCAAATTTGCAGTTGACCAACAACAAGTATTTCCAAATCTTATTTCAAATCCAAACTTAACGTATTTTGAAATGTTTTAATGAGTATTTTTATCTTAGCTTTAGCGAGCCGTTATCACGCTTGGAAAAAACAGCTTATTTATTTAACGTAAATGTTGAAGTTGACTGTTGATCAACTTTTTGAAAGCAATAAAATTGTGAATCGTTTGTGTACCTCGTTTTCTTCATGAAAAACTGCTGGCAACTGCACACTTAGTGTTCGAAATGCGCGAATTTTTTATCTTCTAAGAGTTTGTATCTTTTAAGAGTTAAATTATACCTATACCGAAAATTATTGAATTTCAGAAAATAAATGTGAAAAGACGAAAAAAGTCAGTTTGAACATTTATCAAAACTAACGCGCAGCATTTAGTTCTAGGTACAGGCGACGCAATAATGACTATTGAGGCTACAGCAAAATGTCTAATTACGATAAATTAATTTGGCACTTTATAAATTGTCTACAAAAGTTAACACGGATTTTTCTAAGTGTCTCACATTAAATATCAATGAAATTGTTTAAGTTACAGTGTCGTCGTAATTATTACATTTCGTTGATATGAGCTCAAGATCTATAAATAGATGTATTAATAGATCTATAATAAAGTATGTAGCCATAAGCTAAAAAAGAATAAAAGAATTTGTATGCTGGAATTTAAACCAGGAATTTTGTAGTCACAAGAAAATAAAATCATGTGTCGAGGTTAATTAATTTGTCGTTATTACTCCTTAGCACAACAAAAGTTTAAACAACGCCCTCTATCGTCTATCGCATCAAACTTCGAAACATGCTACCGTTACCTTTACGTGTTTAATACTTAAAAAGATTTGTAACTACTGTTGTTATTTAGCGGTTGCATAATGGACGGGGGAGCAGAGAAAGAGTGTTCAAGTAGGGACTTGCTTCCAATCTTCTGTAGCGCTGGTTGCTACTGTAGCAGTCATTGTATAACGTAAGGAAGACAAAGAGAAAGAGAGAGAGAGAGAGAGAGAGAGAGAGAGAGAGAGAGAGAGAGAGAGAGAGAGAGAGAGAGAGAGAGAGAGAGAGAGAGAGAGAGAGAGAGAGAGAGAGAGAGAGAGAGAGAGAGAGAGAGAGAGAGAGAGAGAGGGGGAGGGAGAGAGAGAAACAGAAAGAGAGAGCGAGGGAACGAGGGATGGGAGAAGAGAATCATAGCCTTTCGAGAAGCCACATATTTGTCAGTTGCATAGAAAGGAATGTCATAACATTGATAATTAATTTTAGTGACACGTCTTGCCTGACTCAAAGCATTTGTCAATAAATTTTGTTAAAAGAATGAAGAGAGAGAGGGGGAGAGAGAGAGGGGGAGAGAGAGAGGGGGGAGAAAGATAGAGAAACAGAAAGAGAGAGCGGGGGAACGAGGGATGAGGAGAAAGGAGTCGTAGTCTTTGGAGCTGCCACATATTTGTCAGTTGTATAGAAAGGAATGTCATAACATTAATAAATAATTTTAGTGACACGTCTTACCTGGCTCAGAGCATTTGTCAATAAATTTTGTTAAAATAATGGCTATTTTCAACTTGGAAGTTGCTGAGTATCCCATTTATAAATGAACTACTTTAGCGCTAGTTTACCTAGTTCAAACGGTAGTACAGAAAGAGTCTTTCGTCACCGATGTTTGTTAACTGATTTTGGTGACCTCGTGATTGCACTCATAACGTCATTCGTCTCGCGCTACGAAAAATGTCGGTTCTTCAAATTTAATATCGAAGTGATAAAAAATCAAAAGAAACCGGTTTTACAGTAAGTTTATAATAAAATAAATTGAGTATTCGTAATGAGAGTAGGATATTTGGTTGTAGAAGCTTATATTAGACTATAGTGAGGGTTTAGTTTGATTTTAAGTAAGAGAACCAGAATCAAACTTTTATGAAGAAAAAAGGAAAGTTTAATGTAAACGTGACCACATCCCTGTAAAAGTTCGTGACCTATGAAGAGGCAATCGCATTACAGTATTTGTTCCATTCTAGAATTTAATTTGCAGTTTGTTAAAAACTTGTAAAATTACTCTACATTTGATAATTCGAATTTCAAGAGATTTTAAAAGATATCGGTAAAAGCGAATATAATCTTGATGATAATAAAATGGATACACAATATTTCTTAGATATTTTAGAAGCCCATGAAAATAACAACTTCAGTTTTTTAAGTAACGTAGAACTGTACGATATACTTGAATATATAACTACTGTTTGATTTCTCTGTACTAATAAATTTCATTCGTTTTAGATGTTGGAGAACCGAAATTGTCCTGGTCAAAATTACTCACTCTGTTTTTGCTTATGCAGCTTATATAAACTGTTCGTGTCTTGAATTTAGTTTCAAATCTGTTCCCTTGGAACCGATGTATCCATTTTTCTTATTTTGTGCGAGCGTTCTATAATAAGGCTAACGTTGCGTTCTTTTGTACAAAATTTCGCATAACTGTAATAAAAAATTATGGTCCATTTAATCAAAATACATGTAATTTACTTCGCCTAACTCAAAAAATGCAACTGATGCTCTAGAAAAATAAAAAGTGTCGTATATAAATAATTGAACGACGCACAAACTGAACGGGCAGTGCGTAAGACATTGGTAGCCACACTGTCATATTGTTTAACAGTGTTGTGTACGGTGGCGTCATCGCTCGTCAATAAGTTGCAACAGAATTAAAGCGGATGCGCGTATAGTTTACGAAAAGCATGACTGTAAATGTGCAAGTTAGCAACCGAATACACTATACAGAAATAATTTAGAACAGTAAGAAGGCATGTGATTTTGGTTGTTTTGGAGGCAACCAGACACCAGGGCATTTGACGAAAGTTTGAAAACATTGAGTTCATACAGTCTGCAAATTAAAATACGGGTTTTTCTTATTATTAGGCCTCTATATCACATAGGCCTAAATTATTAACTATGCTAGTGCTCAGTTGTCGCTTTTAAAAAGGCAAGAAAAGACGCTACGGGTTTTATGTTAAGGTATTTGCAAAAACTACAGCGTGCGTGATAGTTTTAATCAATCAGTTTCTCATGGATTTGTTCTGATCTTCATCAGAATAGGTAAGGCAACACGTCAGTTGGTAGCTTCGTAATCGGGTGCTTATTTGACGGTTCCTAAGGTGTACAAACATAACTAAAACAATGATGTGTTTAAGCTAATATTTGAACAGTTTTTCAGCCGTTATAGGTAAAACTGCAAACGAATTAAACTTTTTTCATTTTTTGTGCCAATTGGAACCTCATTGAATCACTTATCATATAGATATAGCAATAACTAAACTTTGTCAAAAACCATTGAATTACTAACTATTTATGATAGCGTGGCAGAAATTTTGGCAGTTTAAATAAATTGTTTCTCACAAGACACACGCCAAACACATTATTGTAGCGTTAGGCATGGAAGCAGGCCTACGCAATTTTATAAACTAGCTATTATGTGCAAATGAGACATGATTGTATTTTAATCAGTAATAGAGTAAGAGTGGCCTTGCAAAAAGTGCAAATGGTCAATCAGCAATATTTATTTATAGAAATAATAATCGTTTCAGTGTCTTGTGTTTTCTTTGGAAAAAGTCTACAGTAAAAGATAGCAACGGAGAGATAGGTTTAAAAAAATAAGAAATTTTGAAACCGAAAATAAAATACTAGGAAATCAAAACATTGTCGTTGCGAAGTCCTAATCGTTGCGAAAATTATCACAAGAAATAGGAATTAAAAACTTTGTAAGTTCACTAACGTTTCGCATCATTATAAGCCATCATAAAAGAAATAAACTTTTACGGCTAGTAACAGATGATTTAGCTTGTTTAGATTTTCTTCGCCTACGTGATAATGATTTGTAATTAAATCAAAACGCTACTAGTTAAGTTAAAGAAAATTCATCTCTTTGTGTTAATTTTCATGTTAAAAAATGTTCAAGTTGGACAAAAATTTCTGGGTTCTAATTCATATCTAATCATTGAACTTTAAATATGAATTTTTCAGTTAGCGTATGGCTGTGCTTTAAAATTTCATATGATGTTAATATTTTGACCTATTAAATGGAATAAAATGTGATGAACAATAAACCATAACAACTACATTAAGTGTAATGTTTCTATATGAAAGTGTACACCTATGTATAGTTATTAAATAAAAACATTAAATGTCTTCAAACTTTGTCAAAGAAAAATTTGTAAAATTATAAACTTATTCTGAAATTAGTGATTTTTACCGAGCAGTTAATAAACATCATTCGACTTTTACCGAAGTGAAATCATAATAACGTCTTAAAGCTCGTTAAGAAACATCTTGTAAGACAATATCATAATACGATCTTTGTATTTAAGCCACAAGACTAAGAAATGAAAAAACAAAAATTGTTCTGAAACAAAAGAAGAAAAAAGAAAAGATTAATTAATACCTAAAAGTGCATCTTGTTAGTTATACAAAGTAACAAAAGTTTCAGTAAAAATGTGACAAAATCATAGATCTTTCACGTTGGACAGCAGTGATAGATCTCTATGTACATTAATTGACATTGAAGCGCTCAGCATCTTATCAGTAGTTTACACACAGTTCTGTAAATTATTTTTGGAAACTGTGTATATTTTCTGCAAAATTTACCTTTATTTTTCTTTCCTCAATATAATTTTATAAATAAATGAAACAAGTTACCGGTGGTTGCTTTGATAACACACATTTCCGTTTTTTCATTTCATTTCATTAATAACCTATGTTTGAATGAAATGATTTTGACCCATTTTAAAAAATATCTAACAAATGTAATTTGTTTTTACACACTCCGGCATACCGCAAGGAGGAGTCCACTTTATGGCGACTTTATCGTCATCAACAACTTGTAAATTTGAAGACAGATGACAAAACTACGCCTTTGTAGAAATGACCTTGATCTTTTTGACTCTTTAAGATCTTTAAATTCCTCGCTGCAATACAATACAATACAATAACTCAGGACAATAACCTTACTGCAGTAATGATATTAACGTCAATAATATCAAATGTTACGGCTCTTTTACACACATTTTTTACAGTCATGAACAATTGCAGCTGATCATGCTCTCACATCGTGCGTATTTTTATAATTATTGTGTATTCTAGCACCAAAAATTGCTTTTAGTAAAAAAATATATATCAAAATTAAGGCTAAAGTTCACAATTCCCCACACACAAGAAATTAGTTCATGCAGCGGATTGGGATTAGAGTTAGGGTTGGGGTTGGAGTTGGAGTTAGGGTTGGGATAGGGTATTTGAATTGTAAATTCCTTCCGAAATTAATTATGCTACATAAACTTACCAATCTTTTTCAGCGTTTCTGGAGCCTAAAATGGATCCAAGAGCTAATATTTATGGTGAATCAAGTGAAGTGTTGCAGTATCACACACAACCTCATTCTCACGCAGTTTGGGAAGGCCCTAGTGCTTTAGAGGTACTCTTTGATTTCGCTTTATAGTAAGAACTATATTAGTATTGATTTTGCTAGTCAGGTTGACATAGAGATTATGTTGTTTTAGGTGTAAGTCATCGAAACTTGCCTCTCGGTCTCAGAAAATCCGCAATGGTCATCCCGCCTGAAACTTGCCTTGCGCTCCCAGCCAAGCTATCTATATTCTTACTATTTACTTCATTGAAGAAGATGATGGACACAACCATTACAATGTAGGGGCGTGGGTGAAAACTACTAAGAGTTTGCAATATATATTTGTAACAAGTGCAGTTTTAACCTTTTTCTTATGCTATTAAAAATAGTTCATAACACCGAGAGCCTATCAAAATTTAGGGCCTAAGACTGTGGCCTGATTAGCCTAATGGTTAACCTGCTCTTGGCTTTCGGTCTTGTCACAAACATCAATATTGAGTTGTCTGCGGCCGAGTCGGGATTCCGACTTGCAGTGTACAGAAATATTAAAAAAGTCTGGGATGGTGATTCCGATTATATGTCTAATAGCCTGAAACCTGTCTTTCTGTCTTAGTCAGTATGCATTACCGGCTTAATACGTTAAACAAACGAAAACGATTTTCGAATGAGTGTTTTTATGAGCATAACTTCCTTTGCAAATAATAAGTATATCTTTAAAAGTTTTTACAAATCTCGAATTGTTGAAAAGACTTTTGCAAAAAAATCTGGCTGCATGACTGCATAATATCATTAAACAGACAAGTACGGATCCTACTACTTATAACCATAGGTGCGAAACTACCTTAAGTGCGAAAAGTCTGAAAAACTGAAACAGTCTGACTCTGGGTGAAGTAAATATTTATATACTTTAGCACATTAAATTTTATGCACAGACAATCAGACTAAATACTATAACTAAATAAAAGCTACGGTGCTGGAGGGTTAATGGTACAGCGCGCACGTTCACATATCGTTATTATTTGAAACTTAAATTTCAGTTGTTTGATGACGTAGGTTTAAAAAATTATAAAGCGGCTGAATTACAGGGTATATATATTAGTGCAGTCAATGCTGTCTAGACTGTATGCACAGCCTCACAGCTTTAGGTCACGTTGTGCAGTTTACGAACAGTCTGCATGAACGCATCTGCTGAGATATAGAATCTTTCTGACCTTGTTAAAACGAACTCTTTCCACTGGTGGTAAAATTCTATTTTTAAATTCTTAAATTTAAATTGATGTCAGCCGCTACCGAATGTTTGACTTAAGATCACTGGTTGGTTAGAACGTGCTTATCTGAAAGCACTGTTATTGCCATTATTGGTTCAGAATCCTTTATGATTGAATTGAATTTCATGTATTGGCAATTTTGTTTTGTTTCTGCCATGTTTTAGCGAGCTAACAGTTAACTGATTTATTAGTTGATTACTTAATACAATTTAGTTAATTAAATTTATCACTTAGCTTCAAAATTATCAGTTAATACTAGACTAATATACACAGTATTTTTAAAACGAAACTAGCTAAAAGAAAACAGAAATTTAATGCCGAAAGATTAGAGGTTAATCTGGATTTGAACCAAAGACCCTTAGGTTTATAGACAAACATCTGTAGATTCTTGAAAAGTGAATGAAGTAGATTACACGAAGCCCTTTCAAAAAGTCCACCAGGGTGACTGAAGAATTTTCAAAAGTATGGGGTGCAAGTTATTTTTTTATTTGTTATTTTTAAATTTGTTTTAGTTATTTGTCTTATACGACAACAATCCTACAACAAAGTGTCATTAGCAATTAATTAGTAGCTAATACTTGCTAATTAAGTAGGTAGCTAGCAATAAATAGTTAGTTAGTTAGTTTGCCATCCATTATTTTCTGTTTTAAAAACTTCTTACAAGCTGACTTTTACTATTATGTACATAGTATGGCTATTACTATGGTTAAATGGACTGGATAAATACAACACTATGTGCATCGTTCATGCATTACTAATTACACTAATTCGAATTATTTATTTATTTAACGTTTATTTCAGCACATAAAAGAGCTATATAAAAAGTTACGATAAAAACTAAGAAACACTACGTGGAATGCACTATTGATAAACACAAATATATGCAAAAATATACAGAACAAGACATCAAATAAAAGCTAGCGGTGACTATATCATTAAATCAGACCATCTACTTAATGCTTGTATGTGTTAAGCGGCATTTACAAGACATCCGGAAGGCGCCATGCGTTATCCACCTGCGGAATAGCTGCGTATAAAAAATCAATAAGAAATACCTGCAGAAAAAATAACTGATTTTTATCCATTCCGGATGTCTGGTAAATGCCAGATTAGACAACATGCACTTAACTATTCAGATCTGCATTAATCTTGCAGTAATTAAAATGATCCTAGTTCAATTCCATTTACGATTCTTTTGTATTTCGGTCAGCGCTTTCTTTTAAAATTTAATTACAGCGTTTTGTTTGTTTTCATCGCCATCTGTAGTAAGTTGCTACTTTATTTAAGTGAATATGAAAGACGTAAAAATGTAATCTGTTAGCTGTTATTTTGCAAGCTACCTCTTTATTCGAACCATTCTATGCCTGGTCCTTACTACAGTTAAGGAGTGGCCCAAGCGGCCTCTCATTTCACAGTAACAGTTACGACACACCAAAAGAAAATTTTCTTTGCATTATAAGCATTAGAACCATTTATTAGCCACATTAGCAGTGGTTTAAAATTTACAGTTAAAAATGGACTAATACCTGTAAAAGTCATATATCACAAGGGTTCTACCTTTCAAAATACGCGAAAATTCTGTACGGTTATACTACAGTAATACATTGGCATGCAATTATGGGTCAAAAGTATGAGGTGTCACCTGATTTAAACTTGCTTTAATTAAATAGCTTTTAGCAGGTACAAAACTCATCTAAAATGCAAAAAGGCGCAAAAACTGAATTGCTGCCCCCCCCCAGACACCCTAACTGTTTTTTTGCTGGGGCCACCGTTTTCCCAAAACCTGTATCCGCCATTTTGGTACCTTATAACTTATGATTGATTTTTTATTTTCCCTACATTTGGAATAAATGAGACAATTCGAGCAGATTTTATTTGCCATAAGTAAAAACTGTTCGATTGATTTATTATGGGCTGACATTTTATTGTTTTTGTGCATTCTCCTTACTGGCATCAACATAAATCATGTTTATATAGGCATATTTATTATTTGATGGCCTATATGGATTAATACATATATATTATGTGCTCGTCATTGTACCTATATAGGTATATGACCATGTTCTTCCTTTCTCATTCACTCACAGTCTATTAATATTTTATTTTAGCATAGGTTGAATTTCTGAAAAAAATTGCCATGAATTGCGAATTGTGCTT
Source organism: Tubiluchus corallicola (assembly GCA_030141605.1). Classification (NCBI taxonomy): domain Eukaryota; kingdom Metazoa; phylum Priapulida; class Priapulimorpha; order Priapulimorphida; family Tubiluchidae; genus Tubiluchus; species Tubiluchus corallicola. The sequence goes on along the minus strand of JAQGDQ010000228.1, from coordinate 278,255 downwards.
GTAGGCCTACAAATCCCAGGTTAGCAATAAAACCTTTAGGCCTGAGTGAAATGTTATTAAAATGTAGACCGCCTACACAATGTATGAAATCTTCTCAAAATAATATCATTACGTGATTAGCAAAGGAAAGTGGATACAAGCAAGGTGATTAAAGCAATCTTATCTAAATTAAGTGATGTATAAAGATATGCAACAACATTTCGTTTCAAAAGAAAATTATTCTTTGTACCTGTTAAGTGAGTTTCTACAGTTGACTATTTTTACGTGTCCATGATTAATTTGGCGACAACTTTTACCGCGATGCGTGATTGGTTTGTAGTTCATTTTGCCTTATAACACACCTCAGAGGTGTAGCCAGGTTTTAAACTTAGGGGAGCAAGCACACAAAAAAGGCCCCGTCACACATTCCAAAAGGCGCTGTGACACTGACGCAATTATATGTTTGTCTATGCTACAACAGCAGTATCAGCGTATGACAAGAATATATTATAATAATTATTAGATTTTGGGCAATTTGATCCTTGGTTGAATCAGTCAGGGTATCAGGGTTGCATAGGGTTGCATTCAATTGTTTCTAGATTCAAATCAGTCTGCTCTTCCTCCACCCGTGTCAGAGCACATGCAGTTTAAAAACAAAGTTTCTGTGATTTTTAAAATAGAACGCTGCCGAGTTTACAGTTTAAATTTCAAGCACGTATATTTATCGGATGGTGGACAGCTGTTGCAGATCGTTTATTAGCACGGTGCACTCTTTACTTGATCAAATATATAAAGCACGGAAACTAACTGTCTAATACTTTTCGTGTTAAGACCTGTTTTGCTATAATCATTTATAGAGCATAGTTTTTTATTTCGCCTGTAATACATAAATTTAAACGTGTTATTGAATCGGCACAATTATTATCTAGGCAATATAATTACGATTTATAATTATAATAGATACAGTCGCATACAAAAACTTGATCTATCCAGTGCCCAACACTTTGCTCAATATTAAAATAAGCTTTGCGTGGTATGAAGTGGGCGAGAAAATGAAGAAGCTGCCATTTTGCTCAAACTTTGAAGAAATGTTTTATTTATTTGCTTTATACAGTTCAGCGCTCTTCAAAGCGGGGCAAGCACTCCTACATTTTGTTGATGGCAAGTTGGTTGTGACAGGACTGGAACTCGGCACGTTTTTAAGAATAATTTTGTGAGATCAGACACTAATTCGGCACTCAGCTATTTCCTTTAGGTCTTTTGCCTCGTCATTTGTTTGCTTATTTATTTACTTATTTTGTTACTGCTTTATTAATTAATGTTTTACGTTCTTACTCCTTTACTAAATAATCTGCTTGCTTGCTTGCTTATTTACCTACTTGCTTCCTACCTTTGCCTGTTTGCTTGTTTGCTTGCTTCTTTCCTTACTTACTTACTTACCTGCTTACTCACTCGCTTACTCACGCACTCACTCACTCACTCGCTCACTCGCTCACTCACTCACTCACTCTCTCACTCACTCACTCACTCACTCACTCACTCACTCACTCACTCACTCACTCACTCGCTCACTCACTCACTCACTCACTCACTCACTCTCTCTCTCTCTCTCACTCACTCACTCACTCGTTCACTCACTCACTCTCTCACTCGCTCCCTCGCTCACTCACTCTCTCACTCACTCACTCACTCACTCGCTCACTCACTCGCTAACTCGCTCACTCACTCACTCACTCACTCACTCACTCACTCGCTCACTCACTCACTCACTCACTCACTCACTCACTCTCTCACTCACTCACTCGCTCACTCACTCACTCGCTCACTCACTCTCTCACTCACTCACTCACTCACTCGCTCTCACACTCACTCACTCGCTCACTCACTCACTCACTCACTCGCTCACTCACTCACTCACTCACTCACTCACTTGCTCACTCACTCACTCACTCACTCACTCGCTCACTCACTCATCTTGAATGCTGTGGCCTTTTTGGATAATTTTCGATTGGCTCCCGTAACTCATTGATAACCCATATCCAAAGTTAATCAGGTTTCAACATGGTGCAAATTTTTATGTTTTTAAGACAAAATGAGCAATTCCGCCATTTTGTGCAACATTTGCAGCCATCTTAGCAGCCATGTTGAAGTGACGTGGATTATAGGGGCATTAGGGCATGAAATATGGATTCCTTGACCTTGAAAACCTATATTTAGACACCAAAATCATTACTGAATTATTGATTTAAATTCAAAGGTTTTATTTGTTGTTAATTAAAATTTCGTTTCATCTCATTGCGTATTTATTTATTGTGCGCCATTTTTAATTTTAAACTCATCTGCACAATTTATGCTAATTTTTGCCAAATTATTTTCTTTTCTTTTTTATTTTCAAATTGTAGATTATTATTTCCTTGTGTACACTTACTTGACAGGTCACTTAATTTTCTTTAAATTTGGATAGGAGTGGCTGACCTGGAGACCGTTAGTCTCTTTGCCACCCTGTCTCCTTCCTTTTTTATTATATTATTTCTTTTGTTTATCTTTATCCTGTAGAAATTTAGAGACAAATAAATTATCTACTTACTTACTTACTTACTTACTCATTCACTCGCTCGCTCGCTCAGTTACCCACTCACTCACTCACGCACTCACGCACTCACTCACTCACTCACTCACTCACTCACTCACTCACGCACTCACTCACTCACTCACACCCTCCCTCACTCACTCACTCATTTATTTACTTACATAACGTTACGGGTTCTAGAAGTTAAATCAAGGGTCGCAAGGAACGGTAATTTATTGCACCAGAAAGGTATATTTGTGTTATGAACATGTTTGTACTAAAAAATGAGAGTGAAATAGTCCTTATGTGACTCAAGTATAAGAATACATCCACATTGTAATTTATGTAATTGTGTTTTTCAGGTTCAGAGATACATGCGAAATGGATACATTATCGACCAAGTAAGTTTTCCAGACTGTATATGTCCAGATTGTTCAAATTAACTTTTTCATATTTTTGCTCACAAGACACCTTTTTTTTACAATTCCATCTGAGTTTGTGCCTCAACTTCTTTGGCCGAGTCTGATTTGGGGCCAAGCTTCTCACTCCTAAACGTAGAAAGTTTGTTTGCAGTACTCGTTTTTCTGATGCTTCCCGTAGTCTTACCGTGCATTTTGCTACGTGCAGAACAGCTGCGCCTTGGTCCAGTTTTCCCTGGGGCTTCTTATATGTGGTATTCCGTTCCAGAAAATGGTTTTCTTGTCAACTAAAATCTCAGTCGATTGAAAAAGAACATCAGAAGATATCTCTTCTCATATTCAAATTACGAGTAGTTGTAGGAATCTATTTCTCTCGACATATTTCATATTTTTACATTAGATATTTAACAGTAGCATCTTGATATTGGTGCTTAGTCAGCTGCAACAGCTCAGCCTGTGCATTTCATTTTTTCAATCGTGTAAGTAATACCATTTTTTCTTGTAAGAAAATTTAGATATGTTTGATTTCTGCACTTGATTTTTTTTGATAGGGCAATCAAGCCTCACATTTTTTAATTCACGCATAGTAATCAATCACGTTCAGTGTCCAAACGTATTTAGTTCTTAAACGAGACAGGTAGACTTTCAGACGGCATAATTTAGATTTAAGTCTCAGAATATATAACATATAAGTAGGCCTGATTTGAAATTCCAGTCGTCTCCGCCATGGTTCGGATCAATACCTTCAGACAGACAGCAAGAAGCCAATATTCTACGTGCTGAGAGAAATGTTGTGTGTGGGTTACGCACTGTCTACAGTTTTTAATGCACTGTGTATTGAGGACTACCTAATAAATGTTATACCTATTAACAACTGGCAAACGTGAGTAAAAGAATGAAACCTAAAATCTTAGTCGTTATTATTTTAAATACAGTTCACACATACTGGAGCAGTTTTTAACTGAAACACTTTGATTTTCCTGTGTCGGTTGCTATAGTAACGAACATTTTGTTCTCTCTGTTGAGCAGCCAGGACAGGCTGGCATCATGAATCTGGCTTGTTTTTACTGTGTGTCATAATTTGTAAACTACCGAAAATTCGAAACCCCTTTCCAATCTCCACTCTGCATAGATGTGATAGACTTCAAATCTCCTGACTACCAAAAACTGGTGCAATGTTATGTTTTCTTCAGACGAGGTAGGAACATTTTATAATTAAACTACATAATTTTAGTAAAATGCTATAGATTATTATGAGTATAAAGGCAATTTGTGAGCCATTATAGGTAAATAAGAAAGTCGTTGTGTTCACTGTGAATTAAAAGATCGAACGATGAAAGATAAGGAAACAAAGGCTTGGTTTATTTTACACCTGTGTGACACACCGAGTAAGTCTAGACAAGAGAAATGCTTACGAGTATTGCTAAAGGAAGACAGGATGATTTTTCATATACTACCCTATCTTCAAGTCCCTTAAAAGTATACATTTTAATAGAATTAATACTGCAAAAGCGCTTTCGATAATCAAATAGTAGATTAAAAACTTAATTAACGGCGGGCGAGCCCAACTATTGATGACATCACATGCAAACATAATTTTCAACAGCAAAAATATTCCACGTGCATGTGGCCCGTGTTTGCGAAAGCGAAAATTGAAGTACAGTGCTACTGTAAGATATTGAGTGTGTTGTACTAAAACTAGGCATGTTTTAAGATAAAAATATAAATTTCAAATTTACCGCTGTGCAGTTGAACGTGTGCAGTTCGTCAGAAACTAACACATCTGAACTGAGAGTTACAGCACCTGTTGTCTGTGCAATGTGTTTGCGAAATGCAGGCGCTAGTGCCAATCTAATTTAGCGAATGGCGAAATGCATGTAACAGCGAAGAACTAGAGGCTAGAACGCGAAATTGTCTTTGTGTGGTAATAATTCTTTCACGTAAGTCATTTTTGAAAAATTAGTATGTTTCTTTTCAATATTTTAAATAGTACACCGTTTTGACTTACGGTTTAAGACTGGATTCGATTTGCCTTAAATCAGCTTTCTTCTAATAAGAAAGCCAAGCGATGCGAAACCGTTATCGATAACATATATCGATTATCACGTTCAATATTGAAATATCGAAATCGATTAGCTAGGCCTACGTGTGTTTGCATTAAATCGGGTGTGCATTTGAATTTACGCAGTTGACAATCATATGCTTCAAACTTACTATGAAGTTGGGTAAAGAAATATGAAAAAATAATTAGACGCGAAATTACTCAGCAGAGGCTGCCAAACTTTTGAAAATGCAGAAAATGATTCTGACCTATGTCCACAGAGTCGATTTAAACATCGATTTGACGGTAGATTTCAGCCCGTATTCGATTCTACTAAGCGATTTCCTGAGCGCATTAAACAAGTTAACGTTACATTGTTAAGAGAGTACCTTTTCCATGTACCTGCGAAAAAGCAGGTTGTGAGAGGCTCAAGAATCAATGGCCCGCGACTTTGTTTGCTTAGTTACTTACGTGATCAGTTGTATCCTTACTAGCATACTTACTCGTTTACTTGTTTGTTTACTTATATCATACCTATTTACGTACATTTGCTTCTTATTTAGCCATTTTATTGTTTATTTATTTGCATGTTTACTACGATTATTTACGTTTTTTCCTCTTTACTTGGAAACGATTTGCTTGCTCACTTTCTTCTTACTTACTTACTAACTTACTCACTCATTCACTTTCTTTCTTTCTTTCTTACTTGTTTGCTTTCCTGCCTGCCTGCTTGCCTACCTACCAACCTGCCTACCTACCTACCTACCTACCTACCTACCTACCTACCTACCTACCTACCTACCTACCTACCTACCTGCCGACCTACCTACTGCTTTGCTTGCAGTAAGACATTGATCTCTGACACTGAGCTCTGACCTTTTGACATCAAAAGTACAGCAGCTCTGACATTTGTTACAGGCATGTTGATAACAGAAGCTTCTACTAATTTTGGTTCCGCTTCACTCATTTACTAATGAGATATGATGTGAATAAACATGAAAAATGCATCAAATCGCTGTTTGACCTTAACATTTGGCCTTCTAACCCCAAAACAGGGATAACTTCTCTGCATATTTCAAAGGCTAAGTTATTCGATTCCCAGAATTATCCAAATGGGGGTTATGAATGGACACATGAATAAAGAGGCACATCTTACCCCTACTTCGACTATATCTACTTGGACAATCTATGATACTTGCTTGTAAATCTACTTTTTTATCTGGGAATTTGATTTTCTGTACTTTCTGATTACTTAGATACCATAAAAGTCACGTTCCCTAATTTTCATTACATCTGCTCAGTATACCATCGCAATTTTGTATCAGAACATGGTACATGATGTTACAATGGTCTTATAAATCGTGTACAATGTCTTTGAAAAATTGTTCATCTTGCGCCTTTGTTATAGTATACCTCAGAGGGAAAGAGACAATACTGTAGCTTTGCAGTTTGAGATCAGCATTAAGTACATGTATAGCCTGGCAGTAAATCAATATGTCCAACTCAGCTAATGTCAGCAATTTGACTTATTGTCAATTTCAATTACACGTTCTTACTTGAGGCGTGTTTTCACTCATTTCTTTACAATGTTTTTGACACAGTCACACAGCTGGCTTCAAACAGGCTGCAATTAGCGACCGGTGTGTCGAGTGCTTAAATTACTAAGACTTAACTAATCAATGGTAATCATCTAAGTCCTGCAACCTGCTGGTGCACTTAACGCAAGAGCTCAGACCGCCGAAAGCCATTAAGAGCGACAAAATTTGACAATTTTTCATACTCAAACCTAGACTGGACAGAAAATGCTTTGTTAAAAGTTGTCCCTTACATAAGAACAGAATAACTAAAGTTACTAAACTGATAACCAAACTTGTTAACCTACTGGCGTATACGAGTCTGTGATAAAAATTTAACGGAATGTGTGCTGTTTTCTAGGTCTACGATACTTGACTTTCATTCAAATAACTATGCAAACAAATGACGAATACCTGCATATACGTTTGCTTGTTCTTCGGTATACAACATCAAATCAATATCGACAATGTGGCACCATCTTAATTGGTCTGGAATTTAATCGCCAAACTCTTTTGTGGCACACCATCTCATTCTAATTAAAAATCAGAACTTGTTCTACCCACGAACACTTTAAATTCGATTTGACGTGAATTAATTAGCAAGTAAGTGTTCACTCAGTTTGAAATTTGTATAGATGTGAGATCGACGTCTAAATGACGACTGCGACGTTTTGACGTGGAACCAACTTTTCAGAATAATAATAATCTATTTGCAGGTACTTCATAATTTCACAAAAGCTGAGCTAAAATCATATGAAATTGATTAATTAGAAATGATAAGCCAAGTCAAGACGTAGGTATCTGTTCTTATCAGACACCTGTTAATGTGCAATAATTAAGCCATATTTAACTAATCACGTTGGTATCCTAGACGTAGGGTAAAATGGGCTAATGTCGGACAAAAATGGCTTTTTCAGGTTTCTATGTGTATGACTATATCTCATTGTCCGACATTAGTCCATTTACCCTATATTAAAATGTCACCAGTTTTATTTTAGTTGATTATCTGTTTGAGGAGTTTACACTGGTGCTGAGAATCACAAACATCACTCATGATCTTAAAAAAGTATTTTCACTAGGAAAAGAAGAGCCGAAACATAGTTAGTAGAACTACGAATTTAGTTTAGACAACAAATGAAGTTTACAAAATTACCAGTAAAAAATTCATGCAGACCGTTTAGTTTCACTTTCGCTTTCTGGGAAACTTCTTTGCTAAAATTTTCAAATCCCAACAGCAAGGACAACAGGTCTTGCGATTCTTTATGTTTTTTATCACTGCGAAACAAATTTTTAATAGTTACCATTTGTTAACATTTTCACTGCAGCCGCAGTTTGAGATCTTATTAACCTAGTCATGACAGCGTAGAAACTAAGCTGGAAAACGCGCATGCGCTAACACAGAATTAATATAGAAAAAAAATCAGCCAGCAATGTAATTCTATATGACTGGTTTTGATTTTAATTGGCGTTTAAGATAAGCAAAAACTACACGTTTAGATAAATTAATGCAAGTCGTTTTAAAGATTGACAGAACGCCGGTAACCATTGCTTGCGATTGAAATCTGATGTACAGTCAAACATCTTTGTTTTTTGGCCATCCTTACCCAAGAACTGATTTTAGTACTCAGGTAGTAACAGAGTCTTCTACGCAACTATAATGTGGCGTTATCGGTCAACTGACATTAATTTATCTTGCTAGACAGACTCCTAAATCTTTGATAACTAGAGGGCACGCATCAGAGGAGACTATGCCCTCATATATAACGTCGTTACGTGAAAAATTTATTTTGACAAGTTTTGACCTTTTGATCTTAATCGTTGACCTTCTGAATAAAAAAGCAATGAGTTTCCATGTATTGTCCAGATCTATCCTGGAATGTAGTAAGTGTTTAATTTCGTCCGTTTCAATTTCATCTAAACAACCAGCGTGGGTAAAAATATCACGTTTCCTAATAATGTAGATCCAGCAATTGAAACTCTCTCCGTCCCAATTACTTTAAGTCTAGTGAGAAAATGTCAAATTCTACTACCTACGCAAGCAGTACGCCCAGCCAACTCTTGACATGTCTGTAATGACATGCTATTGTTTATGGCTAACGGTGTACAGTTACGTGACGAAAGGTGAAGCATACTTTAATAAATTACATAGAATTCATTTGATAAACTGGGCGTAGCTGATGAGAACTTGACTCATTTGCCTCAGATGTTTCACCCTAGCTGCACGTGGGAAATGAGTTCTGTCTGGATTTCATTATTACAGTACAGTTTGAGTCTGTGAAACAAAATTAAGTATAATTGAGTGATTGGTACTGCTGTTCGGCAGATACGGTTACAATAATTTTTAAAACCGAAAAGCCTTCAGCTGCCATCGTCATGGAACCTCAAACCAAACGAGGACACTGCGAATGTGTGGGATATATTCCACTGATAACGTTCTCTGCCAAACACTGGCATTGTTTTTATCATCGCCCTGTTTTACATGTATATGTGTATCATTTTAGTAGATATGACATTCTATAAAACAGTGCTGGCGTAAGTATATAACATTTAAAGCGCAGGAAAAGAAGATCGTTGCCACCTGCTGTTATCAACGTTCTGAAAGCATTTAATCTGCAAGATGTGGTCATGTAGTGTCCCGAGCAGTGAACAAGTGAGATTAAACTATAACGGCAATATGTTGCTTCAGTCGACTCCACTAACCTCTGAACTGCAGTCTCCAGTAAAAATGGAAATGCCAAGTCCATATGGATGTATAGTCGATCAAGCATCGTGTCAGTTACCTCCATTTTCTACCGCTCTTTGCGGTCGAGACTTTCAACGGCTGCCTGGGCTAGATGTGGTACAGCCAGAGTACATTTCTTTAAATAATAATTCAGAGTTTGTAAATTACGTTACTTCGTCTATTGTTGGATGTCATGGTTTTGACGAATCTCAGGTATGCTAAGAAACGGCAAAATTGTTTCAAAGTTTGTTGAATTTTTAAAGAATGAGTTTGATTTAAATGACATTTTGGCTTATAGGGCTTTTGGACACAGTGGTTTTAGGCACAAATTATTTCAACATATTTTGGACATACTGGCTATTGGACACATTGATTATTTGGACACAAGCAGGTTGGACACATAGGTCATTTGGACACAAGATAATTTGGACAATTAAATTATTTTGACATATAAGCCATATATTTAAACACTAAGTGTTCTGGACATTTGGACACTGGGTATTTTGGACACATAGGGTCATTGGATAAAATCTAATTTGGCCATAGGACATTTGGGCACTAGGGTATCTACACTACAGGACTTTGGGCAAAGGTTATTTGGACACAGGCAGGATTGAACACAAAGGTCATTTGGACACAAGATAATTTGGACAATTGAATTATTTTGACATATAAGCCGTGTTTTTAAACACTGAGTGTTCTGGACATTTGGACACTGGGTATTTTGTACACTAATATTTACATAACGTAATTTTGGGAACGCAAGTCCTGTACGTACATGATACTGTATACAGGATTCTTCTACAGAATACACGTAAATTTGACATGGGCCTATAGGTCACCTAGATATACTGAGTCAGTTTATAGATTAAATTCAAGTTCAATCTAGACTTTTTCGATCTTTTTTTTGTTTCAGCCATGTTTGATTCTAAAATTTAATTGCATTGCTAATTAGTATAATATAGAAATTGGGATTATAGATAAATTAAACCTAATATATTGTCATTTTATAGAACATTAGTTGGACACATATAGACTATTGACACACGCAGATAATTTTGACTCATATACTGTTTAGACTAGGTACCATTTTGGTTTCATCGGGGCAAGTTTACTTTTATACCATGTTATTTGCAAGCTAAACCACTTTTCTCAAAATTTAGTGGGTATCTGATGTATAAGAAACAAGGATCAAGCGAATTATCTGTTTTGATTTAGATCCTTTTTCTAGCTAACTGTAACCCAGCTCCCCCAACAGTAACTGTAGCTTTCAGGTAAAAATTATGTGAAAGGCCTCTTGGGGAGTTTTCATAGAATGCCAATAGCGGCATACGGGGCAATTCCTTACTGTACATCTTTCACTCTAATTAAACAGAGAAACCGTTCTCTGAGTTTGAAAATAATGCATTACCAATAAAGGTGTTTGATACTGATTAAGACAAAACGACGAACACTGGAAGAGACGTTTTTTGGAAGATTTTTCGTTACAAATTATTAAAAGTGGACAATAAAAAACTTGCTAGTGCGTACAAGTTTATCATGTGATGAGAATTTTACTTGGGTAATGATGATTATCCCAGTCCTAGCTCGCAGATATGACTGTACGAATAAATTTTGGTGTTCTCGCTATGAATACCATTGTCGCCTGCTGATACCTATAAGCATAGCTTCCCTGAAAACAATGCGCATTGTTACTATTTTGAGAACTAGTGAACCCGCGATCACTAATCGTTCATAAAACAATAAACAGTTCACTTTGATATTTCTGAAATGAATGCCGGAGTTTACCAGAGTGCCAAATTAGCTACCAGAGTTTTTGTAAGATGCTAAAAACTTGAGCTTTTAGAATCAATGTTTGAATTTATTTATTGAATTTAGAAACCTTTGCTAGAAGTAAGATAGAAAACAAAAGCATTTAATTCAGCCAAGGCCACTTCATAAATATTATAAACAACTTGTTCGTGGAGTCTGCCATGGTTATTGCCTACAGTAACAAAATAGCAGGACAGTTGTTAACTACAGTGAAGAAAAGTAATCAAGTATCTGTGCAGGAAACACATGTTGGATTTGACGTTTCATTGAAAAGTCTATTTGAAAACATCAAAACACATACATGAATATTATGAATTGGAATTAGCTGACCTTAAATTTAGATTTTTCCTTAGTAAATTTTTGTCAATTTGTGGTAACATAATATAATCGCTTTTTGCATTTCTTGGCATTTTGTAAACTTTTGTGCCAAAATGATCGTTGTATAAATTCAATTGCAAGCCGATAAAGTGTAGTCTTTCTTCTTTGTGTCATCTACAAGATACTAAATGGTTTGGCACAGGCACGTCTCAGATCTTTCATATGCCCTAACATAGATCCAACACTTCGTTCTGCTGCTATATCTACCAGTTCCAAATACAGCGCATGCTGTGGCGAAAAAGGTTTTTTGTCTCTGTGCTCCACGTCACTGGAATAACTTACCTGTAGCTGTAGGATCTGCAAACTTGTTACATCCTTAAACGAGATCTTAAAACACAATTGTTTAGATTGTAATTTTCATGATGAATTAATTTCTTAATTTTTTTGTATTTGAAATTTAAATGCATCTTGTTAATTTTACTGTTCAGCTTATTGAGATTTTAAATAATGTAGTGCACTATACAAATAAACTTTACATTGCATTACATTACAAGTTTAAGCAAAGCTATACTTATTAGTAAATGGGTGAATAAGCACAAGAAAAAGCTGTGTTTTAGAGTAGTTCCACTTGCTTGCAATAATTGAGAGGTACGTGTTTGTATAAGTCTGAGGGAGCCTATGACACCTCTGCTAATTCAATGTTTCAGCTCAGAGGACTGTCTTCAATAGTGAGTTCGTACTGCTGTTTTCACAATCATCTAGAATAAGTAAGCCAAGCAAGTGAGTGCTTGGATCATGGTTTGGAGATCATCAAAATAGCATAGCCTGTATAAAATCTGCTTTATGATTATGTTTATGTCTCTATATGGAATTGTCAGATATTCCTATTGTTATTTTAAGATGTTGCAAATGCAGCTACTTAGTAACATGACACTTCTTCCTTTAGTGTTTTATATTGCATAGTCACCTTTTGAACAGACAAATGACAGCAAGTAACATTTTTAAATTTTGCAATTGTTGTGCAGATTATTCCACTTCTGACAGTAATTTTTTATTAGAATCAAGTGTTCACTTTTTTTATTTGCAGACCCAAAGCAACGTTTCTGTTTCTGAAGACGTTCATAGAGGGCCTGTCATACAGAAAGGTAATTTTCAAAAATGTGCTTTACCAAAGTATAACTTTAGTAAAGCATGTTTTTATAATTTTTATACAAATATTGATTTACGTGGTTTGTAAAAAGCAAAATAAAAATACAAATAAAACAAAAAACTAATGATAAAATAGTTCACTATTATGATAGTGCACCAAGGCATAGTAATCTATGTTATTACTTTAATCTTATCACACTGTAATTTTTTTATTCTAATTATGTTGCAGTTGTAATGTTTAAAAAAGAGATTCGAGAATCTCGAAACGTCAAAATAAAATATTATAATTTTAATAAAATAATGCAAAATAAAAAAAATTGTATAATATTTATACAAAAACCAGATAGCAAACCGTTGACATATAGGAGAAAATGGGCAGTGAGATTTATACTGCTCTCATTACTGTGCAGAAAACAGAGGCATGAAAGAAGGATGGCAACCTTTCTCTAAATGTTGTGCTTGGAAAATCAGAATATGGTTTATCGGATAAACTGTATAGAAAATAAACATATCATTGACACAGATTATGGAAGCATATGCATGTTGGATATACATAAATATACATAATGCATTAATAACCAACATATTAATGACTAGTGTTTCTTTAAAGATGTGCTCGTTTCTAGGCCTAATGAAAGGTGTAACAATTTAGCAAAAATTAATTATGCACATTTTTAAAGATGCACATCTTTAAGGATACTAGTTAATTGTGTAGGCCTATTTGTTATTAATTTTGCAACACCAGCGCAGCAAACATTTTTAAGCCTGGCACATTATACATAGTATGTGGTGCCATCTAGTAGCAAGGAAAGAAGCAGCATGAGTAGCGGTGATACTTTAACAAATTACTAACTGCAATTTTCGGCTAAATTCTACACCAGCCAGACTTGTATTAATAATAATGTCATTTTGCGCTTCTAATTATCGCTTAGGAAACGTTCCCTCTAACTCTAGTTTTAAATTCATTTTAAAGTTGAACTTTAGCGCTCCCAAAATAGAGTTGAGCATTTTTATCAAACTGATTCTAGCTCGCACATGTTTAGTGGAGACGAATTATTTTTGTTGTGTCTGAAGTGAACTGTTGATATTCAGACACTTGAGCAGCGAGGGTTGATTTGTCCCGGCTTTCAAAAGCAGTAAAACTGAACCTACAGAGCGCGCGTTAATCTTGCAAATTTATCATACAGTCTATGCTGTTGAGTAGCAATCTAACAATGGTAGGGAGGAGATGGCAACGCCAGCGCTGTAAACAATGCTAGCACCAGTACGTTCCTTGTAAGGTAATGACATCTATTGACAATATCGGTCAGTAAGTTCTATTTAATTCTACAATAAGTAATAATCTAGCAATAATAGTAGATGGCGACACCAGCGCTGTAGACAATGCTAGCACCAGTCAATTATACATAAGGTAGTGACATCTATTGACAACAACGGTCCGGAAATTCTGTTTAATTCTGCTCAGTAATAATCTAGCAATAATAGTAGATGGTGACACCAACATTGCAACAATGCTAGCAACAGTAGGCACATACAACGTTATACACAATGCAGTGGCACCTATCGACAAAAAACAAAGAAACATAAACTGCAGCAGCTTTAATTGTTCAGGTTTATTTTGCATTTCACGCAACTTAGAGTCAGTTTAAAAGTAATCACACTAGTGGCGGTTGTACATTTATTTCAAAGTAATTTACTAAAACATTTTAAGCAAATACTGAACCATCTATTAAAACATTTATTGAAATAACGGAGGCTTGGTTTAAGTATACCACCAGTAACACACTTCTGCTCTGCACTTATAAACAAAATTATTTGAGAAATAAATATTGATATATTCCATGTAAGGCTACACGAAATTAATAATTTGATGTTGCTCTTTTTTCTAGTGGCTAAGATGCCAATTAGAGATCCCGCTTTTTTTAATTGTTAAAGGCTTTTTTTAGATCCCGCTTTTTTCTCTCTAATATCTAATACTATTGTTTTAACTTCGGTTTTATTTAAAACGTAAAATACAAATATGATAAAGCAATGGATTTTGTAAATACAGTACTCATTACTTGTATTTTAAAAATTTGTTCACGTATGTTTTAGATTGTTTATTGATTATTGTTGATCTGTTGATTATTGTTTTTCGCTCTCAACGCAACTTGCGCCATCTATCCAGCTTTCAGCCAAATGAAATAATTTTTTTCTGTTTAATTATTTTATTTATTCGTTTATTCATTTATTTTATTTATTTATCCATTTTGATATTTTTTGACACTATTATTGTCATAAATATAGCAGTTTTTTCTTAACAAAGCACTGAAATTTTAATTATATGTATACAACAGTGTGCACGTACATGTAAATTATACACATAATATTATCATACATAACCATATTATCTATATTCTGCATCTATGTACGTATGTGTATACATCAGGGGCGTATTAACCAATAGGCTAATTAGGCTATAGGCTAGGGCGCCAAAGTTTGAGGGCATCACATTTTAGAAAAAAATCTTATTCTCTTGGGAAACTGTGTATATTTTTATATTCATGTGAAGGGCGCATGTTATAACACACTACAGGCAGTTACTAGCCGCAGCTTTTATATAACTGTTACATAACAAACAGGTACAAGGTATTACACAACAAGCAGTTGCACAGCCTATTTGAATATAAGCGCTATGCAAATACATGTATTTAATAATGACCACGTAGAAACTTGGTTAATAGTGTTTTTAATACACCACAGGTAATTGTTTAATCTGCTTAATTATTTCATAATCAACCATTAATTCACAATAGAGATGGGCGCCACAGAACCTTCAGTTTAGGGCTTCGTGACGTGTCGAAACACCCCTGTTATACATACACGGTCATGTTAGATTTCATAGAGCATCACCCAGTGTTTCTGACCAGAATAAAAACTTCTTTATGCAATTTATTTTAATAGACACGTTAGAAAACTTGCGAAATCCAGCATACAGTGCATATTATCTGCATATTCATATAAGGTGCCAAGAACTTTATAATGGCAGTGCTGTCATTCTTGCTGCAAAATTGTTTATTTATTTGAAACTTCGAAACAAGGCCTTAGGTTCAACTCTTCAGTGAGGTTCTTATAGAACCACTGATTTTGTGTCACTTGACTGGTGACAATTCTCGTAACAACATCAAATCTGTGTGGCAACATTAAAGTTCATTGAGTTCACTAGCTATCCACTAATCAATGTTCGGAATTAATTCAGAATTTTTAATTTTTATAGCATCTGAACACAAGTTAGATGGACCTATATACACCCATCATCATCACCACCATCACAATCACATCACGAGCTCCCCTGGTGGTAGTCCTATGCACAGTGCATCAGGTGCAATGTTAGTCGTACCTCAACCAATCAGTGCCATGGCAAAGACAGGACACGCTTCTGTGCTTCCTAATATGCAGCTCAATGCTCAAACTGGACGCAAATATAATTGTAAAATGTGTCCACATGTAAGTATGCTTCCAGCTAATTTTTAGTTTGTATGAGAATTTGTAGCGAACTAAGCTAGTATAGGAATAAATAAATTAAAATATTTCAATGTGAAAACAGTAACCCACACATTGTGCTTGCCAAGTGCGGTAAAGCACACTGTCTACTAAGATTTCTTAATTGCAGTACCTCAGGGCACCTGAGTTATACGTGACTTTTGCTGAACATTAATTCTGTTTGAACATCTAATTGCTCGACATGTAGCATCTTTGCAGATGCCAGAAACCTTACAAAAGGTCAAATCTCTTGAAGTTTATAAAAGGAGAAATCAAAAGAAAAATGCATCTAAATCTTTTTTGAAACTCTAACAGAAAGTTAATCATTCTAGTAGAATGTGACACAAGACTGGCAATTTTAGCATTAATAAAAAAATAAAAATAATAATAATCTTTATTTATAGTCATCTTTTGGGAGAACAATTAACATTAGTTCAAAGAGCTGTTATCTCGACTGTAAATAACAAACTACAACTACATAACATTTATATCACCTAAGTATCATGTACTTAAGTAAGTACATGACCTTTTACTGGGTATACAAAAACAATGAGTAATAGTATAGAATGATTTATCATTAATTAGACGGTGAATGTAATTGTCTGGAGTTAAATGTAATTACACACCATTGCGACTTGTTTATGATTTGAAGAAAGGAGACACTAAAAACACATTACAAACTACTATATCAAAGTATGGTTCAAACAGTAGCGAATCTAATATGCCCTATCCAAAGGTTGATGTGAAAGCCTTGTACATCTTGCATAGCCTGCAATCTTCAGGAGTATGATTGGAGCAGTGACACATTGAACTCAATATCCTACAATGCCTCATTCAGATATCTTACAAGTTAATATGTTGAAGGCTGATCAGTGGCCTGTTTTTTTGTCTTTTTAGTGTCAACTGTGTCTTTCAGGGTAGCTCCATTGTGTTCAGTGTGGTTGAGGTCTGATGAGTTTCCAGACCATGCAGGTCAATTAAAAAATGAATCACACAGTTTTCGGGTCATTGTTGCAAGCGTACCACATAATATTGCAGGATGTACAAAATGTGCAGGGCTTTCACTCTAAACTTTGAGACAATGATAGTTTCTCTATTGTTTTTTCTTGTAATAAATTGTTCTGTACTATTATTCATTATTTCTGTACCTCTTAGAAAAATGTTATAACTTACCTAGAAATATGTCATGAACATTAGCGAACCTACATGCACTTTCATTACCCTTAAGCACTTAAAAGTTGCAGTCATTTCTTGTGGTGTTAAAGAGAAATTTAAACACCCTCAAAATAGAAAATTGGCCTAAAATCATTAAATATAACCCATTTACAAGTAATCAGACATTTATACTCGGCAAATATTCATATTAGTGGCACATAATTATTCTTTTCTTTGCAGGCTTTTAATTCAAAAGCAGACTTGCAACTCCATGTGCAAATCCACCAGCGGGAAGCTAAGCCATATCGGTGCCCACAGTGCCATAAATCGTTTGCGAACTCATCTTATTTATCACAACATGCTCGTATCCATGCTGGTATTAAACCTTACAAATGTGAGGTATGTCAGCGTCGTTTTACACAGTTGAGTCACCTGCAGCAGCACATGAGAACTCATACAGGAGATAAACCATATAAGTGTCGGCACCAGGGCTGCACAAAAGCATTCACTCAACTGAGTAATCTACAGTCACACTCACGATGTCACCAAACTGATAAACCTTACAAATGTAACAGCTGCTATAAGTGCTATTGTACTGAACAAGAACTGCTAGATCACATTCCAAAACACAAGGAATCCAAACACCTGAAGACGCATATTTGTCAATACTGTGGCAAGAGTTATACGCAGGAAACATATCTTGCTCGTCACATGCAGAAACATGCCAATGAGCGAAACAAGCGTTTATCAGCAGGTGCAACAGGCATCGCAATTAAAGAGGAACCAGATCAGTATACAAGCTGGGGTGCTCCAGTGACAACGAAAAGTGTTGGCGGTGATCCTCAGCAAGAACATTTGGAAAATACATGTGGTCCGATAATGCCGATGCCGATATCACATTCACTGATGCACCTATCACCTAATGAAGAAGATGTGCGGATACCGCAATCATTACATCGCGAAGACCTTAGGCATCAATCATTGCATGAAAATTTATATGACTCATCATCTGGGAAAACATCATCTGCATTTACGCCTATAGCACAGTCACAAATGACATCAACTTCGACTGGAACTCTTGGTCCAAGTTCGTCATTAATTCCCAGTATTTCATCAACGTCGCGCCCATATTTGTCTTACGATCCAATATCTTACCCAAAAGCTCCGTCAATGAATTACCCGCAAATGGACACAAAACATCAAGCAAGCATGTTCCCTAATCAACTGATATCTTTGCATCAGATTAGAAATTATGCTTGCATGCCTAATATTATGGAGCATGGGTCAGGAGTCAAAGAAAAGTCTCAATGACTAACATAGTTAAAAGAAGTGAGGACTGAAAATAGAAGAATATCATTTTAGGTCAAAATTATTTTAAGTACTGGTTGTTACAAAAGTAATTACAAAGATGTAAAAATTAAAACTTTATCAGATACAAAAGTAATGTCTAAAAGAACAGCGGGAATTTACAGTATAATTTTTATACAAAAATTCTTGATTATTTTCATTTTCCATAAGTATAAATAGGAAAAACAACAATGAAATTGAACAACTACAAAACACTAAATACTAATTCCGATATAAAAGTTCATGGTTCAGCTCTGACTGTAGCCTAAATTTTTTTGCAAAAGAGCAGTTTCTTATTGTGAAGAACATGAAGATTTTTCTAGTGTTTGAAAAATTTCCAAAGGAGTCTTTATTTTAAGTTCGTAAAGTCACTTTTCATAAGTGTAAACTAATAATATTACTTTTGCCTATATTATGCATTATTGTATCAGATGAAGTTTTGGGGTGTTATATGTTTAGTGTTTATAAGATATGGCATAAGTTTGCTATAATAAAATTGTACAGGTGTATACAGAAGCATGCGGCATTGGTGAAGTTTTTAAGTGCCTTACATGGTAACACTTGGGATAAGTTAAGTGTACCTTCACATTTCGAACTCAGCACACATTTTTCTTAATATTCAGCAGAATTAGCATGTTGCTTATTAAGCACAGATGATCATTTCGACGCCAACTGTCATAATACAGCGAACAACTAATCTAGAACAAGCAAAGTAATCTGAGTTGTGAGCTTTGCCTGAGTCACAATTTTCTTACATTTTTTATGAACCTCTAGTTATTTCCACTTGCATTCTGACAATTTAAATTTCACACTTTTCATTTTGTAATGATATTTCATGCCTTGGTTGTAATGTCACAAATGTATTAATTATTTGTTTTGGCTTGATTTTTAGCATTGATAATGTGATTTGCTGTCGAAACGATCGTCTGTGCTTAACGGACACCATGTTGATTCCTAGAGGCTGGCTCTTTCATGTATTTAGTCATCAGAATACTAGATGTTGCATAACCTGTAGGAATTTCATGTCACAACTGTATGCTGTTTTATTGGATTTTGTGTAAATGTCTGCCCAGATGAAGTAGTAGCTTATGTACCGTACCAAAGAATACTTCATTGTTATGAATACTCAAACTATGTTGCACTTAGCTTTTCAAATGCTTTTACTTTTGCAAACTTGTGGCCTTTCAAATTTTGAAGAATCTCGTGTAGGAACTTAAGCTGCCTGACATGCACAGCAAACCGTTTGACCGAATGTTAAATATTGTATAGTCATTTTTACTATATTATTGGGTTGTTACAAAGTTTTAGAAATAACATAATTGTAGTGTGACTTTTATATTAACTATATGTATCTCACTTTAACAATACGAAGTGTGGTTTTATAACATTGCAATGTTATATATTGCTTAACAGCTCACAGTTTATGTGATCTACTCAGAGGAGATTATACATAAAAAAGAAACAGGTTTCCTCTTTAAACAGTTGTGCTTTCATTTGTTGTCCTAGGGACTCTAAATTTTTACGTACAAACTATATAAACGCATGTATATAAGCATCTGTGTATAATGAATGTGGAATGCAGAAATATGTTAGTAATAATTATTTTCTTTATCAGTAATTCTAGTTCTGGAATTATTTCTGTTCTGTTTAAAAGCTGAAGTTAATGGAATAAAAAGCCAGTCTTTGCTGATTAGGAATCCAGTGTAAGGCTGGTTGTTTATTTACTACAAAGTGACACAGTGCAGAGCAGTGCCTTTTTAAATTAGCCTAAATTCGTTGGGAATTTCTTGGAATAAGACCTGCAAAGCAGTTCATTGGTAATGCTTTCTTTGAAGACTGAACTTTTTTATGTCTAGGTAAGAGCACCCAGATAAAAACTTTCAAAATTGCATATGAATTTTTCCACTTTCATGTACATATAAAATCCCAAAAGCATCAACAACCCAAAGTTCTGTTCATTTATCTTTATCATCAATGTATTGCTGTGCCATTACATTTGTACCTTCTTACCTACGTGTATATACACAGATTTGTATTTGTATTGAAGTTTATTTCTTATAGAAGCAGCAAACGAGTGAAGTCTTACTGACGTGCATAACATATTTGCTGTGCAGAATTAGTCTAGAGTTACTTCTACTTTGTCTAGCCCTATTCTGTCGTGTATTTGGCCTGTGTAAATTATGTTTTTAGTTGTTTAGAATAAAACACGGCATTTGTATTTTCACATTTCGCAATTTATGCTTCATTTTATAGGTCTGTGTAAAATTATGTTTTTACAAATAGATGGCTATCCGCCAAAATGAAAAAAAATGAATTTAACTTTGTTTTGTTTTTAAGATTTTTTATTTCAAAATTGTATGTTTCACATCAACATAAATACAATAAACACATTAAAAGAAACAAAAAATTTTCAATAAACCTATTGTTGGGTCGTATGATGTTGGATACCGCTCTTTCTGTGATAATTAAGGTTCATAGTTTGTGTCCAGGTTTATGAAATTGCTGGTGTTAGATACTAACGAATTAAAAGTTTCGTACATACGAGTAAATGCACGTATATGCGGGTAAAGAAAGCGACTGGATATTCATATGTAGGAAGCTGAATGCAAGCTTGTATGACACAGCCATTGCGGCCATTTCTACTGTGCAAGTATCGATGGGACATTGGGGAAAACTCTAACTGGCGTTCAGAAACAAGCAAATATGTGTAGTGAACATATTTTCTGCTTTGATTTGTTTTTGCTCCACTATTTTTGTGATTTTAAATATGAAATTAAAGACGGCGATAAGCCGAGCCAAAAAATTGTGGACAATTCCGACTTGTAAGATGTTCTTTTTCTTTTACAATTATTGTAATTACAATTAATCAGATGTATAACAGTTACAATGTGATAATGTAATTATGCTGAAGTGGACAATAAATTACGTCAGTTAAAAAATTACGTCAATTACTCATGGTATCTATTCCATTGCATGCTTTGTTTTTAGCATGCACTAGGTGCACTTTCCTTCACAGAAACTACTTGTCGTGTTAGGTAATGGGATTGCCTCGATGTCCAGCTGAATTTAAATAAACAAAACATTTACTATCCAAGTTTTGTCGGCCGCCTTTTGTGCTGGCAAAAAACAAACAAATTTCGCCAAGCGAAGTAGACATTTCCGGGATTTTTCTGAAGCCTTTTGTATAAAAACTGGGGATGTGAAATGAGAAAAAAATTAAATTTTCTCCCGGTATTTATTTTGCAGGTAAATTGGGCTAATATTTAATTATGGTGGAGTCCTGCCCCTTAATAGCTACACAGCTACTAACGGCAAGCTATTATTTTCAACCGCAGATAGATGGCAGTCGACTGCAACACTCACACGAAAAGTCAGTCAGGGGGCGCAATATACCTAGTCGATTCTCCATTGGCAAGTAACCAACGAAAACAAATTTCTCATATGGGAAGTCCATACTAAGAGCAAAATATGCGTTCCACCAATCTATTAGAAATACAGGGTGTCTCATAACAATATAGTCATAAGTCAATATACACTTTATATTTCTTTATTTTTTTATATTTTTAACAAACAATGCAAAACGTTCAAACAATCGCGCAAATGAAATAAAAGACTCGGGCAATTTTTTTGATCACGTTTACTCACCTTTTGGGAAAATCTGAAAAGAACTACCGTATTATTATAATACAATGTTATAACAAGGTTGGCTTCGTTATTTTTGCCACCTTCTTCCAAGCACTTCTGCTAATTCAATCTACATCCAATATAAGAAAGCACTTCAAGTTAAATGTCCGCACAGCAACCTCTAATTATTATTACAAATTCATGAAAGTGTCTTGGTCTTTTTGCATAAATTTTCTCCTGACATATTATAAAGAAAATTGCACACGTGACAAATGTGTCAAATCGCAAACTTCCAGTCGAAATAACCTAATCAGGGTTCAATCCAAAGAGTCTTTCAGAGCTTGTGAGCAGTAAGTAAGGCTTCGCCTTGTTGATACATTGTTAATAGTGAGAAAGATGTCCTGAATTTCCACTTAATTTCATTTGATGATTTAAGGGCTGAGATTTTGCACCTCACTTCTAGTATTGGTGCCCTTGCACATAGCAACGGGATTTCAGTCTAAACTTAAATGAAAAGAATTGCCAAAGGCCACCTTAGATTCAGGCCAAATTATGTCTAGATTGAAAGAAAAGCGAAAAAGAAAACCAGAAATCAAAGTGTATACTAACTTTTGAAACACTCTGTATACATAATACAGACGTGTTGCAGGTTATTACTTAGAAATTAGTCACGCTTTCATAAGTTTTCGTTGATTGCTTGAACTGGTTTGAAGGCTTTTAGCCTTTACTACCTTGAACTTGAAAAACGCTGTTTGTAAAGAGTATGGGTGCTGCTAGACAAATGCATTGAGTTTCTGACGAAGAGCACAACTGATTATTATTACAGCTTTTACACGTAGGTGCTGGAGAAAGTGAGGCTACTGCAAAAAAAGCTACTATTATGAAGTTTGGATGAAGTTATGAAGAACAGATGATAACTAAGAATTCATGTGAAACTAGTGCAGAAGCAGTTCTACCGCGTCTGGCTGTGATGCCTGAAGCCTATTAATACTATACATTTGCGGTAACGCATAAATTATGGGGGAAATATGGCTATAGATGGTTGCGGTCCGTAAAATAATCCCATAATCGGTAGTTAGAGATGTACAAAGAAATACCACCAATCTTTTGTATCTGGGGCAGGGCGCATTAAAATTGCGTCACGTGCGAAGGAGGGGCGGAGGTACGTCTATCCCAGGTGGAGGTGATAATCGTTATTGGTCTCTAAATTTTATTTGCACCGTTTTAAGTTAACTGACTTACTTGAAAAGTTTGGGTTCAAAAATAGGGTAAGAAACTGGAGGCGGTCAGTGCATTCATACCGCCATGACAGTGTCCGTGTCCATTTACTGTCTGGCCAAATCCTTGGCTTGGTTAGAAGCTTATGTCGTAATGTGAGAATATAATAATTATTACAAAATTATAATGATCTTGCCTGCTCCTGCTCTTGAAATTTCATTCAGCGAAGTGGCACCTGCTGCCATCTATTGAGCATAAGTTTGTTTAGAAAACAAAGAATAACAGGCTTCTTCTTTTACAAACATGTTTGCGCATTTCTCTTTTTATATCAGTGATGTTGCGAATATTGTCAGTTTATGAAAAAAATTGTTTCGCCTATAAATGCCTAATTTATTAATACATTTAAGTTTTAAGTTCCTTAATGGCAATTACCAGAACACTTTATCAGACGCTCCTGTTAAAAACTCGATGGAGTTATATTTATATACTTAAACCGTGTATGTAAAAATTAGGTATTAAAATGCAGACCTAAGTCGCAAATTAAATCTTTACGTCCAATAGAATTAGCGTAAATAAAAAAATGGGTGCTATTTTGACTTAATGCTTTACAAAAAGCCTTTATTCTTGTATTATTTCTCTTACAGCTAATTTTTGTTTTATTTTTCTACATTTGCCACACTTTTTAAAAGGGAAAATCAATGGTTTCTACTAATACAGCATGGAGAGCGTGCAACGGGGAAATATTGTTTTAGGTTGAGCTTGAATATATTTAACTTGTATTACATTTAACTTGTGTTAACTTGTATTACTGTATACATTTTTAGAAATCAGCATAGGATCCACCTCTAATAATAAAAGGTTGTTGCCGGACCGGAATCTAACTCATTAGCAAAATGAACCAGTCAACCGGCAGAGGCGTCTTAGCCTCAGATGGTTGGATATCTTGTCCCACCTTGGGCAATAGTTCAAATAGCATTATGAGAGATCTAATACCATACACCAACCAAGACACCATAGCTGCACACCTATTTCCTTGATGTTTCTGCTGCTGCCCCTACTGCTGCTACTGCTGCTGCTGTTACTGTTGCTACTGCTGCTGCTGCTGCTGCTGCTGCTGCTGCTGCTACTGGTTTGCTGCTGTTTCTGCTGTTGTTGTTGTTGTTGTTGCTGCTGCTGCTGCTGCTGCTGCTGCTGCTGCTGCTGCTGCTGCTGCTACTGCTCCGCTGCTGCTACTGCTGCTGCTGCTGCTGCTGCTGCTGCTGCTGCTGCTGCTGCTGCTACTACTGCTCCGCTGCTGCTACTGCTGCTGCTGCTGCTGCTGCTGCTACTGCTGCTGCTGTTGCTACTACTGCTGCTGCTGCTGCTGCTGTTATTGTTGTTGCTGTTGCTGCTGCTGCTGCTGCTGCTGCTACTGCTCCGCTGCTGCTACTGCTGCTGCTGCTGCTGCTGCTGCTGCTGCTGCTGCTGCTGCTGTTGCTGCTGCTGCTGCTGCTGCTGCTGCTGCTGCTGCTGCTGCTGCTGCTGCTGCTGTTATTGTTGTTGCTGTTGCTGCTGCTGCTACTGCTACTACTACTGCTGCAGTTGCTGCTGGTACTACTGCTGCTGCTGCTGTTGCTAGTTTCTCTGCTGCTAGTGTTCTGCAGAATTTTTTAAAAATATTGTATTGGCATGACATATCATTAATCTAAAAAAACAAAAAATTGTATATCTTTAAGAGGTGCTGTACATCTGACAATTTTGCCTTTAATTGCATGCTGCATCAAAACAATATAATCGAAAAAACACTTCGGAAACGTTATATTTGACAATATAGATAATGCCACTATCATTCCAGCAAAATGATTTTGTACGAGCTTTGTTATTTTAGATATGAAATCAAGCAAGCTTCAATCGAACAAAGTGTTTTTATTATTATTTACTGAATTAAAATTATTTACTGAAACGCTGTTTTGTATTGTTTTTCTAACTTACTTATAGAGCTTTCAGGATCACTTATAAAAGACTTATGGGCCTATATTATGGCACTGTTAACTTTTTCCAAGCAAGACTTTCCTAACAGAATAGGATCGTAGCTTCAAACAAATTTTAATAACATCGATGAAAGATAAATGATTTATGTAATTAAGCTTCTGTGTCGTTAGTTTTCTTGTAAGAGTTTCAGCTAATTAAATTAAATCAGTTTTAAACATGCTGTTCTACTAGTAATCGCTTAACGTTCAAATACAACCGTCATTTTATTCATAACGATTACATCACGTTTTTGTAAGGCACATTTTTCTTTTGACCTTCGGGTATATACATGTTATAAAAGTTTTTACGCAATAAACGTTTTGGTAAGTGCATTTCAGGTCACTTCACTTTATTAAGCCTATACTTGATACTACCGTGATAATATACAGTGTTGAAGCGTTGATACATAACCCCATGCGCAATCCTGACGGCCACTTGTATGTCTATTTTAATAGAAATTTCATTTGTCCATTGAACAACCACAAAGAACTAAACCTTATTAAAATTAAAAAATTGGACTTATATAGATCAATAGTTCCGTACCAAGATCCGTAGTTCCAATTTAGTACGAAGTAACATTCACAAATGAAAAGATCGCGTGGGTATCCTGTTTATAATAATTTATGCCAATACTCCAATGACTCCACTGTTATTAACAATTTTAATTAGAGCGCTGGTCTCTTAATTTAGCTAAGTATAACCGGGGCTATCATTTTTCGATTTCATTTTTTTAATTTAAATTTTTCGTCGAATCAGTTTTAAAACGAATTTAACACTAAGACTTCAATTCGGTTTGTTGCAACAGCCGTTGAAGATTTATTTTTCTATCAAAGTAATTTTTATGCTCTCACTAACTGTATTCTAAAATATCCTAACGCCAAAACCCGCCGAGCAACCGCGCCAATGCACTTTTCAAAGCGTATTAAATTTTAGCGATCTTGACAGACGTTAATCTTTTTCTATCCACACATTGCAGGCGAGCTACATGTATGATCAATAGGCAAATACAAGTCTTGTTTTTTTACTTGCTCAACAGCCGGCGCGCAATTTTTATCCAGCCCATGCAACGGCGAGTTTTTATGGTTGATATCAGACTATAAAATTTTGATATCAAACCAGTCTGGGGGTGGCGGGTAGGATGCGCATCGCAACCACAATGAAAATGTAGTTACGTCATGGCTGCAACATGTGCACGCACTATAACAGGCTGCGCTGCGCCCGACCATACAAATCCTGGTAATTTTTATAGTTTGCTGTGTGACTTTTTATGTGTAGCTCTTGCCGTTTTTATTCAATGTTTAGTGAATGCATCGTGTCCTGTAAAGGTTTAGTCTCACAAAATTTAATCCAGCAAGAAATGCGTGTGCGACGGTGGTAATTAGAAGTGTAACAAGTGTACGGATAATTAGTGTTATTTTTTCGTATTCGTGCGATAATTTATGCGCGTCATGGGGATCGAAAACGGAACTACTAGGCCGGATTTATCTTCTTGACCGGGATATAATTTTAGTGTAATGATTTTTTATTTTGTTAAGTATTGATTAACTTAATGTCGTCTGAAGCGCAGGAGCATAGCCGGGTAAGTGAATGTCTGATTATCTTGCTACAGACTGTAATCGACGTAGTGCCATTGACCTGAGTAACGCCGATATAGCCATATAAAAATCCTGTTTGTTGGCTCTGCACGGAAAGAGTTAAAGTTCAATTTCAAATAACATTTCTTAGTATTATTAGTTTTATTTTTGTTTATAATTTTTAAGTATTATTAAAAATTAATAGGTTGCGTTACTCTTTATTTTTACATCCAGGTGTAATGCGCTTAGGTGGCAAGTGTATTGATAAAACAGCTCGATTCTAATTTATTGCTTGACAATACTTTAACTATTTATATTTTGTGTTTTAAACAGTGAGTATTGAACAAAGTATTAATTATCTCAATAAAATCTGCTATATAGCCTAAATTTGCCCAAATAAAATCGAGCCCTGCTTAATCTGTCATATCGCTGTCTGATTGTCGGAACTATTTAGAAAATGACCGCCACGTTTAACATTAATATTCAGAACATTTTGTTACGTCAAATCAGATTCTTTCAACAGGTCCATTCTTTCAGGCTGATTTAATTATTTCAAAATTTTAAATTATAATTGTATGTTAATCCCGCCATCACCGAAAGATTTAGATAATTCTGTGTTAAAACTGTTCACAATTTTCACGAATAACTTCGACGGACAGTCAAGTAAGGCCTATTTGGTGATATACTAGTGAATTTATTGAAGGCCTAGCCAGCTAGCAGCAGGTAACGTGAATGATTGACAAAGTGAGTGCCCGGTTACCGGTTACCGGTTACATTTTAAAATTCTCACTTTTATCATTGTCAAAACAGGCTAAATTGAACACACCATTTTAAATTTTCTTACTAGCCAAGATTGAATAAATATAAAAATAGATATCGATATAGATATAGTTTAATAGCTGAAAAATGTACTTCACATTGAAGACGTGTCAGCAGTTGAGAAAAGTTCATCAGAGACCAAAATCAATAACTCGCTTAGGATGCCAATATATAAAGCCTGTAAACATTTACGATGTGATGGCTTTTATTATCTATTGCGTAGTTGTCCAATATCAATAAATGAAATTGATCTGATTTTCAGCTGAGATTAATTCAATTATATAACGTTATGTGAACAAACACAATTTTATTGCATTTTGTATGAACTACATTTTTTTTAAAAAATTCAAACTATCAGTCATAATCGTATGTGTGAGAAAATCAACATCTTTATGTCTACTCTAACTCTGTGCTATTCAATGTCGTACATTTTTAATTACGAAAATATCGTCTATAAATTATTTATGACATTATTTAAATCTGAACTTTGGCGTGCGAGTGATACATTATATTATTTTGTATAACAATCCTCCTGTCTCAGAAGACGTGAAAAAAAACTTTTAAGACTTTGTTATAGTCTTTATAAATTAAAAATAGCAGACGATTCGATTTCACACATTGCCTGGGCAAATAAAGCTTGCTGACCAACAGTGTCAGACTTGGGCGTCTCTTACATTAAGAAGCATGAAGTTTCTATGAACGCCACGGATTTCTTTGTTTGAGGAACCGGAAGTCTTATACATAAACGTTCAATATGTTGGCGACTGACAGACTTCAGTTCTCTGCATTACGAAAGTCACTTTTGCGCGGACATATTATTTTTTAATGTCCTTTAACGTTTCGCTAAATTATTACGTTGAAGAAAAAGCTTACGTGAATGAATTAAGATTACAGTCACATTAATATC
Organism: Tubiluchus corallicola; assembly: GCA_030141605.1. NCBI lineage: Eukaryota > Metazoa > Priapulida > Priapulimorpha > Priapulimorphida > Tubiluchidae > Tubiluchus > Tubiluchus corallicola. Next base: position 249,496 of record JAQGDQ010000228.1, on the reverse strand, counting down.
TAGTCTGTTACGATGTCGGGCGTCATTTGTCTACCCCTCCGGGTCACCATCTCTAACTAAAAGTCAATGTATGTACAGTACAAAAATGTGCTTCAGTTTCAGTGTTTTTATGTAAATAAAAAGCATGCAATTTCGAAATTATTTATTTAAATAGAATTGAAATAGAATTAATGGAATTAATTAAAACTTCAAAAACTATGTCTACTAAACTGGGACGTAAGCGATGAACCTGCTCAGTATTTTATGCACCAACAAAATTAATGCATAAACCTACTGGCTACCGCATGCGTAGGTGAAAGAGTGCAACTGCAATGCCATTAGAAACCCAACCATCCCTTTCGATTGTGATCGCGTCCGCTCTGTCAGTCTATAATAGAACGATGCACTCACAGTCGATGCACAGGTAATACGGGTACATCAAGGGTACATCAAGGTTATGCGTAGCTGTTGGCGAACTTTCCGTCCTTTTTCTTATCTGAAATATTGATTCACACGAGATATTAGATAGAACACGGCAGACGAAGGATTTGAAAGAAAAACACGGCAAAGCAATGACTGTCGTCAGTAAGGCTACCTGTCTACTGATTTGCAAAAATTAGCTACACCATATTTTTGGTTTTATTGGGTTTTCAATAAGTTAATGCTTTTTGTTTTTTCGCAGTCTTACCGCATGCTTAAATAGTATCAATCGCAATACCGATAAAAGGCTTATTTAAAGGGAAGGCCAAGGGAAGTTGGACTTATTTCAATGTGCGCGAAAAGTGCTAGAGGGATTTAGCAATAAGTGTGATAAGTAAGTAATAATATTTAGCAAGTGTGATAAGCGCCTCGTGTAGTAGTAAAATCACTTTAAAATCGCGATCATTTCACATTTGGGCGCTCCCGTTTTGAATGTCCATTCTTCCACAATGACGTCACTCGTCGACTGAAGAAAAATGGCGCAGTGTCAATTTCCGATGAAAGTATGAATTTTTACAAAAAATTAGATTGTTAATTTTGAGCCGAACATTAAGTAAGCTACAGAAGTTTGAATTAAGCAGTGTGCGCATAGCTTACGGAAAGGGCCACGATGCACTTGCGAAATCTACCAGTTGCTCCATAATTTCCAAGTGACGCTACCACCGTGCGTGAAAATGTCTATACAACGGTAGTATAAATTAATTATATGTTTTATAAGCAGTTTTTGCAAATTTCTTTGTTATATTTTTCTAAATTTAAGTGATAGCAGTAAAATAATAAGAAAATGCCAAGTGATTTGTTCCTTCCTTTAAATAAAATTTTGCAATGTGACTTTTCTAACGTGCTTTGCTGAATTTCACTGTCAAAGTTTCAATTTCAATAAAGTGATTTTACAGATTAAAAATCTAAATTACTCTGTCTAGGCCTTAGACTACGTTCAGTGTTTCTGCCTTTTTTCTGGTATCTTTTGTTCAACACTTGTACTGTTGTATTGTTGAACTGTTATGCACACTTGTACTATATAACTATTTTTCATGTATACTGAAGTATTTTTAACGAATACGTACGTACTCAAATCATTCCATTAATTGTATCACGTTTTTACGTTGAATTTAACTTATTGTTGGCATTTGTATCTTTTTGCTATATATTTAGAAAAACAATAATTAAATGATGTGATCATTGTATCAACGGGTAATTGTTTACTAATCGGGTTCAAATCCCAACTAGAGGACAGTTTTTCAGCACCTCTTTTCTTTCGCCAACTCATTACTCGTAATGGGTAATTATTGTTGAAAATAAACTGCGATGGTTCATAAGCACTGTGGCAATGACAGTCATAATCTAACTAATGATAAAATGAGCAAGTCTTTTACCATTCTGCTTGTCGAAGCGAGGCAGCCATTTTGTTTTTTTGCTTGTTGAAGTCTTTTTACATCCTTTTTGTGGTCTAACAGTTTTTAGATTCAAGAAGTTGAATTGATAGAATAATTTCCGTTTTGTTTTTACAGTAAATCTTTAGGTGAAGCAGTTAATATAATGATTGTCATGGTTTCGCTTTGCGTGGCGGCAATTTTTGAGATGAAAATATTAGAAACGCATTACTTGGGCCCACCTGTTCTGGAATAGATGTCACAATCACTTCTAATATTAATTTTTCTGTGAATTTCTTTTGATTTATGTAGTTTGTGAGAAAAAACTTGGTGGCCATTTTGATTTTTTTCAAGCTGGCATTTTGTTTTTCTAATTTTTCAAGCTGGCAACAATTTTTTCGGATTCAGCATAATCAAACTGATAAGACTGGCTACGTTGCCCAATTTTGAAAATACGTTCCCAGATCTTTATAGAAGCACCTTTTAGTGATTTTCTTCTAGTCTACCTAAGAATTTGTAATTCACTGCGTCTTGATTTAGTGTCTAAGTTAAATATCTTAGTATTTAGTATCTTAAATAAGTGCGACTGAGACGTCAGAGAATTAGTTTAGTACATACCACTCTATATTTATTATCGAGGCATTAAAATTATTGTCATGCTGTAATGATATTTCTATCCTAGCCGCTGTCTTGTCTCACGTTCATAACATGCAGGCCGGTTTTTGTTAAATTTTTAACAAGTAAGACCACCATAGAATAATCCACCTGAGCCAGAATCATGTCATACTTATGAGTATTGAATATTAAATTGAGATTGGGAACGAAGCCATGAAACTGTTTATTTGGCAGTTTTGCTTTTCTATTTGTTACAGCCATTGTGACGGATATCGAGTATATTGAACTGAAACCAAAGACTGCAGCACCAAAATGACTATATCAAGGTCCTTTTTGGGGAAAGGCTGTAGATTTTATGAAATTTTGTATTATTTCATGCACAATATTGAAATGACATAATGCAGCACAATAAACACACACACAATTAATTAATTGTATTTAATTACGCACCATACCACCCCCATTACACTAAGAGTAGAAAAGGTCTGTTATCAGCTATTTTAACATATTTAATCTTAAAATTTCTACAATTATAATTTATTTTTGTTTTTCTGCCAACAAATCATTCGCAATCATAAACATTTCTTCGTCTTGGCAATAAATCGTCTGGTAACTTTTCCTTGTTCACTAAAACAAAATAGGTTTTTCTGTCTTGATTAGAAAGTCACATTGAAACTTCTTATATCAGTGAAGAGTCATCAAATCTGATCTTATCACGCCATCAAGGTCAAAGACTGCACTTTTATATGCTGTAGGTCTATTGTAAGGTGTTATGGTTCATTAATTGAAAACGTGAAGTTCTCTGAATTTCCTGTTTAATACTCTTTAAGTTATAAATTTGAGTTGCTTTTTTCTAAACTTTGGTAAGATAAAATTAAAGCTTAAAACAGCTGGCTGTACTGTCATGTATAGGGGTCATGCTCATAGCATCCCTATAGCAACTTGAATGTATGCGACTCATTTTATTTTCTGTTACGCAGGGAAACTTGATAGCCATTCAGGTTGATAATATCGTGCTAGATCATTTATGTTTAGTTATGTTAACCAATATCTCATGGCCCCTTTTAAGAATTGTAGTGGAAATATAGTTTGCAAAAATGGAATTTTAAAGCAGTGACGCATCTGGATTGTCGTTGGGAGAGCAGTGGAGTTTTGCACCACATCGGAATGTTTAGGTCTTTTTTGGAGTATTGTTTAAGCTTTTGCGATTTAACCGCTTCATATTCACAAGCTTGCATAACAGGAATTTTATCCAGTTTTATTACTGATTTCTGCGCATTATATATATATATATATATATATATATACATACATACATACATACATACATACATACATACATACATACATACATACATACATACATACATACATACATACATACATACATACATACATACATACATACATACATACATACATACATACATACATACATATACAGGCAATGTGTAAAATTTGGGCATTTTATAAAATGTGTATGCATTTCATACAACATTTAAACATCTTGGAAAAAGTGTGAAATAAATCTTTTTGCCGTGAGTTTTTCACACTTTACCTAGACGTTTTGTTCGATAATTAGGATTCATATAAAATGCGTAAAGTGACTTTGGCAATGTGCAAAACGAATACTTTCCGTATATTCGAACTTTTGCTAAATACTTTATACTAAGTGTTTTATACTAGTAAACGTTCTCTTAGTAGTCGTGTCATTGCTGGTCCCGATGCTGTCAAGCCCAGCAGGTCGAAATGTAGCTAATAATGTAAGATGTTCGTGTCACAAATGTTAGTGACATTACTGTTTACCTATAGCAACGGTACAGATTACAAGGTTAGATTTGGAAAATAGTTTGTGGAAACTTTGCCCTTTGTTTTTACGTGCGACATTGAATTGCCTCTTGTTACCATGCACAAATTTGCACTAACGTGGCTTTTTGTGGGTGGTTGATCCCACCAATGGGCCCGTACCACCCACAAGGCCGACCTGAAAATTAGTACTGTTACTCAGGCAGTAAGCATCAAGGTCCCCTCTACCTTGTTGCATATAACATGTCCCCCTGTTATAGATACAAACTGGTCAGCAGACTGAGCGAACGAAACTGTTTCTGGTCTTGTTTTGGGCTTGCCGGCTAAGTTATACGTATACAGAAAATAATTGTTTCTCACAGGCATGTATAGATGTCAGTGTTTTCACTGACATGTTTTGATTAACTTGGAAACCGTATACCAAAATGAAAAGTTATCATGAAAGATGAATTCCATCCAGGTAAAACCACAAAAACTTTAAATTCTTTCTATCCCGTTGCAATTCACATCGTCAACAGTAAATTTCAGTAAATGTCCAATATTAATTCGGTATGTCACTGTACAACCGATTGAATTATTTGTGTTAATCTCCTTAATAACCTCCTATCTTTGTGTTTATAGTTTCCATAAGTTATTGCAGTACATAAAACCACATAAATTTCATTGTATGTATTATACTATGATGACAATAAGTTGCTTACTTACTTACTTACTTACTCACTTAAGATGTGTCACATTCTAAAATCATTTTTTGGAATTTTAAAAAAAATATGTGTTTGACTAATTTTAATGAGTCATTATTTGTGATAGTGACTTGGTGGCACAATTACAAATTAAAGTTTGTACTCAAAAGCATAAGCTGCATGATATGTACACATGGATTAACGTTTTGCACTAAGTTAATCTTAACCTGACTTGCAATAACTTATATACAAGTTGGCAAGAGGTGTGAATGAAGTTAGTTTAGTGATGCGCTCCAGCCTACTTCACCACTCGCGTATGCTAGTCGAGTCTGACAAATTCAGGGCTCGTCGAAAAGAATTTTCACTTCTTAATTCAAACATTGAGCTACCAAGATTTTTACATTTGATCATACACTACCAACTCTTTATTTTTCAAGACATCTCAAAGAAACTTTATGAAACCTTTTCAAACGACTGTTTAATAACGAAAAAACTGCTGTGCCTTTTATTTCATTTTCCTTAGAAACATTTAATCGATGCCTTGGCAGAAACATTTCTCAGTTTTGTGCTTAGTAACTGAGCGGTTCATTTTGATTTGTATTTAAAAAAATCTTTTTTTATTTCGGTAAGGTATAGCTAAGCAAAAACAACAGTGAGAGCAGTAAGAAATCAGAATTAGTATATCAACCGCACATATAACCCAAAGCGCGAATACTGAGATAGAATCAACAAGATCGGTTGTTGTTTTTTATTTTTATAACGTTTTTATGCATGAATACGTTAATAATCGTTTCTGAACGATTAATAATCGAACGAAATAAAAACTGTCCGAACAGCAAGATACTTACAGTTTTTCCTGTCTGCGCATTCCATGCAGGAGTAAGGGTTCTAGTTGTCCCAACTTTAAAGTTTCAGCTACTTTTCACACTAAACTTGATCACTGTAAGTCCGCTTTCTTGGTGCAGTAGTGTTTTGTGTACCAAAGTACACAATGGTACCAAGAGTACCCAACAGCCAGTTTTTCTTTTCGGATTCTTGCTTATGTCAGCAAAATAAAAAAGGCCGCTTTGTACAAACAAAGGTCATTGTACGCGGTACATAAAATATCTTTAGATTAATTTGGAAAGTACCTAAAGGTAAATATCTGGTGTGTAATTGTGCACACATATAGCAACAAATAGTAAAACTATGACTTTATTACAAATCTTCACATTAGCAACCTAAAATTTAAATAATTAAAACGACTCGAAGTTGGATTTTCTGCCTGTCATCAATTAGACTTCAATTTCACAAAATCGCAAACTGCACGGGTAACCAGACGAGAAACTGTTACCCTTATTTAGAGCACTGCTACCTATATATAAATCAACTAAATAGGTGATTTTTGTTTGATTAATTTTGATCTTACTGACGTTTTTAGAAGAAAACAAAAAATAATGTATTGGGAGTTTGCACCATCATTAGAGTAATATTTGAATCAAATGCTTATGTTACTAGGTTACTGTTTCGCCCGTTGACTCTGTATGTGTTTTTAGCAACATTAATGTCCTTTCTGACATGTTCCAAAAAGAAATCGTTGAATCACTTCTGCCGCATATCCTAGGTTAACTCGCTTACCAGAAGTTGTTCAACTACCTGTACGCTGCTACCAAACATGTAGTTGCCTTCCAACGTGATTATTTTATTCTGTATCATAAAAAACTAACAAAAACATTTATACATTAAAACACGTTTCATGGAATAATAAACGTTAAAAAACGTTTCCAGACTAGCTAACCAGAGAAAGAATTTATAGAAAAAAGAGAATAGTAAAGGTAAAGTAATAGAGTAAAGAAAAAGAGAAAAAGAACAGAGAAACGAAATGGAAAGGATTCCAATAAAGCCAGATTATGTAAAGGATAGCTTTATAGACCACGAGTTTCTGATAATTTTTCCCTAAAGACTCATATTGCGAGTTTCCCAAAAGCCTCCTGACCTTCTTTAATTCGATGTTCTACATTTTTTTCGTAAGTGCATTTGTTGCTAAGGAGGATTCCTATGTATAGTATTTGAAAATTGTTCATCTGGTCAACCAGCATGTCTGAGATATTGGCCCATTGCCAGTAAAATTGGCTTATTTAAAGAACTACGTGCTTAGTTTAATACATGCGTTGACTAAATCGTTTTACGCATTCTATACAATGCCTAAGTAAAGCAATCAACTGTCTGGGAAAAGTTACGTTCATTTTACATTTTACCAGAGGCAATGTACGCATTTTATATAGATCTTAGCTATTTTAAATATTAAATATTATAAATACTAACTATAATAAATGCTATTATTAATAGATCCATACAAAACGCATCTAAAACGCTCATTAAGCCCTTTTAATGAAACACATAGGTACTATCTAAAACGCCCAAGGAATGTAAAATGTCTAAATTTTGCGCGTTGCCTGTAATCATGCTGTTTTTATAATAGTTTTAGCAACCCAACTAAATTGGGAAAGACATCGTACTGAGTTTCGTATCTTAAACGCGACCGTCATGAACAATTTGGCAATTTACAAATGATCCCAGGAATTGTGTACAAAAATATTGGAGTGTTTACTACAAAGATGAATATAGTTCTTTGAACAATTTCTACAAACGCGATCACAGATTCAGAAAGACAATTGATACTCTTTCGTGTTTAGCTCCATGATTTTTGAGTGATTAAATTAATAGAGCCCATCTAGCGTATTGTTCCTGTTAACTTGCAAGGTCATTTTTCCATATTTAGAGGTCACACTTCTAGAATAATTTGTACAAAATTTCAGCATTAAAATTTTCTAAAAAACATTTATTGCTTTACATTCATCATCTTTTCAACTGTTGCAGCACATATACCGCTTGTTATCTGCGAACAGCGGATTCTAAGTGAACTTATACACTGGTTTCATTTTATCAGGTGAGGCTTCGAGATTTAGACATCCAGTCGCAAATTGAGTTCCTCTTGAAACGTAGCACCTAGAATCGTGAAACTTGTAGGATAGTAAGCACCTGAATTAGGGAAGCAGACAGTGATAAGGTTAAAAAGCTGGAATTGTTTAAGTGAGGAGATAAGAGCCAAATGTAAAAATTAGGGCAAACTACTCAGACACACATTGCTAAAACGCACTGACCAGGCGATAGTGATCAAGTGATAATTAGTCATGAGCAGCGTGCACATTGGTCAGTCACACATGCGCATAATAATCTACAGTATTTGAGTAAACCGCACTGGACCAGGCGTATTCAAATGGTAAATGTGGTCATACTGGCTGATTTGGATCTGAGTTCATTGTCTGATTATTATTATTAAAATTACAATTATACGGTTCTTCATGCTTTGACTTTTTTCTAGCTGCTATGTTTTTTGCTTCTGGAACTAACTTCAACTGTAAAATCAAAATAATAAAAAAATGCTTGCAAACATGCATGTAACTATCTCGTGACCTTCACTGTGTGGCTTTCTCACTTTGTAAATACTTCATCATCCTAATTTGTGTGTCACATGACAACCTCTCTATTTCTATCTCTCCTTTGTTTGACTTTCTATATTACAATAATTTCTTGACCAGTGAAGCGTTGCAACTGCCAAGAGCGAAAAACGTAATATTAAACTCTTAAACGTTACCCTTAAACTATATTTGCTATAGCTTTTAGCCTTTGACCTTTTCCTTTGATTAAGTGCCATTTTTGGTCACGTAAGTGGTCAGTTTGGTCTCTTTGACCAGTGAGCAATCCATTTCTGGACTTGGTCATTTCTTACTCAGGATGATTCATAGAATGATTGTTGCTATGACTTTTAGTTTTGGACCTTTCCACAGATTAAATGCCATTTTTGGTCACGTAAGTGGTCAGTTTGGTGGCTTTGACTCGTAAGCAATCTATTTCTGGGCTTGGAACTTTAGCTCCCTTCATATCAGATGAATAAATCGTCTGGGCTCCTGGACTAACTGGCCTTGAGAATCCACCAGTCCCTTGCGTAATAGTCCATTTTCTTATTAGATCTATTTGTATCCTTGTCTCTTAACCCTTTCACTGTATACTCGCTCAGTCCATACTATCTACTGTGAGCGTGAAATGGTAATAGCAATTGCATCAAACCGAGAAAAATTTCATATCAGAACAATTTTAACGGGTTTTTTGATTATCGCTCCTCTGTTTCCAATCGGCAGTAATTAATAACTTATCTGAAATAACAAACTACAATACAGCTAATGGGGTGCGAAATGATCAGTTTCTTGTCAAGGGCGACTAACAGAAAGCCAGATATGACATACACAGGATGCGATTTTGGTAATACAAAACCCAATTTAGACCTAATATTCGTACATCACAAAGATATCATGAACGTTGTTCAAGTTGGTCGAAAGTGTTAAAACAGGTCTTTGAAAGAAGACTACAGAAATTCTGCATATTTCACTTTATCACGTTATTGTAAATGCAATCCAACATAACTTGTATTAACTAAAAATTCATTACTAGAATCTTACTTTACTGAGTCCATCTGTACAAGCATCTGTATACGCATCTTTGCAAGCTTAATATTTTCAGCGTACAGTGATTTATAGTAGGTATATTCAAGATAGACGTAAGTAAAAAAATCCGGCAGTTTTTATCTAAAGAAATACATCTACGCAAAGCTGCATCAATCATGCACGCGAGTACCATTTTGTATGTTTCCAAAAGAAGCCTGGAACAGTTTTTATGCTTTACCTTCAACAAGAACGTTGATTTTTACAGCCAGACGTTTTCATTGATTTTTCTCCAGCGTTGCTGTCCTTGAATTGAATTTTATTCAGCTGCATGAAAGTGTGCAGTAGGCCTGTATGGATTCTACAGTTATGCTCAGGAAAAAACGCTAAAAACGCAGTTTAATATTCACTTCTATAGTTACACAAAATTTCATACAAATTCAGAAATTTGCCTTGATGAAACAGCGCTGCGTACTAGGCGTAGCCTGCAGTTCGTGGGATACCAACTTACCAAGCTAATGTTTCATAATTTCACAGACACTAAACGTATTTTTCGAAATCTAATGCCAACAGTTCGACCGACATGAAATCGCAGTTCTAATCTATTTCACATTCGTTCATTTCATATTTTTAGTACACGAATAGGCCTATAGGCAATGAGAAGAAGTAAATGGCCTATTTTGTATTTCAATAACTATTTTACCTTTTAAAGTTTGTACAAGCACATATCAACATTTTTCTTGAGAGATTAAAGATAGACTGTATTAAGCATTAAGCGTAATTATTGAACAAATTAATAGATTACAGTGTCGCCATTTGTTTAAGCTGTCGATCATAAACTTTTTTACTTAATAATGTATTTGGTTACATAATTGCCCGTGGAAGAGAATTGATCAAATCAATGTATCAGCCAGTTTCCAGGACTGAAGTATAAATCTAATATGTATGGCGCTGTTACAGGTCAAAGGTCACTTTATCAAAAATACTGTAAACCCTCAAAACAGTGCAAGATAGACGACTGATATTCTACGCGTAGACTGAGTATGATCAGTCTTTACAATAAGACGATTATGAAGCAAACGTGTGCATAAGCAACTCTACTTATTAATTGTAAATTCAAATGAAAAATAAAGATGTTGTATATATTCAAAATGGTTCAAGGCAAACAAGTGGTTTACATTAAGTGTAATAGAAAACTATATGTAAGCCTTCTTTTGGTCATGTAACTTTTCACCATGGATATATTTCAAAGTTAAATACAAAATTTGATTTTTTTAGATAAATTCTAACTGTTGAAGGTAATTACATTGTTTGGAATTACAGAGAGATGTTGTCTCTTTACAGCTTAATTCTTTCAATTTTCTCATTGGCTGTGGATACTACATAGATGACTTACTTTACCCTATGTCACTTTTTGTCTGTATGAAGTCCGAGATATCTCTGGCAAAAAATGAATACGTACACTCTTTCAAAACACGAGATTTTTGTTTTTACACTTCGACATACATGTCTCAACATTTGTAGCCAGTACACCAAACTTTTATTAGATTAAGTCCAAAACAATTCGCTATTCATGTGTTTATTAAGTAAAAAAAAAGTATATGACCGATAGCCTAAACAAATGGCGACACTGTATTACTATGTTATTCAATAACTATGACGTCCAGCTATAGGAGTCTGGGGCAGAATGAACTCAAAAATGAAAATTGATACGTATTTTTCCACGTAAAAATGTGCTCGTCTCATATAGGGCTATTTATTTTTATAGTAGCAGATATTTATAGCCGGATTCTGTTTAGTCGTTTTTTTCACGGTCCTATGCTGCTTCAGAGGCGCTATAAAATATCGTGCTGAACTCTGCTTCACCTCCACGACGCCTCTATCATTGAGAGAAGGTGTAATGCATTTGAACACGTTTCAATAAAAATATTTTCTGCCATTTTCTTCAGCCGCCGTGCCGCCATTTTTTCATTGATAAAGCTTGGCGTTTCAATGATGATGATGGCGGTGATAAATGGCGACGGCAACGACAATAACGATGACGGTGGCGGTGGTGATGAAGATGGACGGTGATGTTGATGATGGTCAATGATGAGAATGATAACGTTAATGACGAGGACGATGATAATGATTATGGTCATGGTGTTTTCTAAATATATAAAGGCGTTTATATTGACATCATTATACGTTTTTTCTTATTTTATAGGCGACACCATCAGCAAATCTGCAGAACAGTAACTTGGAGGAGCGACAGTCATACACTGGTGTACGTATGTACATATAACATTAATTTTTACATAAAGTTATTTAGGATTATAATTGAAGCAATAGCTGATAAAGAATAAATATTGCATATTCAAGATAATTATGATAGCCATTTTGTTATCTTATCGTTTCTGGGGAAAGAGTGACTGAATGAATAAATGAATTTTTGCACTTTTAGAGTGAGAGAGTGAAAAACTTGGACCCTGCAACGTCATGTGTTTTGAATGAACATAATACATGTGTGTCATAAACTTAAAAAATGACGATTTTTACGATGTTGTTTTTGGACAAGCTAAAAGTCCATAACTACTTCCTCGGAAGTCAGTTTTGTTCTAACAGGGATGCTCACATTATACTGCTAAGAAACCCCCGTTTTTTGAGCTACAGCTCCCCCCTGAGGCCATTTAAAGTCCTTAGAAATTCCTATTAACTAAGAAGACGGTTTTATTTTCAGTAGGTGGCGTGCTTCATACTATTTCAATGGCCTATATAAGATTAAGTGGGAGGCTCGTTGTTGTATTAGCGGGACTTTGAGGCTGGGAAGCCAGCTTTATACTCGTGGCTAAACTTATTTCAGTTGATTTTGCATGTATTTTACATCATAATGTTTTACAGATAATTGCGAATACTCGCTATGTTTCATCAGTGCAACTTTACATGCGTTGTACTTTTTTGGCAGTTGATTATTATAATAATTTATTCGATAATGTTTTATTTAGGAGTGGTGTCCAAAGTCTAAACTAAACCATCAGATGATGCTAAGCGTAAGTATCAAGTATACTGTTAATATTGTTAAAAATGTAAAACGGACCATTATTTTTTAGCAAAATAAGTTTAAATAACGAACACAACTTGACAATGGCTTATTTCAGCCTTTCCTCGTATTTACCTCTCTTCTTACCAGCCATAGCCGTCAACAAAAAAGGAAAACTACTCTTGTATTTTTTGGGATTAATTTATGAGCTAAAACACCATAATTGTTGTATAACGTTCTGCAGCCACGATGACCAGACGGTTCGTTCTAGTGGTAATTCGTCCGCTTTCCGTCTAGGAAGTCGTGAGTTCGATACTGCGGCCGGGTAATACCAAATACTTTAAAACTGGTACCTGCTGTTAGCCTGCCTGGCGCGTGGTATTTAGGATCAAAACGGGGTAATAAGAGTCTGTGTTATGTAATTGTACATTTGTTATTTACGGTCGGCAAAAGCTCTTTAATTGTTAATTAATATGTTAATCGTTCATCTAAAAGCCGACTTTAAAAAAAGATTATTATTATATAGAATTATTACTGGAACGTAGGTAAAAGTGGCACACTTAGTAATATATGTGCTTAGGGTTACAGCACTTCAGGTATAATTCTTTTAGTTATTTTTACCTCTGCCAAGGAGGTTATGCTTCAACACAGTTTGTTTGTTTGTTTGTCTGTTTGTTTGGCGGTTTTTTCTGTTATGGCAGTAAGCCTATTACGCAAAAACTATCTAACAGATTTCCAGGAAACTTTGTGAAAAAAGGTGGGTATAGAGAGCCAAAATCGGAATCTTTTCACTAGTTTCTTTTTCGCTATACTTGACCGAACACCGTATGCAAGAAACGTTCGTGAAGCACTTCATGGAGGTCTCAGAGAACTCCACACAACTACAAGTTAGTTCCAGGTTCCATGTCGAGAAAATCTCATTTGCAAAACTGTGTAACGCTGTCTATAATCCTTGCTTATTAATGTGTATAATCCTATAAGGTGATTTGGTACGTATACATTTGTCCGTCTATTACCACTGCCAAAATTAAGGGTGAAAAATAGATAAACACTATGTGGAACATTCGTGCATTATTAATTATAAATCCATTTAATGAACACATATATTGAATCTTTTGCTAGTTTATATAATACCAATACTTGTACATTTTTGTATGTTTGCTTTTTTATCTTTGTGTTAAATTTTTGAATCAGACGAATGAAACAAACAAGTTTAGCATTGTTCAGTTTTGGCAGAGATGTGCTTCATACTGGGCGCATTCTTGTTTTATTATAGAAATCATTTACATCAAAATAACATATGTGCCATTTTTCCTACGTTTCCATTTGTGCCATTTTTTCTTTCTGTGCCATTTTACCTACTTTTACATTTGTGTCATTTTTTCCTCTGCCATTTTTCCTGTGCCATTTTTATCTACTTTTCCATTTGTGCCATTTTTTCTTATGCCATTTTTGCATGTGCCATTTTTACCCCGATATAATTACTGTATTCCAAGATATATTGTCCATGTATATTCTTAGGGAAATGCAGACATCTGTATAGTAACTTCTTTGCCGAAACCATTGCATAACTGAAAGAGGAGGATGTATAGTGTTCTTTGTACTGTGCTAGTCATCTGTCTTACCACAACTACTGTTTACTACAATAACTATATTAGTATATATACTAAAATTATTTGTTTTTTGTATTTTACTTTGATAGATCAACGCTACAGGGATATGACACCTCTGTACGTCTTACCATAATTAAAACGCTAAAGCACTTAGCAGGAATACGTTTGAGTTCCCATGTTTCAATGTAATCAAATCGATTACTTATTTCACAGCAAGGTTGATGGGAAGGCTAGAAATTATCAAAAAATGGTCTGTTTACAATTTACAAGCGGTTCTGTAATAACAAAAAATATTATTCTTCGTTGAAGAATTGGCATCATTGATAAAAATGAGGTTCAGTATACCCCACTTTGTACCATCTAAAAGTACAGTAGAAGAAAAAACGACGAAAAGACACAGAAAATCATTAAAATTTGCAACTCAATAATCACTGTGTCAAGTTAATTTTAAAATCAAGACTGTAGTGTTTCTTGATTTTTTGTGTTTTTCTTTCCACGAAGATTGCACACTGTACGTAACAGCGGTATATACTGAAATATTGCGTATTCAATTTGTTTTTGTGAGATTTTTATCAGATTTGTACTGTAATGGCTTGATATCATTCAGGCCTAAACACGCGCATTTTTAATTCGGGTTTACGAACTTCAAAAACCAGTTCTATTTGGTACCGGTTACAAAAAATTAAATTTAACATATAACATTGTGCTTTGTTCCAGTTGTTGCTTCGCCGCTTTCTACTGCCTTTGGGCACTGATCTGGCACAGCTTGATCCAATTGCTGGGAATTTTATTAAGGGGGTTACAGACTTACGGTCACCTTGTAGTATCATTCAAGCGTTTGTCAGCGCAGTGTTCATCACGCTGTCTGGTTCTCTCTCTCTCAATGTCTCTATAACGCCCCTCTATAATTTAGGATTAATGTCTTTAACGATTACTTCTGATTCATTAAAACTAGAGCATCATAAAAATATACGATTCAAACGTTTCAAAGGTATGATACCCCTTAACGCAAATACTGTCGCATACGGGCGTTTTACTAACTTCCACAGACTGCTTGTATATTGTATTCAAAGGTGGTAAAAATGTAACTGGCTGTCAACAGACGATTTAATCGTTGTATTACGGCTTTGTAAGGAATAACATTTTGTTGAAAATTTGATTAAATTTCACTTTCAATTCATTTCTAAGCCGTGTTGTTAGGCTTTAAATTAAGTAAACAAAAATAAAACAATGTGCAAATCAAAATAATTTGTAACGCATAAATAACTACTAAAATGCAATTCTGTACTCCTTTGGCGCCAAAAAAATGCGCGTGTCTGCTAAGTTAATGAAATCTTGCTTCATAGAGAAATGTTGACTATCCATTTTTCTTCACACCTTCAACATGTTTCATCCTAAATGGTAAACAAAATACCAATTCAACAACAAGTTTACATAGATTAATATTGGTTAATCTGTATGGGTACATGTCTCATGTAGCACAAAAAGGTTAAGCTGAAATGGGATATCCTGCATTAGACTGGATACCATTACAGTCATATTCTGCCTTGGATTAACAGGAAATTTTGTAAATAACTATGGAGTTTTTGCTGACAATCGCAAGTGGTTTATTGCTCCACAAGTTTAAGATGTTGCAGCAATAATCAGGCTGAACCAACAAAATAATTGTGTATCAATACTATCACAGCGTAAGAGCAAATTTAAGGTTTTGAATAATATCAATATCGATTAAACTCAATTTAAGAGAAGTTCCTTTAACGAATCTTTTCTAAACTACGTTAAATTCTAATCATCATCATACACCCATCACGTCTGCTGTAGACATTGGGCAGGCAGAATTCTAAAATAAAAGAAATCTGCCCTTGAGACAGGTAAAAACAGCAGTATTCAGCAAAAAATCTAAACACTGCTTTGGCAGTGTCTTGTCAGCACCACTTCTGATCCAAATTTTAATCATCAAACTGAAAAAACCCACCTCCCGGCAAGCAGCAATACGGGAATTCTTAACCCACTGCAACCTTCAAGATCCTCTATTTTGGTTTTTATTTGACATTTTTGGTTGTTCGTTCCGTGCTTTTTTCTATCCATTTCTTCTTGTATAAAGTTTTGTCTTTTTCGTATGTTTGCCATATCTATTTTTGTTTCTTTGCTAAACATAAAAATTTTGTTTCTTTTGGTGCTCGTATTACTATATTGATAATTTGTCTTTGTGATTGTGTCAAACTTGTTTAATTTCAGGCTTTCACACCCACGAAGTCTCCATTATCTTCACCACTTGGGTCTCCAATTGGAACGTCACCACTATGTTCACCATCTGCAGCAGCACCATCAGTGATAGCTTCATCAATATCATTCGCCCAACGGTTCCCACTGTCAAATGCCTACACTTCAACACAGTCATCGTCTTCAGCGTCATCAACACTGTCATCTATTCCTCACCAAGCACATATTTCTCAACGATCTCCACATCAGAGTGGTGGAGCATCAACAAGTCAAAAACAGCTAGATGAACATCATCCACACCTATCTTCTATGTCATCACCTAGTGGTATTGGAGGTTCTGGCTCATTGGGACAGCACAGTATAATGTCACCCAGTGCCAATGTAGTCTCTCCCCCACAATTCTACATGTCGGAAAAGCGTCTCCGGGCAGAGTTTAAAGTAAGTATTATATAAAATTCTAGTTAAATTAGCGAAGCAGTTCAAACTTTAGTGAATTTTTTTGTTTGTGGCGTTATTTGTGATGGAAACCACTAACTATGCCAAAGAGTTCGTTTTTACAGTGAAGTGTTGTGAGAATATAAAATTAAACAACAAATACGAAAAAATTTTGTTAAATTGCTGAGCTTCTTGACCTTTTTTGGGATTAATTTGATTATGTTTTAAATTCCGTGACCTTGTTTTGACTGACTAAACTTTGCAAAGACTGGGAGCTAGTAAACTGTATTTCTAAATATACTGATTTTAATCAACTTTTAGAAAGTATTTATACAGACAGTTTACCCCATACAGTTTGTTGGTCTTCAGTATAAGAGAAGGGTAAAATCTTGCTCATATAATTAAAACAGTATTACATTTATATAGAGTCCAGAGCTATTTTAGAATCTGATAACAGTTCTTTCTTTCCATTTAAAGATAAAACACACTAATTCCTGCAATCTGTTATTATTTATAAATTTTAGTGTATGTTAATTTGTTAAAGCAGTGCTGCTTATTGTACAGCAAAGACTTTAAAATAGGAATGTGTGAACGCATGAGTATACCATCTGAAACTGGTAAGTCCTGCCTCATTCAAAATTTGTGATCAAGTTCCTGCCTCAGATGAAATGGCTGATTTCATTAATATCACAACTGTGGCCATTGATAGAAATAACTCAAATGTTTTAATCAAGGAAAGTCTGATCTAATATATGAACAAGCCATCTCTTGATGTACAAAGCAGTAACTTGCTGCGGGCTTTAATGCTATTACAAACTGATGGTTTCCTGAACAATTGGATTTTTATGTCCTATAGTGTTTTAATAGTTTTTTTTTAATTAAGGGGTAGATTTCTGCAGTTAAGAATGGCACCATTAAGTCAGTTAATGGATGACTGAACCACTTTGGTTCAGTGGCTCACCTTAGAGGCATAGTCCAATAGAGTTTCCTGTGTTGCCACACTATCGAATTTGAGTAGATGCTGGATTCCGGTTTGCAGCAACTTACAAGAGCCCTAAAAACAAATTTGTTAATTTTTTTAAAATTGAAATATGTTTTGCTCACATTGTTCAACCAATGACTGTTACCATTTTCTTGCAGATAACTGTATTTCCAGAGTTAATTATTTAAAAAAAATGATTTTCATTTTTAGGTAAAATCTCATCCGTGCCAACACTGCCATAAAGCATTTGCAAATCAACACCAGTTAAATCAGCATTTACGAGTGCACACTGGAGAACGTCCATATCATTGTTCTTATTGTGAAAGAGCATTTAAACAGCTGTCACATCTTCAACAACACACCCGGCTCCACACAGGTTTGTACATAATTTTTAATCTAAGTTAAACAAAACGTGCGACTCATTACAGGTACTTCGTCATTGTTTGACCTGCTCCCTTCTAGTGTGAGACACTGTATACAAGCATTTCGCCATTATTTGACTTTTGACCTTCCAATGTCAGACACAGCATGTTAATTGTTTATTTGTTATTGCTACAAATAATTCGTCATTATTTGACCTGTGTCTTTTCATTGTGAGACATCGTGTACAAACATTTGACCATTGTTTGACTTGTAACCTTTCAAATTTGAAAGGAAGGACAAACAGACAGATACAGCAAAAAATTTTACCCACTACCCAGCGCCCTCCACGACAATATTCTTTTCCTGGGTTTCATCTTGATTGTTCCTCCAGGCTAAATCCCACTCGTTTGAACTTGCTTTTTTCCTATATCTACTGTAGCGCCTCTAACGTCTCTAATTATTTTTAAACTAATTTTAACACTTAATTATAACCCCCAGATTCAGTCTACATCCCACATTCTATAGTGTATGTGTTGCGCAAAAAATACTTAAATTCCAAGCAAGTATAACATCCTGACAGAAGACGTCACGGTTGTTTTGGCCTGCGTCGTACTACAGACTTTTACTGTAAGGCTGACGTTCGTGAAATACGTAACTGCTGAAAAAAGTCTACTAATTTGGCATAGTCAAAAAAATTTTGAAAAATAATAGAAACACAAAGGGCTAAACAAGTTTGCTTTTTACCTATTGGTCTTCCGTTTCATAAATGATTAAGACGTACATGCAAGCCCTGTAAAGTACATTTAAGATGGTTTATTATTAAATTATTCAGCATTAATTTGTTATGAAGCTTTTTTAAGTCCTAAAGTTTGACGCTTTTGTCATACAAAAACAGTCATTTTTACGTTTTAATATTAAAGCATATTTTTAGGTGAGAAACCCTATAAGTGTACAATGCAAGACTGTGGGCGTGCATTTGTTCAACTGTCTAATCTTCAACAACATCTTCGCAACCATGACAGTCAACTTGCGAAAAACTTTGCTGAAAAACGACCATACCGGTGCATGGTATGCTGTAAACGCTTTGCACAAGAAGCAAGTCTTGATTCACATGTACAAAAAGTAAGTATAGATGGCATTAGAAAGAGTTAAAAGTTTTTCCGCTAGGATCGAACTACTGTATCAGTTGTTTTGGGAATGTGTCCCTGTTTTGTTGAATATCACATTTCTTACATTATTTAATGCTTTGCATGGGTGCGCTTGCCATAGTTTGATATTTTATTTATAAACTCCAGCATTTTATTTGCATCAATTCTACTGGCATCGTTTTCAGGGCGCTTTCCAAACGTATTATTTGACAACGTAGTTATGCGTCATTTTTAATTGCAAATACATGTAAGATGCAAGAGATCAAGTAGCTGGAGGTGAATTCACTGTAGATCATATATCTTGATTTTTTTCAAGCATCTGCTCTGTGTATGACTGCCTATAATATCTCAATAACTATCTGAAATTTGTGTATTTACATCAGAGAAACTGATGCTTTTCTTACAAACCCAGTGTCCTTATTTAAATGAAATTTCTATACTACTTATGATTAAAGTGAAAAACTATTGTGCCCTTTTATCTCTCCCGCTTAAATTATTAGCTTTGTAATTATGAGTTACAGCACCAAAACAAACAATGGAAATTGTTGTAAACATTTATATATCTAAATTGTATGTTTCCAGTAAATTTATAAATCTTTTTCGGACATATTTAGTTATTTACACAAAAATTTAACCTTTTAGCAAAGCGCTTCCTGTAATCCCTATGCTTCAGTGACGAATAATTGGTTTACATAGAAAGTAACTAATTCTAACTTAATACATTATGATCACAGTAAACATTTTTTAGCCCAAAAGTCTAAATTCAAAATTTCAACTCAAATTCTGACCAGCTTATATTACATGGTTACCTACCTTAAAGTACCAGATGCCAGCATGGCATACTACCATTATAACAAACATGCGTATCAGGCTTGTCTTCTCAAATTTTATGCACTTGCATCACACAAACTTTGAAGAGAATATCCACAAGTTTATATACACAAGTGGAAAGTAACAGATCACCACCATTTGTGGGTCAATACAGCTAAAACTCTTAGACTATACTAGAATGGATCATATTAGTATTTTTCTTTTGAAAACTCGATTTCATGCAGTTTTTCATCTAGGACTCTGTGGGTCCTAATCAGGACTGGATTATGACAACTTAGGGCCCATAGGCTAATGAAATTATGCTAACCCTTCTAACTTGCCCGTACCTGTCTTCAATATTTTTTAATTCGTGATATATTTTAGCAACATTTGTACAGCTTGAATTGAACTTATTGCAAATTATTTAAATAAATTAGAATAGCTATTTTTTGTTTCTCAATAAAAATGTTCCTTAGAAAATACCATTTTATTTTACTATATATTTACTAAAAATTTATGGTTGAGCATAAATTATCCGGCCCCTCAAGCTTGAGGTGCAGCCTATAGGCTACTCGCCTATAGGATAATCCGGCCTTGGTCCTAATAATGTGTTATAGTCTTCATATGTTTCTCATCATCCAAAAAATTAAGATAAAAATAGATAACTTGGACAATAGTATGCACATTTGTCTTGGAACAATTGCATACTAAGTTTACTGCATCGTCTATTTGCAAAACGTCGTATTGGCATCAATTGGGTTAATTATTGCTGAACTGTGTTTTGTAATTTTTCACCTTTTTAATTCTAACGTATTTTTGTTAAAGCTCTAATTACTGGTTTTAGGAACATCAAGCAAGGATGCAACCACACCCTCCACAACTACAGCGAAACCTACCCTGTACATTCTGCAGTCACTTATTTGAAACAGAAAATGCGCTGTTTCATCATGTGCGGGGAGACCACAAAGAACAATGGGAGATGTTTTGTAGAGGTCGCCCCCTGTGTGATGTTGTACCAGAGAAACACCGTGATGCATTCTGCTGTCCAATATGTGGCAAGGCGTATGTCAACGAAACGTGTCTCCGCAAACATGTCAGCATGCATCCTGAGATGGTAAGCACAAAAACATCGTCGGCAGCGGCTGTAGCTGCCGCTGCTGCAGCCGCCATTGTTGCAGCCAGTAATTCCAGTGTTCGCACTTGGCCTTGCACCATTTGTGAAACGGTGTTTCCACAAGAAGCTGGACTTTTACAACATTTGAGACAAAAAATCCATGACGATCAGCACCGGTTTGTTGCCCAGTATTTACTAGACAATGGAGTACCACTTCCTCCGCGACCTAGTTTCCCAACATATCAATCAACGTCTTTGAGTCATCAAGAGAGAAATGAAGACAATCATCTTTCCGGAATGAGCAGCCTGCCTTCTGTTTCACAATAGATACTTGCCATTTTATCGTGCTCAGCACGAATTTTGTGTGCTGCATTATAATATGTGATCTGTATTGTGTTATTGCTTGTTTGCAACCACCAAGTGGAAATGTTTATAGTTGTTACTGCTACCTAGTGGCAAAGAAAATACTTAATGTATGACCATTCTGTGCGAAACTAAGACAAAGTTGACGCAGGCCTTTGTGTGATTTGACCGATGTGCCTGATGATGTTGAGACTGACCATGTGCTTTCAAAGTTGCTGTTCTCTAGCTGTTCGTAGAGTTGGAAAGGCCTATAGATCTGCAACACTTCTTTAATAGTGAAGTTTTAAAATGCTTCGCTTCATTATGTGCTGACGTTTTTTAATGCGATGACTGACAGATGCACACAGTGGTGACAACAATAGTATATACATTCTCGCTTAGCAATCTCGATTGTTTTGTAAGTTGTGATGCTAATAACAATGCACAAAGATATTAATGCAGAACAGCTTCAGACCAAACTTCCATGTATAAGATTAAATCTTGTTAACAATTTTCATATAAAAATCTTTAATGATCCAACATCGTAGACATATAAATGCATAACTTCGGCATTCTAATCCCAAAGATTTAAAGTCTCCTTTTAATGGTTAATGAAGAGATAAGATTTGAAACATTCAAGTTTATAATTATTGGCAGTCTGACAAGTAGGAGAAGTCAGTGGTTTGGAGGTGTCTCACGCATTAATTGAGGTTATGAGATTTTTCATATCAACCAGTAATTTGAAAAATACTTGTACAACTGGGAAGCTGCAAAAGATATGTAAGTTAAAAAATTTCTACAGCACATACCTAGCATTTGTTGGTAATATAAAGAATGAAAAATTGTTGTTAATTCCAAAAGTCAGATATTAACTAGGGTAGAAAACTTCTATAATATAGAATTATATTAATTATGAGCAGCATATTTGTCAACAACATCAAAATTTGTCAATTATTTCCCTGTATAACATCGAAATCCCCACATGACTTTCCTATAAACTAAAATTTTTATATGCAGACATTTCTGCAGGGTAATTTGACTAGTTCTTTTTACAGTATGACTTCAAACCAGTAAATGTGAAGTGTAACAGAAAAAATGTGTATTATAACAAGAATGCAGTGTAACAGAAAAATTTTGAAATAAACAAATGAAAGGGAAAAATAAAAGCAGTGCAAAAATCACTACTGGTAATTTGTTGCAAGGAATAGTTCTATTTACATAAAAGCAACTTTTTGGTAATGCTTTGCGAAACCTAGTATACTTAAAAACTTTTTAGCAGTACAAAGATATTAATATAGACCACTTTATTAAGTAAGTAAATATGTCAATTATGCTTCGTTTACTGATAGACAGTTCGAAGCCTAATTTCTTGTCAAGTTTGTAGCAAGAATTTATATGGTGGTTTAGTGCAGTTTAGATAGATGGCACTAGTCTGTACTGTTTCTACCGTTACTATGCTATCTTCATTCCCAATCTGTCTAGGAGTTACCCTTAACTATGTCTGCTTATGCTGACAAATTCTGAGTGCGCATGTAATGGGCATGTGAATTTCACCTTAAATGACCTTTGTAGGAAAATCGTGGGGGCAAATGAGGATTAAATACCCTGCAAACGAGGTGAGACTGGAATCCCTTAGGTACCCGAACACAAAAAGAACTCTTATGCAGTATTGTCAAATGAATGCTAAATCCCACGAAATTTAAGCAAACAATAATTCACTTAAACGATATAAAAATAAAAAACAAGGCAACCTGAACGCTAAAACCAAAGCTTTATGCTATTGTTATTTAAACGTGTGACTTTCAGGACTTAGGAATTCATAAATACATTTTCTTTGGGATGGATAAATCTGCAAGAATTCCAGCAAAATATAGAGCAGGGATGGGGTAGAAATTTTACTTGTGGTCAGCCTTGCAGGTCTCTTTCAACTTAAACATTTAAAAATGCATCCACTTTTGCATTTAAGCCTATCTCTTTCTGAATTAAGCAAATATTTTTTAAGTTCTGCTTAACATTAAGAAACTTGAATTCTTTTAACCGGGTTACGCACCTGTTGAGCAATTCCGATTCAACACACAATCTGCGTATACGTTGAACAAACAAGTTTGTACAAAAGCACTAACTTAAAACAACAGTTTTATACTTGGGAATATTTTACAAAGTTTGGCTCTCATTGTTCAAAACTTTTGGTTATGCTTGCTTTCATCTTATTCTACTTTTGTAAGAAATGTGTGCTCTTTGGTTGGCAAAAATTTACTTAGTGGTAAACCATTACTCATTTTAAATTTCCTAGCCGTATAATAATATTCAAGTTTTTTATGAAATTTATGTTATCCAAAAAGGAAAGTGTGATATTTTTCTGCAAAACTTAATAATTGTAAAAAGTAACGTAGATAGCCTATTGTAGGAAAGTATATATGGACTTGTTTTGGCAGCATTAGCAGCAAAATTAATATTTTTTTTTGTAAAATATGCTACTTGCCCCATGCTACCTATTATTATTATTATCATTATTATTATTATTATTCATTGTACTCATAATAATGTTTATGCCGAGTGATTCCTGTAGTAATATTATGATGTAATGTATTACGCGTTTATATACTATTTGTAATTGCTGAATTATGAGCCTAACAATATTTATTGTTGCTTATGTACATTCCGCGTACTTGTGGCATATAGCCTATTAAGAAATTTTGACCAGTCTCTTTTCATAAGCATTTTAACACTTGTTATTTTGATTAAACAGTCCATAATGCAATTTGATTTAAAACAAATTATGTTGATTGTCAAGTACTTTTACAACTGTCATTGTGTTCCGATAGAAATTGTATTATATAAGCTATGCCTAATATTTTCACGAACTAACTATAGTCTCTATAGGAGCAAACTTTTAAGCAGTTACATGCTGTGGATTTCTTATCTAATCTCGTTATTTGGTGGCCCATCTCTGACATCTATTGGCCTATGACTTTGAATTTCGCATTCCGTAACCCTCATTTCATCATTTCAGAGGTGTTGAAAACAAAATTTAGATGTTGAAATCCACTAATTGTTGATTAAATTTATATTTTAATCGGGTAAATTTAAAAGACAAAAAAGTGGCACTCAGCCACTAATTGTAAATAATGCTGATTTTAGTGGACATCCTGTATGATCTATGCCACCGTTTGCCACGCTGATTTTGGTCAAATAGAGATAATTTTTAAAAGATTTCGGAAATTTTTATCAAGCTAATGAACATCACAGATGCTGGCATGCTGAACCCGTAGACGTACGTATTCCGATAAACATTAGCAAATTGTTAATCATGAAAGGTCTATCTAAAATTTTATTGAGTAGAGATAATAATTGAACAGTTGCACAATTACACTGCCCCTGAAAGAGTTCTACGTTATTCCGCCAGAGTTTTTAATACTCTATGACGATTATAAGTGTGTATTATGTGATTCAGAAATAATTCAGAAAAACATGCTGCAAGTCTTTGTTAAACTGATTCAACACTTAAAATGCATAATTTTTATCTTGGACCGACTTTTTACGTACAAAGAAAGTCCAAGTTTTTTCATTTTAATAACTTTTTAGTTGTAATAATAGCCTAATTAGAAAATACATTAATTGCCATATTTGTGGGCTTTCATTCTATTAAAAGTATATATACGTCAAGTTAAGTCTATGAAATTCAGAAGTACATGGTACTTGACTATAAACCCAATAAGTATATATACGTCAAATATTATATCAGTTTAGATAGCTCATCAAAGATAATGTATTTAACCGCGTTTCAATGCCTGTAAACTGCTTGCTGGATTCGCAAATATATAAAATGGTGCTTTTAAAGCATATATCCGTATTATTTTGTTGTTCTTATGAATTGGAGAAATTGCATGTAAACTTTATTGTATTGCACTGAGGCCCGTTTTCAGGTACACCTTTTCTATATTGCAAGAATTCCTCTTACGAAGTCATTGCATATCAGTCATTCCTAGTTTACTAGTTAAGCACCTGTTCCGTGAATGCAACCAGCATGAGGAAAACGTTAATGCAGTTGTGGCGGTTTCTTCCTACAATAAATTTCCTTTTCAATTCGCAATTCGTCACTGCTGGTTATGGCGTACAAGATTGTAACAACCCAGTATTGAACCCTGGGCCTCTTGGCCGCCGCCATTGTAATATAATACTTAACACACAGTTTATATGTTGATAATACGCGCTGCGTCATCCACACATTCTGTACTTTTTCTGACAAAAGGTAACAGGTGTGGATTATAGGTTTCACGGGGCCTAAGGTTATACAAACAAAGGTCCTAAGTATAGTCTATGCAAAACTATGCATCCAATTGTGGTATACTGCTGAAATGCGATTTTCACATGGGATGTTTCATCACAAAAGTGAATTAGTTTGGTTAAATCTTAGACTTAAAAATAAAATATCAGGCTTGTGCACAGGTCAGATTGTCATCAAACTTCTCGGAAACTTGAAAAAGTTGTAGAGCTGTTTTTCAGTTTTTGCATAGGCGGACTATAAAGAGCTTTTGTCGTTATTCGTGATGAATGGCAATGATTTTGTTTGTCATCTCTTTTGCCCGCGTTGACCAAAATGTGAGTTGCTGTTCGTCATTGAGGCTACCTCTGACAGAGGATCCAAAACGTTGGGCATTGAAAAATATGCTGCACATGTCAAAATGTCCTATATTGCTCTTACAGGTTTCGAATTCTTTTGTCTAAATTGCCTCCGTATGCAAGCTACCTATGTATCCAAGACTACATGTGTCCAAGTGTGTAGAATTTTGTGTGCAATATGATATGCACAATCGGTCATGTGCTTACTGGCAATAAACAAAAAACAAAAAATAAGTTTACGAACCTGTTTACTAAATAGCATAATCTCCATTTAATTGGTCATCGATCTGAGGACTCCGAGGGCTCATCAAAACGTATGGAGTAAGGATCTAGCCTTGCTAGCCTAATGGTTAATCCGCCCCTGAGCGGGAAGTCTAATTCGTATACTACACCTACAATCTGTAGAAAGTGCATTTTCATTTTTCAAGATTTAAATTGCAGGTATACTAATTAGTACGTGTAAGTAAAACTTTATAACTGTTAATTTTGACAGAACCGACACGAAATGCATGCGTGCGCGAGTGACAGAATAATTTCAAAATGCTTTTTCTTGTATGCTGAGATGTCAAAACCAAATGTTCTAAAGTGGTCCGTCCGCAAGGATATAAAAATGTAATAGAAGCAAGTAATATTATTAATAATGAAGTACTTGCACTGCACTGCCATCTAGTGTCAGAAGAATAAATTTCTGATTCAGTATCGTGCAAGGGCAGAGGGAGTTGTTACTGAAGATGTGCATTACGAAAAATGCAGTTACATTGACTTGCCTAATTGACTTAATCTTGGCTAATTAATAATAAAACACAAAATTACCGTTGCAGTTTGGTTGAGAAGAATAACAGCTGTGCGCTTGGCGACTGAAGTTGAGCAGCACAAGGTTCGTGAATGAGTAGGTGGGTTGCTGAGTTATCTACTTGCTCTGGGTGGTTACAAAACCTCCACACCGATTCTGACTGCTTACCTCAATAAAGGAGGATGAGAACTGAGAAAGGACAGAGGTGTCTCACCCACGTTATAGAAAACGTATAATTTAACTCCGCCTTTTCTCATCTTAGATGATTTGCTAGATAATGAGCAAGATTCCGGTTCTGCCACAAGCATGAAGATTGATCAGATATCGCTATTGAACGCTGTTTTTGGGTTACAGTAAGTGGATTTGTATAAAGTAGGAATTAGTTCCTAAACTCCACAACAGCACCACAGCGCCCCTAAAGCTATTTACTGGTATTCTTCACAATGCTGGGAGTCCTACGTCACATCTTGCAGATATGCCATCTTCTGACTTTCTTACTACAGTTATTTTCCACAGGATGTAAAAATCAGAAAAGTCATATGATTTGCTTCACTAGCTACAAATTTCAACTTCATTATTACCGGTAACAGAAAGTAATATACAGTAAAATAACATGAAAACATTGGATAAGTAGTGAAACATATGTAAATTAATAGAGTTGATGAGAACAAAATGACGGTTATTTAAATTCAACTTTTAGCATCAGATTGCTGGTAAAGTAAATATGTAAAGCGAGTCGAGCTAGTTTACTTACTTAATTACATAAGAATGGTGCAAACAAAAGTTTGTGAGTCGGGGCGAATAAAAAAATAATTTTAGGCTCCTACGATAAGATTGCTTGTGAAGAAAAAAGTTAGTCAGTGCACGTTCCTAGTGCGTCTTTATAAAGGCATTTTATTGAATATGTACGAACAGTTAAACATACCCAGCATGTACGTAAGAGTTACGACAAATCACCATAATGCAACCAGCATCTTTTACCAAATATCCTTACCTCTTGCGAGCTAAATTCTGATGATGGACCCCCATTGCTACAACGCATTTGCCAGCATAACATTGAATGATCTACATTTTAAACTAAAGTGTTTTTCCTTATAAAAGACGAACGCGAGTCAAAGCGACATTGTTGAAGTGCAAAGTATAACTAAGCAGGTAGGTACTACGCTGATTTTACATTAATTCATTTATAGCAGATAACTGAATGCGTGTGATTTCGCTGTCGCTAGGTGCAACACTATCACAATCACAATCACAGAGCACTATCACCCATATACAATTTTGTAAATGTTTTCAGTTTAAAGTGTAGCAGAAAGGTTAAATCTTTAAGAAGTATAAGTATAATTATTTTCTTAACTTCTTATTTTTATTACAGTAGCAGTTGAATAAAAACCAGCATTTTTGTTGAGATTCTAGAGCGTTTTTAAAGCTACCACTCTGCATTCTCTGCCCGTTTTTGTTACACGACTATCATGCTGAAGACGAGAGTATCTAACCTTTATGAATGTTATGACGATGTAGTTGTATTATCACCTAAACGTTGGGGCGTACGATAATTCAAATATTGTGACACTGCTAGTATAGGCGCTTGTTGTTTCTTTCGCAAATAATATAAGGCGCTTGTTCTTTCTTTCACATATAATATAATACTTACACTTGATTGAGACATAGCATTAATTTGTATCTTCGACGTCCTACCTTTAAATCAGTTTTATTCGGCATGAACAAGTTGGCAAACGCTAACCTTGGTCGCGTCCTCGTTAAAGCCAGTTCTCCAACCTTGGTCGCATCCTCATTAAAGCCGGTTCTCCAACTCTGGTCCCAATCTCATTAATGCCAGTTCTCCAACCCTGGTCTCAATCTCATTAATGCCAGTTCTCCAACCCTGGTCATATCCTCATTAATGCCAGTTCTCCAACCCTGGTCATATCCTCATTAATGCCAGTTCTCCAACTCTGGTCCCAATCTCATTAATGCCAGTTCTCCAACCCTGGTCTCAATCTCATTAATGCCGGTTCTCCAACCCTGGTCATATCCTCATTAAAGCCGGTTCTCCAACCCTGGTCTCAATCTCATTAATGCCAATTCTCCAACCCTGGTCATAACCTCATTAAAGCCAGTTCTCCAACCCTGGTCATATCCTCATTAAAGCCGGTTCTCCAGCCCTGGTCATATCCTCACTAATGCCAGTTCTCCAACCCTGGTCATATCCTCATTAAAGCCGGTTCTCCAACCCTGGTCATATCCTCATTAAAGCCGGTTCTCCAGCCCTGGTCATATCCTCTTTAATGCCAGTTCTCCAACCCTGGTCTCAATCTCATTTATGCCAGTTCTCCAACCCTGGTCATATCCTCATTAATGCCAGTTCTCCAACCCTGGTCTCGATCTCATTAATGCCAGTTCTCCAACCTTGGTCGCATCCTCATTAATGCCAGTTCTCCAACTCTGGTCCCAATCTCATTAATGCCAGTTCTCCAACCCTGGTCTCAATCTCATTAATGCCAGTTCTCCAACCTTGGTCGCATCCTCATTAATGCCAGTTCTCCAACTCTGGTCCCATTCTCATTAATGCCAGTTCTCCAACCCTGGTCTCAATCTCATTAATGCCAGTTCTCCAACCTTGGTCATATCCTCATTAAAGCCGGTTCTCCAACCCTGGTCATATCCTCATTAATGCCAGTTCTCCGACCCAGGTCGCATCCTCATTAATGCTAACATTGTAACGTTGGTCCATTCCTCATTAACGCCATCATTTCAACCTTCGTCGCATCCACGCTAATACTGCCATCTTCATCACACCGTCATCTATGCCAACACTGTAACCCTTTATCGCGTTATCAACAGTTCCGCATGAACGGAAATTAGATTTTTGCAAAAATTTCAATGAACGAATTTTATACATATTGGAGCAAATAAAGAATAAAACAAATAAATAAATAAATAAATAAATAGTTTAGTAAATAAAGAAGCATACTTTGAGGTGATTACAGCTTTAGGGAATTATTCAAACCTTACCTCAATTACAAAGTACAAACATTTTACAACCGCAGTTAAGTGCGGAATATATAAAAATAATGTGTGATCAAAAACAGCTTAATGCTTTATCAGTATCATTTTGCTTATCATTTACCGTGTAGCGTGATGCAAATTTCTTTTAATTGCCATACCTGGTGCAATAATTTTTTTATAAAAATCAATTCTGGTACATTAAAAATTAAAAAGATCCGTTATAATGTAACGTGTTGCAGTTGCTAACAGTTTTCGAAAGTGACGTTGATTAGAAGGAATTTGATGTTAATTATTCCGAAACAGGTTCTGTTTGTTCTGAATTGGAAACTATTCATTCTGAAAATGACATTATGAAAACTTTTAGATCAACTTTTAATGGAACATATTTTCTAGAACATGGGTTAGTGTTTTCTACATTTTCCTTATTGTTAGTTTTTCAATTTCCAGACAGTATTGTTTCGTTGCGAATTTGCTTGCGAAGTCTAAGAGGCCTAATCATAGAGGCCTCAGCGATTTGCGAAATCGAGCCAGATTTGATGCTTCAACAATTTGACTTTTAAGTGAATTCCAATAGCCCACAACACAAAAAGAGAAAAGGTGGGCTCCTACATCAGTGCGAGAGTATTGTACAAATAATTTAGAGTTGTGCCCACATAAATCATGTTTTGGTATAGAAAAAAAATTATTACTACGTAAAATTGATTTACAACTGATGGGAATATAGCAGGTATTAAGATCTAAGGTATCGCGGCGTTGTTCAAGAGAAGATAGAATCTGGTTGAGCACCGAGGCCAAGTTGATGCATTTCCATTGAGTTCTTTCTAAAGTATTCTTTAGAGTAACATACTGAGTACCCAAATATTGGTCTAACTACAGCCTCGTGCAAAGGTACAATAACTTTTGCACTACATGACGAAATGCAGCGCTTTATCATTCCAATGCGTCTATTAGCCTGAGAGATGGTATGCTCAATATGAGAGTTCCATTTCAGGTTGTTTGAGATTAACTCCCAAATTACATACACCTGATTTTTCTTCAAGAACACCATCTCTCAGGTAATAAGGCGTTGTAGAATTATAACGAATACGAAGTGCGCTGCTTTTACTGCATTTGAGGGACACTAGCTAGTTGTCATACCATCGCTCAATTTCAGGCAGGTCTGCTTGTAATGTCTTTTGATTAGAAGTATTTCTAATTGTACGATAAGGTTTAATATCGTCAACAAAATAGTGGTACATGCGTTTCAGGGGATACACAATCAGAAATTGACAAAAATGAGTTTTTCACGCACTAAGTTTACACAATAGGCCCTATAGTTTATTATTTTCGTGAGTTTTTAATTAAAACTTTTCAAATTTCAGGTTAATTTCGTAAGGCGCATAACGAACTCATCAGCTCGAGCGTTTCACGATGAAGACATCATATCCCGCTTTTACTCTTACCTGTCTCGTGGTAGTTTTCTCTTATTGTCTGCCAGCTGAAGCCTATTTGCCGCCTATTGGTGGCTTGGGAAATCTGGAGCATGCTGATCGTTGCATGAGAAATCTTGTCTATAGAGTAAAAGGAGACGTTGAGAAGCGCCTTCAGAAAAGTTTCAGTCGATTCGAAGCCATTACGTACAAAACGCAAATCGTTGCTGGCACCAATTACTTTGTGGAAGTGCTGACCAGCGATTACGGAAATCATCAGTTCATCCACCTGAGAATCTATGAACGTCTTAATGGCGAAGTTAGCTTAGATGGGATGAAAACAAATGTTGATCACAACAATCAAATCGAATATATTAATAATTTCTAATAGTTTCTAAGTCTCTGAGAATTTATATGATATAGATAGTTAACAAGACGAATGGATTGTTTTCGATCATTCACTTAAATTGTCTGAATTTCAAACACATTGAAACTGATGCTGCAGAATGCATATACATTTAACAAATACGTAATACTAATCTTCGTGACAGCCGGGAGGGGTAAAAATTTCACCAAGATTTATTATTCTATTAAGACCAGTAGGACTAATACTTCACTGTGTAGACCTAAATACTTTACCAGAGCTGTATGAAATCGTACTACAAATTTAAATATTATTAAAGCGTATTTCTGTTAATTTTGATTACTCGTCTATAAAATAAAGAAATGATATAATTATTTTAAGTTTAATGATTTGAAGAAATGTAATAAAATGTAGTTTGAGAAGAAAAAAGATGTTGTTTTACCTGTATCTGTTCGAAGTAGTTGTTTTGAATATATAGAGCTCACGGATTTGCAATTCAAGTAATACGACGCTGCTTGGTTAAATTTTGTGCACAAGCGACAATTTTGTGATTTGTTTAACTTGCCATTTTTAATTATCGAGGATTGATAATAAATTGCAAATAAAATTAAAATGCTAATCAGTAAAACTGTTTAATATCAATTACTAAACTTATAGTATTTACAATATAATGACAGAAATGTACGTAACAAAGCACAAGTAAAAACAGTAGCGGCATTAAAAAACAAAACTCAACAACAACCGGAAATTGTTCGTTCACGAGCAAACGGAAGTACACGATTGGGAAATATTCATAACCATCTGCGGTAGGTTTTCTTCATGATCCGTTTCATTCCAGATCGTTCTTGGAGCACGTCCAGTGGATGTGTCTCTCCATGGCTGCAGAGATTGCAATGCGTTGAGGGACGCGTTGCCAAGACAGAGTGGATCAGATGTGTAACCAACGACAACGTTCTTAGCTGCTTCTTGCTGCAGGGAAAGGAGGAGACGATTTGCTGCTTGTCTCTCTGCTTCTCTTTCTTCAGCCGTTTGTCGCCTTACAAAAAATAAAATAAAACAGATTAACAAGTTATCAGCAAAAATCTTAATAAATCATTCTTACCTGATTTTGAACATAGTTTACTGTATATTGTAAAATGAAATTTCCCCTTTTATTCAATTATTATTATTATTATTATTATTATTATTATTATTGTTGTTGTTGTTGTTTGTTATTATTATTATTATTATTATTATTATTATTATTATTATTATTATTATTATTATTATTATTATTATTATTATTATTATTATTATTATTAAAGCTACAATAAATAAAATGTGACAATTTCCAGCTTGATATAATTAAACAGAAAAGATGAAGTACAAAGGACTAGAAAATGTTCCAGTGATCAAATGTTACATCACTGGAAAATCTTATATTGATCCAAATTTGGGCATTCGGATTCGGACAATGGGGCCGTAATCAAAATATGCGTGTTTGGGGAAAAAGTGCAATAACCCAAATTTGCATCTCTGGAGCGGATAAAATTTGAATATCTAGAAAATGGTACAACAGTCAAAATCGAGTTTTTCGGCACAGTTGTTGACTAGGGATCTCCATGCAGGACGGTCGTGAACTGCGAAAGGCAGCTTGTCCAACATTCCACCTTTCCTCAGAGAGAACTTCACCTTGTCCTTGAAGCGAAGGCGAGGACGACCAACACTGCGAGAGCCACTGGTTAGTTCTCCATGAAGAAGGGCCTTTGTCGGTCTCTTATCGTTCATTCTGACCACATGCCCAAACCACCGAAGTTGAGCCTTAGTAAGC
Organism: Tubiluchus corallicola; assembly: GCA_030141605.1. Lineage (NCBI taxonomy): Eukaryota > Metazoa > Priapulida > Priapulimorpha > Priapulimorphida > Tubiluchidae > Tubiluchus > Tubiluchus corallicola. The sequence goes on along the minus strand of JAQGDQ010000228.1, from coordinate 216,025 downwards.
GTAACCTCGATATCTTCCATCTTGGCACGAGCCAGCACGTCTTCGTTTGGCACATAGTCGTCCCAGCGAATGCGAAGGATGTGATGCAGATGTCTCTGCTGAACCGCACGAAGAGACCTGACCTGATCTTGATAGAGCGTCCACGTTTCCTGACCATAGGTAAGCTGCGGAATGATGCATTGCTTGTACACCTGCAGTTTAGTGGCGATGGTAAGGTCATGGTTATCGAAGACACATTTCCTCATACGGCCGAAAGAGCTGGCTGCAGCATTAATTCTTGCATGAAGCTCAGTATCCAATCGAGTATCTGAGCAGATGTAACTTCCGAGATATTTGAACCGTTGCACACTTCCAAGCTGTTCTCCGTCAATGGTAAAATTGACACTGTCGCTAGAGCCGACACTCATTGTCTCAGTCTTCCTTTTGTTAATGCGCAGTCCAATTCTCTTTGCAGTTTCATTGTAAATGTCGATGAGATCCTGAAGGTCTTCCGGGTTGTCAGAGAAGATAGCTATGTCATCGGCATATTGCGCTTCACGCAGGAACATCATTCGTGTCTTCGTCCTTGCTTTGAGTCGACTCAAACAGACAACTGCGGGACTAAAACGACGTAATGATGGATCTCTCAACAGGGTAGGATTACTTAGCACCTGCACAAAACTATAAACTCTAAAATTTTCGTCTGTGATTGTCTTATCAATCATGTCGGGGAAAGGTAAATTTCCTCGCGAAAAATTCTTGTGCGCAAATAAATTACCTCTGGGAAAGAAATAAAAGAAATTGGTTTGCCGCCGCACAAGTCAGTAGCGTACTTTTGATAAAAGGAAATTCGTAAAATCCTTCGCTGTTATCAGCATGTTAAAACCAGGAATAGATTAACACTAGAATAGGCTGGGTACTATGGATCTGCTTCGCTTTGTGTCACTTAATTTGTTATTGTTATCAGACCTTCAACCCTGACGCAGAATTTGCCACTAAAACGAAGCATCCATACTGCAATTGTTCATACCGGAATTGTTCATAAAACAAAATATGTCTTAACCCACAGTGAACATGCAAATAATTAGCCGTTCAGCAGAAATAGTCACAGTTAGACTATTTAAGTTATTGTAAAAAAAGAAAAAATGTAACATGGCTTGCTGACTTTTAAAATATTACTCTCAAAAACTGTTCTGAACTCAATCATATGTATTAACTTCCAGGGAAAATTCCGGCAAAGTTCATTCATGAAAAATATCTTAACGTTCAACAAATAAATTACAAATCTCTGCACGTCAACTTCAAACAGCCATCTAACTTTGTAAATTTTAATTTACGTCGTTTCATAAACTCATTTTTAACCATTCCACAGTTTCTGAACGAAGTGTGTTGGAATAACTTAACTGTATTTTTGGCTTCGGCTTTGTATAACACGATTTGTAAGTTTGCTATTTAGCATTGTTTAGTTTGCTTGTCACAGTGTTGATTTTTGTATATATTATTTACATTGTATTTTTATTTAGGTGATTGTCGCGTGAACATGACATGTAGCCATGTCGAAACGTTGCATATTTTGTATCTTAATAAAACCATGTCTTTTCTTAAGTGGGTGCTGGCTGTCATCTTTATATATATACATATTTGGACAGCTGATACCTTAGACAACCACATTATTCACATGAGCATCAGCACATAATGACATACGTTTAATTCCTCTTGCTCACATTAACGTCAGTATTTAATGACCACTTAATCCACATCCATAAATGAACAAAGTCAAATTAACGATAATTTTTCCTTGGGGAGTGTTTCAATCATTCCACACTGCGTGCCTATGGCGCAACACCTGTCCCTGTTTTGGTGTGAGTCAGGATGATTTCCGCTGGGATGCTCATGATTAGTAAACTCTGCCCCATGTACATTAAATGAATATAAGCCGTAGTTAACGTATATATATATATATGTGTGTGTGTGTGGTATATTTTTCATATCAGACTCTGTGACTCACGTTTTCTGATTAATACGTGACTCTGTTTATACACTTTGCAGCTTCGCTATTGTATACTTAACAAGAAACTCATCATTTACATTTGCCTGTTTTCCTGTTTACCAGCCAATTGGTCGGTCAATCTGTCATTTAGTTACTCAGTCAATTTATTTACTCATTTATTCGTTAACTTCTTCGTTCGGTCATTTTCATTAGTTGGTGACTGGTCAGTCTTTCGTCTGTTCGTTTGTTCATCCGTTCGCTCCTTCGTTCGTTTGTTCATTTGTATGTTCGTTTAACTCTTCTTTTTATTCCTTACTTCGCAGATTAACAAGTATGCCAATCACTAGCTCTTCGCGTGCATTTTTACATAAAGTTTCTTATACAAAAGTAGTTCATCGTCATCATCATCCAGTGAATCATACGTCCAGGGACATGATTCTGTTCACCTCCCTATGTCATGATCCCTACTCGCTGCAATGCCCCAAGTGCATTTATCTCTAAGGAACAGTGCTGAAGTGTTTAAATCTTTCTGTTCGAAATCTAAATATGTTAACATTTGTCCTCCTGCAAGTTTTTTGGCTGGTTCTATGGCTTGTTGAGGAGCTATCTAGACTGGATTATCGTCAAATAGTCTAAGCATATGCCCAATCCATCTTAAACGGTGTCTTTTTATTTTTCTTGTCCAAAGTTCTTCTTTTATTTTTTTATATAGTTCTTTATTTTTATATTTATTTATAGCAAGTAATTAATGCTGGCGAAATACGAATGTTCACTAATAAACAAAAATGCTTCAGATTAACTTTGGACATAATTTATTCTTCCTTTTCTTCTTCAACATTCAGTGTTTAGAGAAATAAACAGCTGAAAATGCAGAAATATAGTGATAAATTCTAATAAATAAAAGTCATAAATAATTTCCACCTGACAAAACATTTGTTTTTGGGATTACTAACGCTCTAGAAGTATTATAAACCTTGTCTACCAAACTGCTTTGATTTTTCTCCTTCTTTCGTTATTTTTAACCTATATGACCCAAGAACATGACTGTAACTGTACGTCCCATTGATCAATGCACAGACAAACGAGACCTTACTCTTCCCCGGTGAATTCACTAACTTTAAAGCTTTGTGGCATACTAACTGTAACAATATCCGGCACTATTTTAATACGGACTACTTTTTCATTATGTAGTGCTCCGCGGGAGGTCGAGAGTTTCTGTACCTGTTAAGTTGTTGTTCGTAACATTAAGGTATAAAGTATTATTTCTAATTAATCCATTTCTTCGTATTTATCTTTATTTACGGTGTTGTCGGGCATATCAAACCACAAACCTCCATTTTGTTCTTCGGTTCTGAAACCAGGTTTTAACTTGTGCATCGGTCATCTTCAGACTTCCAGCAAGACTTGAGCGTTCAGCAGATGCTAAATATTTTTGCTTGTGAAAGCGTTTTTCCAGTTCTGCTATCTGCATTCGAGAAAATGATGTTCGGGGTTTCTTCCTTTTCGGAGGAGTCCTGTTCTGATACGGATGACCTATACGCCGAGTCACTGAAACGCAGACAAGGTTTTACTGTGATTTAATTTCACTTAAATTTTACTTTTAATAAAACAAGTAAGTAAATAGACCTACACATTCACCACGGTGTCGTTTTTCAAAGCCAAGTCATCTTGAGTTCTAGTAGACTAACGATTTGCAAGTGCCATAATATACTACTTATTCGTTAGCAAATAACTAATGGTACAATAAACCAAATTGAAATTTTCAGAGCTAAATTAGTCTGTGTCCGTCCAACGATACATCAGTCGAGTAGCAAAGCAAACCAGTGTAAGTTTGTCGATCTTTAAGCTTAGTGGGTTAATTAAATATTTTGGAAGTTTCTATTTCGCAAAGTGCAAAATTTCATATGTATATTTTATACTACATGTTTTAGAACAAAATTCAGATAAGTATTGTGGATGTGTTCCACCGTTTCTTCCATCAGACAGTAATGTATTCAGCTGGACGAATTTGTAAAAAAGGGCATTTTAAACAAAACAGGCTTCGAACAAGTATGGGAACATGAAAACGCTGTGAACAACAAACGCTTATAGTACAGTAAAAAACAGAAACTCAAAACCATGTATGGTGGAAAAGTGGAAAGAAGAAATTAACAGAATGCACAACACTAAAAATAACGACGGAAACAAATTTAGGACTTATTGCGAAGTCAAGGAAAAATACCAATTAGAAAATTATTTGCAAACTAATACTATAACCCGCGATGCTAAAATTGCTCTAGCAGAATTATGTATTAGCTCCCATGCACTTGCAATTGAATGACAGCTATACAAACAAAGGAAAAGCAAAAAATAAACAAAAAATTAACTAACCAGACAAATCTCATTGATCTAAGATCAGTAATTCATATTCAATAAAAAGCGTTAAAATACTCCTAAATGAAGCCACTAAAGCGTTTACCAAAAAATTACCACACATCTGGAGTGCGTAATATGTTAAGTGGTGTTTACGTAGCATCCGGATGCGTATGCGTTATGGGTATCCACGTGCAGAATAAAAAATCAATAAAAAAATAGCTGCAGAAAAAATAACGCAATAACGCATGTCTGATAAGCGGTGCATCAAAAACAGTGCAGTTATTTTTACGCAAAACGCATAAGGCATTCCGTATGTCTGATAAACGCCGTTTAAGAGAGACCTCTTGAGACGAATTATGGACCTCTATGCAGGGCCTATTTCAGGGGGGAAGTGGGGATACTTCCCCGGGGCCTCACCCTCCAGGGGGGCCTCCCGTCGAGGTAACATTGTTTTTTTTTGCTTTATGCGACCATACTGTATACGGCGAACAAAGGAGGAGGCCTCACATGCCCCACTTCCCCGGGCCTCGCTTAGGTTGAAATAGGCCCTGCCTATATAATTTCCATACATATTCGTCATTGACTTGTTTTAACTGCAGTCAAATTTAGAAACTCCAGAACTTAAGCGCATACTGAAACTGTATCAAGAAGCCACTATCACCATGATACAGGTGCATCAATATCTTTAACAGTTGTTTTTATTTATTAGAAATAATAATGATCATGATTTAATAAGGGCACCCTGATTTGCCTATTACGCTGCTCTTGTAGCAGTTTTTTGAAGTTTGAAGTTTTTATTATTATGACATTCAGTACAATACAATGACGTTAAATGCACAGTGACATCAAAATTGTTACTTCGTACTGTATTAAATTATAATGTTTCATACACTATCGTTATCATAAAAGAATAATTGTACTGCAGTAGGTTCAGTAGGGCTAGAGAAGCAAAGGTTCATATAAGCCCACTGTAATGTGAACAAGTACCGGAACTCATCCCAATATGAAGGATAATAACGAATCATGGATGTGTCTTGGCCACACATAAGGCCCTCATTTGACATCCTCCATCAACTAGATAAATTCCAGAGACAGCAGGATAAATAAAACCGCCCAAAAACCATTTTCTGGTAATCACCCATCCATTTCCATACCAGGCCCAGCATTACTAAGCACACGCCAACCCAGTCATCTTTTCCCAAGGTTAATAAAAATCATTTATGTCATTAGTGGCGGTACTTAGTAAGTATATAGAAGTACTGTAACTCACTCCTAGCTTTCGGCGCACCTTCTCTCTTACAATGACTATCTAACTCTTTTCTCACGGTGTAATGAGGTCACCGAAGGAAATAATAATTAGTGGCAACACTCATGTTAAATGCGAATTCCGTTTAAATTGCTGTGTGACAATGTACGGAATTGTATCACGAAATTGTTTACGGTTTTCTCATTGAAATGTACATTTCTTTTTAATAGTAAAAATTTGGCAAAGAGTAGCATTAACAATTTAAAAAATAACTTTACTACGGGATTAATGACATTTTGTCTTGGAGAGGTAAAGCTACTTGTAAATTATAAACTTGATAATACAGTTGATAATATACTCATCGTACCTGTATGCGGGCACAGTCTGTATATGATACGTGATATACGAAAATAAAAAGTAAATGAAATGCATTAAAAAGTTAAATATACCATGAAAACCTCCTTAGTCAATGAAACAACGGTTTAACTACATGAAACTGAATGAGATAACATCAATTACAAAAAAACTAAATTTTTAACTAAATTAATTATTTGCTATTGTTGTGTTCCTGTTATTAAATTAGGCTCCCTTGACTGCCAGTTCTGTCCTTATATTAAATGTCTTACAAAATAACTTCAAAATAGGATTAAATATATTTCGTCTTGGGAACAACAGTGCTATTTACAAATGATGGGCTGACACGCTTGAGGGTTTAAAAACAGTTTAACAGGTGTTAAAGCACGAAAAGTGTACATCCAAATAGGTGCTCGTTTTTAATTTAATCGTGTAAGATAATTCTGATTTCTTTACATATTAAATATATTTACCACAAACAAACATGTACGCTGCGCAATTTTACAATCACTACTAAATGAATTACATAATGTAATACGTTTCTACATGCAAGAATTTTAACATTTATGACAGCTTTTTATATATCACAATGTTGTACAACACTCACATGAAGTTTTTTAAATAATTGACAATAAAATTTCATTTCTATCGGCTTATAGTTGTAAAGTCATATTTTTACCGGTAAATCTCAGGCATAAGCGACCCGGAAGGCAAATATTTCATGATAAAATTCACAATGAACCACTGAGTTTGTGTTTTGTGAAACAATGAATGCTACGAAATTGAATAATCTGCAAAATAAAGTAATGTGATTTTCTGTTGCCTGAACTTGAGAATTTACTTCGTCATTTTGTTCTTTTATTTATAAAGATGGCGTTATATTTTAACATAACATGCCAACGGGTAAAGTTATAAAAATACATCATTAAATTTGTTGCTTTGCAGACATTCGATTCCTCTTGATTAATCACATACTTATAATTTATCTTAAGTTAATAATATCACTCATAATACATCTATAAGTTCATTTAAAAGTACACCTAATTCCCACAATACAGCACAGTAGGGTAGCACAGTTTGTCAGTGTCAGTTTATTATTCAATCAATTCAAAATAAACGTGAGTATTATTACATTTGCATTTTTATTGCACCCGTATATATAATTTTAGTAATTACAGTTAGGTATTTATATGCTGTAAGCTTAACTTACCTGTTAGCCTATCTCTTGCAAGTCTACCTAGTGGATCTAACCAAGGCAGGTGTAGTGGTGGTGCAGTGGGTGGTCGATGTGCTGGAACTTTGATGACTGAACTTGAAGAACCAACATGCGAAACCGGAAAAAATGAAAGAGGTGGAATCTCAGTGTTGTGAAACATCAGCTCATTGCGTTGTTTTACTTCTTTGCCCAAAATCGTGTCGATGCTAAAAGTTAACTTAGCCGGCAGTTCAGCTTCGCGGTTTTCTGTCGTTTCTTCACACACGGCCATGCTCGCAATATTGTTTTTTTAACTTAAGTGTGACGCCCGTTTCTTAGCCAGCCAACACGCTGGCTAACCACTTGCTACTGTGCTCACAATAACTTCTACATGTAATCTGCTGTTCCGATTAGAACCTAACAATTAATCGACATTCTGAAACGCCACTTAGGGGCAAAAAGCAGACGATTTTACCGGCTGCGCATTTTATCCAGCAGCCAATAAATGACAAGCATGGTCCATGGGAATAAGAAGCGCCGCCTACTTTCCCATTTAGATGATTGCAACAGACTTATTCGGAAAGGTTTATTTATTTATCGGTAGTTTTCTCCTTGGATTTATGGCTGATGTATGAAAGGTGATAGCATTTATTGCAAAACTACTCAGCGCATTTGATTACAATGACATGTATATATAAATTACAATTAATAATAACTGTTTTAATAACAATTGGCTAAAATTTGCTAAGCTTAACTAGTGTTGTCAGGAATTTTGTGTTTGTATACAAAGAGACCATTTCTGGACAAAGACTATATTTTGTCGCAACAAAGCTATTTTTTACGCAGCAGTTTTATTAATATATATATTATATATATATATATATATATATCATGTACAAAATGTAACCGAGAAATTCTGTAAAACTCAACTAATGGAATTAAAATTACCCATTGTTTATCGATTCATACAGTTATTGCCAACTAATTTATGTTAACTTTAATGATAAGATGTTTCTTGTTTAACCTAGAACACGTTTATTCTCTCTAATTTAAATTGTCAATAGCGAATCTGTTATCCGCTGTGTAAATCATAAAGTTTAAGCATAATTTTGACTAGTGAATAGTGAATTCTTCACGGAAATTGTCTTTGTGAAATGTTAAAATTTCTTATAGAAATAATCTGAAATAATCCAATAAGCGTGTGGTTTGGCATGTAGCATCCATTGCGAAACTGGCAACTTGAAACGAAACATAGCAGGTGTACATAAAAACATATATTTGCTATGCAGTGCTGGACTTAGATGTAAGTTAAACAAACTTTGGGCCTCGCAACCGGCAAAGCAGCTAAAATCTTAGATTTTTTACAACATTTGCGGCTTTTCAAAAGTGTAATTTAAAAATTTATTTATTTAGCAAACCTAACTCTTTATACGTAATTTTAAAATGATTTTAGGTGTGAATGTTTAAGTAACCATATTTTAAACAAAAAGCTTGTAAATTTTTGAACTTTCACATTGAAGAAAACAGATTACAAGCGGACACCAGAAAAGAAACAGAAAAAGCAGCGTGAAGAGTGACTAAAGCAACTACCAAAAATTGGCAGTTTTTTCCGGTAACAGATAAGAACCTTGCAGAAACCAAACTTAACTACAAAGTCCAAATAGCAACAGCCTAGCTATATTGCTTCTGCTACTAATGCTGCTACTCAGACATTAGTCTGGAATCATTATAATGATTGTGATCATTTATTTTGATAGCAGTTTGTACCTTTTATGCAATTATATTTTAAAATTGATTTAAAAAGTAAATTTGTAGCCAGTTTATATATTACAGACAATCTTTGCAGGAAATTAGAAATTCGAAATTAAAAGGCCTATTACAAATATAATGAAGGAAATAAAAGTAGGAACAACAGCAAATATATACAAGAGTTTAAGCTAGAAGATAAGTTTGTAGTGCAAAAAATACTAAAATTTTTGCAACATTTTCAATCATTTCGCTCACATTGGCTACTGAAACAGGAGGGTATCATAAGCGTCCTGTCAACCAACACATATATTGGGAAGAATCAGCCATTGAAAGCGAGCAACGGTTCTTAATGAATTGCGAACAAGATAAAATGGATAGAGAAAAAACTTTCACTGATATTTCAAGCATTTGTCCTGAATTTACACCTATACGTATGAGCAATGATGTTAAATATTTGTTTTTGGCAGGAAGCAACGACAAAGAAAGATTATTAATTGCTTGTAATTTAATAAGTAAATGTTTTCTAATTATGAACAATCTATAAATTCTAATATTTACACAGTTTTATTGTTAATTTTGTTATAAATCTTTGAGTGTTGCATGTGCATGTATAGTTGGGTTTATGGCATTCTTCAAGACCTGGTGTTATTTTTTTGTTTCATAATGTGATATGTAACATTATTTGTTTTATTTGTTTTCAGGTATTTTGTATGTAATGTCTGCGTGCTCTCTTGAATAAATAAAGTTTTCACCCAGTTAATGGTAAATTATAAATTGTAAATTATATATAATGCCTGTGCTTTGAGAAATAAATGTTTTTGCTGCGGCTTTTTCACATTTTTCCTATGTCTTGCGCAATACACACAAAATGCATAAAGTGAGTTTGGCAAAATATAAAGTGAAGATAAATCGTGTTGAATTTAACCTTTTCTAGATACTTTGCGCATTACCTAAGCAATGTATAGAATGCGTAGAATTACATAGTCGGTGCAAACAATTGAAGTGTGTAAGTTGTTGAGTTAATAAATTGTTTTATCAGCTGGTTCGCTTTCTCTATCTAGAAATTGGTGTCCGACAAGTACACTTCCAAAAGAGGCATCGCGCAGCAAGCAGCTCGCGTGGCCTTTGAAAAACTTGCGAAATGATGAAACTGTCGTCATCTCAAGCTTCTTTCTATGGCTGCAAAACTTGGAAGCTCAATTATCGTGACATCAAAAAATTTGAACCGTTCAATCATCAAAAGTTTCTCTCTGTCCTGTATGTCGTAGTAAGTCACCAACATTGCCGCCCTCGAAAGACATCCAGAACATCAAGTTCACCATCACGAAACAGTAACTTCTTTGCTCAGGACATGTCATCAGAATGAGCGAGGCAATGTAAGCAATTTTTAGGTTGTAAAACGATTATTATGATTACTTTTCAAGCATTTCTTTTAAGGTTTTTTAAGTTTTCAAGTTTTTTCTAGTTTAATGATAAAATTTTTACTGCCCACGTATTTGTTTCATAACTGTGATTGTAAATGTATTGTAAATATGGCTAGCATAAATGCTATGTGCTTGCTGCCATTTTCTTTTATAAAAATGTATTTTATAAATGCTCTTAGATCTACCCCTTAGCTTCTAAACCCGAAGAACTGCAATTGTGTTGAACGATAAAAGAGATTTTTACAGTTAATATATTGTTTCTCTTGTAAGAAACCACGACGTCAAATTTTAACTAAGACTTTCCAAAAAAACAAAAACTCATGCATTAGCATCAAAAGTCTAATACCACAATGGCAGCAGAAAAACGACGTTTTAATAGCAAAATGCCGCTGGGACCTGCCAGCGCAACCTGCATCAGCAAATTAACATGGTAGCAGTTTTAATAAAACAATAACAGTTAATTATGCATTAAATTTATTTATGTTTCTGCCACTTAACGCGATTAGTAGCGCATATTAAAAGACCACAAAATGCACAAATTGAGTTTGTAATGAAGTGAAAAACTGACATACATCCATATGACTGACACCGTCGTTTATCAAGCATGTCTTGTGAGGAATCATTTAATGGAAAACAAATGAATATAATGCACGTTCTTTGATCTTTGCATTTATTTTTAATGGATGCACATTTACTCGTCAAATTTTAAGACAAATTGCTGTGAATTTTAATGCTCTCTTTGTGATTCAGTTTTCAGCGAGGGCTGTCCATCGCATTGTCGTGGGAGGTAATGCGTGAAAGAAATACCCGAAGATGAAAAACGCACGAAATTCCCATGGGGAGAGGAGTAGAGTCCACTAAAACAAGGAATTGCAAGGACACTTCTGTAGGCAATCCTTTTCAACAACTCTTGTTGGAAATTTTTATTCGCTGAATTTTACATGCGATATTAATAGACCGCGCCTTAGAAAACAGCCGCTTGGATCCACCATTATCATTAACTAGCTGCATTGCGGCTGTTAGTTTGGACGCCATCTTAGCGCAATATTGAGGGAAGACCTAAATTGACATTAGTCTAAAACCTTCCCCGAAACATGTTGATTGGTAAGTGACACCTTGCATGACTATATATATAATAGAATGTCATTCTGCTATAACGTCTGCTATAATGCTGTTATAATGTCATTCTGTAATAGTGCCCAAAAAGAACTATTCTGGACGCCATTTGGTCGTCACTTTGGTTAATGTCCTAAACTGATCCTAAAATTGTCACGTGACAATGATGGTTCTAATAGCAGATAGCAACAAGACTGCGGGAGTGCTAAAACAGCGGGCAGAATGGACAAACATATTTTCATCTAGATAGTAATTAGAAATCTTCTCGTTTCTGAGTTGCAATTAAACATTTTATTGCACTTTCCGGGTGTAGCTGCTGAGCTGTCGAACAAGCCATTTTTATTCGATTATCCCAGCATTTGAAAGTGAATTTTAGGAATAATATTTGCGACTACAATAAGTCGAAAGGTAAAATTTTTCACAACCGTCCGATCTGGACCTTTTTGCTCTCAACACTAAAAGGAACAAAAAATTTGTCTTTTCAGGCTTTTCTTTCGTGTCTGTTTGTTTGGTCTCCGTAAGGAATAACAATAAATAAAAAGTGAACGAACTTTCAAGTAAAGAAAATGTTTTTATTTTGTTCTCTCCTGTTCGTGGGGGTGATTTTATTGTACTTTTATTGCAAATGGTATAAATATGTAAAATAAGCATCTGTCTAAATTATGTGCAATACCATATAAATAGCTTTTAACCCAATGAACTTAATTACTTAACGGACTTACTTGCTTCCTTGCTTGCTTGCCTGCTTGCCAGCTAGCTAGCTTGCTTACCTACTTACTTGCTTGCTTGCTTGCTTGCTTGCTTGATCGCTTGCTTGCTCGCTTGCTCGCTCGCTCTCACGCACGCACGCATGCACACACACACACACACACATACACACACACACACACACACACAGACGCACACACTTAGTTACTATGTTTTGTCTATCTACGCACGTAGATGGTAAAAGCATATCAGATACTGGGTACCGCTGTCTTATAATATCCTGTTTATTTTATCCAGTTCTTGTCTCAAACCTTTTATAAATGGGGTTCTTAATCAAACACAGTCTCATAACTACAACTTGCCTAGTTGGGAAAACAACATTAACTCTTGCCTAACACTAACTATCGCTATTTTGTTAATTCATTTATTTATTTATATGTGTATCGTGCCTATTTTCCAGATGCATAATGCAAACAAACAGAGTACTAACAATAACCGAACAAGCAATAGTACAAGAAGTGAAAAAAAGAAAAACGTATACATATACGAGTGTAACCTATCAAATAAATCAAATTGGACTCCACCCAGGAAGAAAAATTGTAAAGGCTGGAGCCGAGGAGTGCAAAGTGCAAAATAAAAGGAGGGATCAAATGCAATGCATTGAGATGTAGACGATGATGAAGATGAAAGATGTGATTGGTAAAAGATGAGAAGGTAAAGGGATTAAATGAACATATAAGATAAAAGAAAGTTAGCCAACTTTCAAACTAGCACATTCAGAAATTTGCTTTTCTGAATCTTTATTCATAATTTCACTTTCTTACGGTGACCCCGAGTGACCACTGGCGATGCTTGGTTAACGTAGACGCGTTGTAGCGATTTGGTTGCAAAATACCTTCCGGTCCCGCCACAACCATCCATATAAAGTAGGGTCCTGCCATTAATACTTAAAACAGTCCTGTTTATATAGTCCAAATTGTCTAAAAAATTAAAACTGTGGGTTCTATGAGACAGTTAATCTACTTGGATATGGTTCTATGGGGTAGTTTATCTGCTTGGATATGGTTCTATGTGGCTGTTGATCTGCTTGGATATGGTTCTATGTGGCTGTTGATCTGCTTGGATATGGTTCTATGTGGCTGTTCATTTACTTGGATATGGTTCTATGTGGCTGTTGATCTGCTTGGATATGGTTCTATGTGGCTGTTGATCTGCTTGGATATGGTTCTATGTGGCTGTTGATCTGCTTGGATATGATTCTATGTGGCTGTTCATTTACTTGGATATGGTTCTATGTGGCTGTTGATCTACTTGGATATGGTTCTATGAGGCTGTTGATCTACTTGGATATGGTTCTATGTGGCTGTTGATCTACTTGGATATGGTTCTATGTGGCTGTTAATCTACTTGGATGTGGTTCTATGTGGCTGTTGATCTGCTTGGATATGGTTCTATGTGGCTGTTGATCTACTTGGATATGGTTCTATGTGGATGTTGATCTGCTTGGATATGGTTCTATGTGGATGTTGATCTACTTGGATATGGTTCTATGTGGCTGTTGATCTACTTGGATATGGTTCTATGTGGCTGTTGATCTACTTAGATATGGTTCTACGTGGCTGTTGATCTACATGGATATGGTTCTATGTGGATGTTGATCTACTAGGATATGGTTCTATGAGACAGTTGATCTACTTGGATATGGTTCTATGTGGATGTGTGGATGTTGATCTGCTTGGATGTGGTTCTATGTGGCTGTTCATTTACTTGGATATGGTTCTATGTGGCTGTTCATTTACTTGGATATGGTTCTATGTGGATGTTGATCTGCTTGGATATGGATCTATGTGGCTGTTGATCTACTTGGATATGGTTCTATGTGGCTGTTAATCTACTTGGATGTGGTTCTATGTGGCTGTTGATCTGCTTGGATATGGTTCTATGTGGCTGTTGATCTACTTGGATATGGTTCTATGTGGATGTTGATCTGCTTGGATATGGTTCTATGTGGATGTTGATCTACTTGGATATGGTTCTATGTGGCTGTTGATCTACTTGGATATGGTTCTATGTGGCTGTTGATCTACTTAGATATGGTTCTACGTGGCTGTTGATCTACTTGGATATGGTTCTATGTGGATGTTGATCTACTAGGATATGGTTCTATGAGACAGTTGATCTACTTGGAAATGGTTCTATGTGGATCTCTTGATCTACTTGGATATGGTTCTATGTGGCTGTTGATCTACTTGGATATAGTTCTATGTGGATGTTCATTTACTTGGAAATGGTTCTATGTGGCTGTTGATCTACTTGGATATGGTTCTATGTGGATGTTGATCTACTTGGATATGGTTCTATGTGGCTGTTGATCTACTTGGATATAGTTCTATGTGGATGTTCATTTACTTGGAAATGGTTCTATGTGGATCTCTTGATCTACTTGGATATGGTTCTATGTGGCTGTTCATTTACTTGGATATGGTTCTATGTGGATGTTGATCTGCTTGGATATGGTTCTATGTGGCTGTTGATCTACTTGGATATGGTTCTATGGGGTTGTTTATCTACTTGGAAATGGGTCTATGTGGCTATTGATCTACTTGGATATGGTTCTATGTGGATGTTGATCTACGTGGATATGGTTCTATGTGGATGTTGATCTACGTGGATATGGTTCCATGTGGATGTGTGGATGTTGATCTGGGTAAGGCTCCGCTGTAACTTTTCGCAATAAATTCAGGTGAAGCCGAAGAGCCTCTATTCCATAAACTCAGTTTTTAAATGTTAAGACTTTTAATTTCAAAAGATAATACATAAAACGTAAGATTATTCTACACAAGTATACTTAGCCTTCTGGATACTTAGATAAGCCGGTTTGTTTACCAAACAGCAAAATGCCAAAAATGTTGTTGTTTAAGATACAAATGTAATACAAAAAACTTTATATAAAGTCGTATTTTAGATAAACAATTAACATAATCTCAAGAAGCTTTTTGTCGACTGTATCGACTGTAAATGACAATACTACAACTACAAAACAGAGACTATTATTACATTGCTTTTACCCTAAATATCACGCACAAGGGCAGCAGCAGGTGTACCATTTTAAAGTTTTTGGTATGACCCGGCTGCAGTATTGAACTCACGATATCCCGGACGAAAAGCGGCCGCGTTGCCAATAGAATATACCGTCTGGTAACTACAAATCTATACATCTAAAGAATTTACGCAAAATGTGCCTTGAATACAGAAACATAATTACGAAAAACTACTAGAACCTTAATCACACAAAATCATATTCGATTGATAGCAATAGCACATTACAGCACATAAGCAAACTTGTAAACTGGTCTTATAAACAATACTACTAGATACTACAATAATACTTACAAAAACTACTAGACTGTGTCATATGTTTAACTTCGGCAAAGACAAAAACAAAATTTATTTACTGTCGCTCATCAAACAATTTTTTACATCAATGGAAGTACAATTGTAATGAAGTGATGTGTAGCGCACCAATGACGAATAGGCTATTGGTATCCGCGGGTCTCACTGGACGTGTCTGCAACCTGCAGTAAAGAGCTTTCAGCAACCCTACCACGCTGCCACTTGGCCACTGGTCGTTCTTCTGACCTCTAACCTTGCTACCATGGTTCAGCTCATAGTACATTACACAACGCTTCATTAATGCCACAACCCAAACTACTTCCAAATGTGAAATAAATTGAATATCAGCAAGTCTGTGTCCCGAAGACGCTACAATTAAATAAGGCTAATTAAAAGTACTACTAATAGCGTCCCAATGGATTGTTAACCAACTCTTGCAGCCATTACGGCAAATGACTTGACTCAGTGTAATCAAATTAGTTTGTAAACACTTGTTCGACCAACTTACATTATCCTCTCATTCTCCCAGCAATAATGGGATTAATTATCAGGAGAGCCATTTGTTACCGTATGTTGCTTAATAAAGAGGAATTAGAGGAAGACTAACCCACACAGGCAGTAACTGATTGATCATCCAGGGAATTACTATTGCGATTTTTATTAGCTGTGATTAGAAATAACATAATTGGGCAAGTCTGGTAATTTCATTGCCGCCAATTTTTCCCTCGAATTTAATCTACCGAATGGGTTCTATCATTCAGCTAAGAATTCCAAATGTTCCATTGCATTATACTTAACGCCTGATTCATTGGCTTCCAACTCGTGTAGACCTGTTCAGAACAGCATACAACATAAAAACATGATATTGTTCATAAATTTTCTTTTCGAATGGAATTTCTTCAGCTTCCACTAAGCAGTATCAGATTAGAATATTATGCACGTTGTAGAATACTGAAACCCAAACAAAACATGGAAGCCCTGTGACTATACGCGCTGTGACAATTTGTAACGTTTTACTTGCATTTTCTGCTTTTTCGCTTCAGTTGGTTCAAATATTCATATGTCAACAATGCTTATCTCCAATCGCCAAGTGAAGACAATGATTATTCAGTTATTCTTCTACCAGAAATGTCATTTGGTGTTTACTGGCAACGTGTTCTCTGTGATCGTCAAGTGATCACTATCATTCCTTTCATTCCTCAACGGTTATTGATATCTTCAGCCTTCTTTTTATTGTAATTAACATCCCGATCGAAGTTTTGCTGGTAACACCGCTGATATTCGGTGAAAAATTAATTTAAATAAAAGAAAATTGCGTAGTGTTCCAGAAAGATTTAAGTATCTCTTGTCGCTTGGTTTCGTATGTGGTCTTAAAAGTTTAACATATCAACAATCACACTGAGTTGCTCTAACTGTTTGCTATGTTTTTGTTTTTGTTTGTTAGAGAAAAACACTTAGCCATAACCAAAGCCTTAAATGATGTTCGCTCCTCAAAATGTTACTAAGCACAAAAAATGGACTTATTAACTGATATGATATTTTGCAAGAAGCCAGAAAAAAGCCAACGGCTGTTTTTTTTCTAAGCACAGTATCGTAACTCTCTATACAGTTATAGGACTTTCTATTGTGCAAACGATAACGAAGGCACATGTTACAATCTTCTGTGAATTTTTCCCAAAACGTAAGTAAAGGCATCTGAAACAGTATAATACCGAACATGCTTACTTGCAAAATTGAAATTAAGAAGTACAATTTTTGTTCTTGTACAAACCTATAGGCAGCCACAAAATATGAAAAGGTTCTCAAACTAATCACATTATCAGGATGTTGAGAAGTCGCTAAATGTTTTTTCCATTCGTGTTTTAGGGCATGGTTAATTCTCTACCAAGACAAATACGAGGAGCTCAAGCACCTTATGTAGACAAATATTCGTTTTTTGTACATCATTTCAAATATTGAAAAAAGTTATTATTTATTTATTTATTTATATATAAACAGATTCTTTATATGATATACATTTATATTTGTATTATATAACACCTTATAGATTTAAATATATACAAATCTTTGTTTGGTTGAACACCACAAATGTTAAAAACACATCCTTATAAGGCATTCATCAGTATAAAAACACTGTGAAAGAAGGCAGCTTTCTTCCATTTTCTTCTGTTCTTGTTTCCTTCTTTGAGCAAATTTAAGAAAGCGATAAAATCCATATCTGTCAATGAATTTGTTCAGTCGCAGCTACAATATAAAGGGCAGGTTAACATTAATGAACAAAATGAAGCTTTTCACAAATGCAAAATCATCTGGCCAAATTTAGATTGGGTTTAATTCAATCTTTATCAAGCAAAAACTGCTGAATGTGTTATTATTGTCCAATAATTTTTAAATGAATGAAGCCATCATGTTCTAAAACGTTTCTTATTGCACCAAGTGTATAGATTTTTATCGTACGTTTAAAGGAAAGTAAACAACGCGAAATTTTATGAGGAAGAAATAACTAATATATCTGTCGTTGCAAAAAAAAAATCAATATCAAGCTGTAAATAAAAAAGCATGCAAGAAAGGAAATGCTAGTAAAATTTAATAAGGAATGGATTGATCAATAGGGCTCAAGTTGAAGTATAACTTCTAAAACTCTCATGTATGATCATGTAAGTCCTCAGTCAAGCTATAAAGATGTCTCGAAATGTGGGTTCAAAGCTCATTTGATTGTTTTGTTTTGTTTTCTCTTTTTGGAGCAACGCGTGATTTTCGCAGAATTTCTGACTCCAATACTTTCCCAAATTAGCTGGCAAATAACGATATCATTAATTAATTATGACTGTGGTTGCCAGAATTTTTACAAACCCTTGCGGTTTATTTTACCAATTATTACGCATTGCGGGTAATGGGGTTGGAGAAACGAGACGGTGAAAAATTGTGGGCGAGTACTAATCTTATGTCTCGGGTTCAAATCCCGACTCGTCCACAAATTTTCTGCGTCTCCTTTCTGTCTCTAACTCATTATGGGTAATAATTGATAAAATAAACCGCAATGATTTATAAAAAAATTCTGGCAATCATAGTCATAATTAATTAATGATTTTCTAGTTCCTCTTTCGGTTTTGTCATCTTGAACAAATAACTTGTTATCAACTGGGAAAAAACTGGCCGAACAATCAATTAGCCACCTGTCCCGTCTCGTGTGCCTGCAATAGTTGCTTCGCAAATATAGGGTGAGTTCTGTCTACATAAAATGATTTTTACGAGGCCATTTGTCCTTCACTCCCGTCCTATCTTTTATATCCTTGTCTTGTTCTCTTTCTCTTCCTTTTTCTTCTTTTTTCCTTTTTTCTTTTACCTTTTTTATTTTTCCCTTTCTTAGCAATCGCATTGTCTAGTAGCCTATTCATAAAAGTTATGTACAAAGTTCTTAATATGCTAGTGCCATTGTGACAATACAACTCTGTCAAGAGACACTTTTGATTCTGATTACAAATTCTGGTACTGTTAGCAAAATTTCAGGTTTCAAAACTCAAAATTTCAATAACTATTTTATTGGGGCACGTATGCCACCAACCATCTTGATCTAATAAGCGGGAGCAGAGTCTTAATGTTGTTCTAACAAGTTAAATAATAGCTTAGTCAAAAATCCAAACGACTAATCAGCCGGAATGATTGACCAGTCTTTTTCCCAACTGCTATTAATCACAGATAGGTGACCATGACACATGTGCCATTTTATCCATCAACTATTATTTTACTAGTAAAGTTGCTAGTGCACTGACGTCCCTATTTTTCGAATAATATGAGGTTCGTTCCTAGAACCAACCAATAAAACGATATTCGCAAACTGGCAAACGCTTGTTCATTTTTACACCTCAGATAAAAAGCACTTTAGTATAATATCATTTCGCGCGTAATCGTTTAGCCAGGAGAATTGCGTCGCGTTATAACTATATTTCCACGGCTATTAGTAAGATATAACGTTGTCACAATTGGACAAGGTTTGTTTCATAATACTCTGAAATTTACTGCACAATTTCTCCATTAAGCACAATTGCTTGCGAATTGGACGGAACATATTTGTGCAATAAACGATAATGTCGGCAGCAATAACGCAAAATTGCGCTCACAATTCGATTAGTGAACGTTTTATTACTTGCACTATTTCTCTTGTCATCGATTAGCGACGCCAGGCAATGGATAAATTTTTATATTGCCCTTCAGAGCCCCAATAAGCTCGTACTGCACTGTCACTGTCAATAAAATATTCAGATGAAGCTTCTGGATAATTGAATCGGCAATATGAATGAGATGTCAATACTAACATGTTTTGCAATTATTTCATTGCTGTGGGCTCTTTTTGCAGATTGTTAACAATCATTCGGAACGATTCCTTGATGTAAAGTGTAAACAAACCAATCGAGAAATCACTCTTATTCTAGCATTGTAAGGGACAGGATACTTGTTACTTATCACACTACACGTGCCGGTAACTGCAGGCAAATGAGAGAGCAACTGTGTCGATCTATGTATCAAAGCAGTTCAATTTCAATGCTTCTCTTTAGCTCTGGATATCTGATTGCTAGTTGAAAGTGAATAATGTAAAAAATTATAGCGATCTGTAAGACTGAGTAAGAACAAATTGGCGATTAATAATAACGAAAACTAAACAAAAAAACATACAATCAAAACTTAAAAGATTACAAAAGTCTGGACCCATTTATCAAGCATGTTTAGAAACGAAATAAAGTGAAATCAAACTCAAATGATTCACAGTCCTCATGAAGGGACCTATTGTTCCAAATCCAGAAAGGCCACTGGTCAATAAGTGACAAATTCTGATGTCACTGAAACAACATGGAACTGCTAGGCAATCAAAATTTTTTAAGGTCATTTCAAGGACAACTTATAGAATAATGCATTTCATTGACCTAAAGTGTAATTCCTAGATGTTCGAATATGGCGAATTTAGTAAAAGCAAAATGACACCTTAAGTAAAAAGGTAACGTTATTTTAATTTCAAGTTAAAAAGTAACATGTTTCATTAAACATGGGGAATTCACTGAGGGCATTACAACCTTCAGACAACTTTGTGGTCATTTCAAGGTCAAAGTAAGGAATTTCAGATTCCACTGACCTAAGTGCAATTCATACTTCCTAGGTTGACGTCATTGTTAAGGCTTTTTCTCTAAATATTATTTAATTTTGATACTTTGAAGGCGTACAAGCAAGTATTACTAAACGTACTACTGGCTTCCCATATTGAGAGTTTAGTAAAACTCGCTTGTACACTTTTGAAGTACATATACTGAGTGAGAACTATAAAAAGAACACCAGTACTTTGACCTTTGACCTCTGCTAGCCATGTCAGAACGCAAAGTAGGCAAAATCTCCAGTTTCTGACGCAGTCCGAAACAATGGCCAACTAATAGGCCTAGTATTACCGTCTAATATTAAGCCACAATTAAAAATTGTTATCATCGGTGACAGGCCAAATAAAAAAAAATGTTAAAATTAGAACAACCCATAAAACGATATGGCACCAATTCAGGTTTGTACCTTTCCCATTGATTAACTATCATTTTTCTGCGGCCAAAAATAAATGTTGCTACCAAATAAGAAATTTAACGGTTAAATTGCTCTCAGTTAATTAGTCATTTCTTACTCAGGATGATCCGTGGACTTGTTAAGCACTTAAGTGGTCAGCTTAGTGGTCATTGCCAAGCCTGTTACTAGCCAGTAATCCATTTTGAGTATGGAATGTTACACTCACCAGACCTTCGCGGACCTCTGAAGCCGAATCCTTCGATCACCAAGAGTCCGTGAACGCCAGGTTAATAGCGTCATCTTCAGTCAAGAGCTGTAAATATAATTTGAGTGCACTACTGACAGATGGCAGCACCAAGCAACGGATAAAGAATAAAGCTCCAAAATGATATCGTAGTCGATTCAATCATACACGAATGCAAAACAAAGTCCAGGGAACACTGGTAGTGAACATCACAGAGTCTAAATATCCGATTTTAAATAAACTTTAATGGCAATTTTTTGCTTAGCTTTATAATATCGTCGTTTTTAGTTTATTAAATAACCTACGTACACAAGCAACTTCACAAAACAACGCGATCAAGAGTTAAATAAGTTGAACAGAAAGTAGGCACAAAACAGTACTGCATATCGAAAACTTCATGTTTTCTGTAGTACTGTATTTGTATTTTATATGATCTTAGTTACTGGAATAAAAAAATTGAATTGAATTGAATTGAATATAGGCCTAAAATTTATATTTTTATGTCTAGAACTGCAAACGTGCCACACGTATCAAAGACATACAATAGGCCTATTTGAACTTACCATCATTACTTTTCTCGCTAAATATTTTTATTTTAAATAACAAATGTTTTTACTAAAGTTTCCTGTCTGTAATCCACAAAACCAGAAAAATAAGTAGGCAATTAAATTATCTATGTTTATTCGCACATTATTTTACTAATAAGTAAAATAAGAAATTCTTGTTTAGGAAGTCCCAGTTTAGGAAGGAGACCCCACAATAACAACCACCGACAACAAAAAATCTTTATGGCTGCAAAATGTAGGCCAGATCTACCAAGCCTATTTGACCTTTAATCAGATTCTTTAAATTGCTTCAGTTTATAAAACGTGACAAGCGATATAGATAATCATTCTCGTTTATAAAGAACTGACTAAGCCTGAAAATAATTGTATACAACTGCAAAAAAGATGGCGTCAGATTAGAGTCGCAGTCTGGCTTTAAATTTTTACAAACTCCTACAACATACGTGCTCTAGTAAATATTGCCTTGAATAAAGTCTGCGATAATCAGATACCTCAAACGACAATCATCTGCTATTGCATAATAATAATAATAATAATAATAATAATAATAATAATAATAATAATAATAATAATAATAATAATAATAATAATAATAATAATAATAATAATAATAATAATAATAATAATAATAATAATAATAATAACCTTTATTCTAAGTCCACTTTAAATTCAACAGACAAGACAAACCTGCCACGAGGCTTTATCGTCGACTGTAAATAACAAATTACACCTACATAACAAAGATCATTATTACCGCACTTTTACCCTGAATACCACGCGCCATGGCTGCAGTATTGAACTCACGGCCTCCCAGACGAAAAGCGGACACGTTGCCACTAGACTATACCATCTGGTAACTATAAATCTATACATCTAAAGAATCTACACTACACAAAATGTGCAGAGAGTCCAGAAACATATTTACGAAAAACTACTAGAAACTACTTTCAATTATGGCTCCGTAACTTCCTGAAGTTAGAAAGCAATTTGTATATATCAAATATTTACACAAATTATATGTACCGTAGCAACTATCTTCTGTAGCAAACTATTAAACAGTCATAAACTGCATGTTACAATATTACATTAAAGTTCCGCAGATGATGACCATCATAATTTAACACGCATCAATAAAAGCTAATAGACAGGTGATATTCCCCTCGCAAAACTGTTCTACACAAACTGAGCTCCAGTATGGTAATTAAAACACAGAATTTTTTCTTTGTCTTCGAAAAGGTATTAATTTGCTTATGTATTTCTTATGACTGGATTGATTGCAAACTAGCAAATTTAGTCTCGAAGTATATTACAGACTGTTTTGAAAGAAGAAAAATGAAATTTTAATCACACAAAATCATATTCAATTAATAGCAATAGCACATTATTGTAGTTACATTATTTTTGTAAATGTGCAAATATTGTAAACTGTTTAACCTCTATTTCTTCTTTTACTGCCTCAATGTGACGATGATACCCAAGTTTTGGGATGTTTTGTGTGATATGTGATTTTCATGTACATTGTACTGCATATTGTATTGTGTTGTTCCTCGGTGAAGTTATATATGTTAATTTAAAATATCTGAAAAAACAAAGCAGCTCATTACGCGCACGAATAAAAGACTGGTAGTAATGGTGGGGTATTCTAAAATTGCGATTTCGTGAAACAAAATAGTCAAGTTAAGAATGAATATAAGTTAATATATATATATAATTTAGTTAATATATATATACTCTAGGAATGTAGGTGCATGGATCTACGAACTACGAAAAATCGTGGTAACTGTGAGTGAAAAAGCATTGCTCAGTGAAACACTAACAAATATAGCAAGCCATCTGATTAACCATATATTTAACGCAGATAAGTGGTAAAATTATTGTTTGGCGGGAAAATACAGGCGAGTGCCGAATAATGAAAACAAACTGCACCTGGAAGGGTAGTTAAGAGGCATTTCGCAAAACGAATTAAGATACATAAATGGGTTGCCAAATATACAAAAATCTAAATGTTGTTCAAGACAACCAGTTCAGAAAAAATGCAGGTAAGTCTTCAAAAGCAAACTAAGTCTAGGTAAATCTAGAATGGTGCAAAAAGTTTCGAACTGTAAGGTGAGCTTTAAACTATGCGGTGAAGATACAGTGAAGTAACGTACAAAATCTTTTGTAATGGGGTACAGTTGGTAATGAAATTTAAAAGATAACGTAATGTAAGGGTATACACACATTTGTCACTAATAATAAACAATAAAGGATTTTGGACTAAAACTAAGCCTTTTGAATGTAGTTGAGATTTATCTAGAAAACCAATATTTGGCCAGGTAGACATTTAAGGCCAGCATTTCCTAACGAATCAGTGCAAATCTGATTACACTAACCTTTAATAACTATCCGTGTGTCAGCATTGCTTCTTACTACGGTAAATTACCAAAAACGCTTAAAGCAATTTCGTGATTTCGTGACGATATGATATTAGTGATGAAGAAGAAAGACAGAAACACGAGTTTAATACCGCACGTTGTACTTGATCACATTTGTTTCCAACTTGAACAGAAACAGTTTAAAAACTTTTGGTTGGTTTGGAAATCAGTGTATCAGTGTGCCAGTGTTTCAAAGGATTTATACAGAATTTAATTGGCAGATTCTTGAAAAAAAACGGTTTTTCTATTGTTCTACAAATTTCAAGGTCATTATTTCCAGATTATTGGAGCGATACAGCTTAAAAATTATGATTTGGTCTCCCTGGTCAATCTGTCTGCAAGGTTCACCTCTGTCACCATTATTGTTTTTACTGTTAAGTCTATGACATGTTTAACATATCGGAAAATGAAACACGTCGTGAAGAATCCCATGCAAATAATGGTTTACTACAAACTACGAGTGTTAATAATCGCGTGAAGGCACAAAAATGGTGTCAAACGAATATAAATAGTGCAAAGAACGCACAACTGTACCCTAAAAAAATCAGGAATAAAGTTGAGAGGCGCCAAACCTCGTTTCTGGAAATAGTTCTTTCAATTATATAAAAAATAATTCTCTCTCTCTCTCTCTCTCTCTCTCTCTCTCTCTCTCTCTCTCTCTCTCTCTCTCTCTCTCTCTCTCTCTCTCTCTCTCTCTCTCTCTCTCTCTCTCTCTCTCTCTCTCTCTCTCTCTCTCTCTCTCTCTCTCTCTCTCTCTCTCTTCCCCTCTCTCCGTCGCTATATCTCCTTCTCAGATGCTACAAATTCCAATCTATACATATACATAAGCAGGCTACTCATTGATCCAGTCATCGCAAAGGTAGGCTAAATGTAGTTACCTGTTAATTACGAGTCGCCTGATTCCTTATTCAGGCAGCCAAATAAGGATAACCAGAAGCAAAAGAATAATTACACCTGCAAGGTACACGTGTGTGTACGATCGGTCATGTTCTGGCACTTCAAAGTAACTATTACACTAAGTAACAAGGGTATTTAAAGAACATAGATACAAATTCACTCTCGCTGTTATAAAACAATAAGGCTGTCAGAATTTCTTGAAACATTTGCTTGAAATAGAAAGTCCCGAAATTGAAAAGCTACTTGAACATTTGAAAGGTACATGTACTGATGCGCGATGCCACACATACGAAGCAACACATGGGATCAGTGCAAATGTTTTTTATAATCTTCTCGTGCTGGAATCCACTACTCATCTTTGAGACAAAAGTTCAATTGTGCTTAACAAATGATTCGAACACCATTTTGCACTATGCTACATCTTTACTTGAAATGATACATGTATTACAAATTCCCAAGACGTTATCAGATATGTAAAATTCCTGATCATCTGTAAATAGATTAATCAACATAGTAAGCCATTTCGTATACCATTTTTCCTTAATATAATATATTTCTTGTTCTTTTTAAAAGCCTAGCATTCCCATTTTATAAGAGACCGAAGCCCCGAACTTAGTTGTTGTGTCTTTAAAAATGTACATAATGGTTCATGAAAACCCTGCTCTAGCTATGCAGCAAACTAAAATGCGTATATCGTTTAACATGGCAATGAGAATACTCGATTGGTCAATTAAGCAATGCTTAGCTTGACTGTCAGTAAATGCTAATCGGTAAATGGATGGGTGACCACTAAGAATAATTTCTTGGGTTGATACGTCAGAGATATTAACAGGCTATGCAGTTATTTCTCTCATTGAGGAAGGCCCTATACACTTTTGAAAGTAACTATGACGTCTGTGATCTATAGGTTCTGCAACTTACTTTAAATGGTTAATATTGATAAATTCTGGTCCTGCCACAGCTACACTAAGTCTGTCCTGCCATGGACTGCTAAATTCTGACTTACAATGAGCAGAACTGTGTATAAAAGATCAAAAGCAATTGCATATATCGAGTGTGTGCATTTTTTAGCTTTTACGATTAAAAAAATGTGTTTTGTAATATATACAAGGGATTCAGTCCAGCTATGCTATTTTGAATTGCAAACTATACAATAAGCCTTTTCACAATTTCGTTGTGCACAAACAAGCAGGTCAAAGGTTAAGTGTACCAAAGCAATGCGCCTTAACGACAACCGTCACATGACATGTGTGTAAAGCAATGCTGTCTGTCGCATCCGTTCAGTAACTTCAGTTGTTTTACATGAACTTTACTTAATTATCCATTAGTCTGTGTGTAGAGTGATTTACTAGCAGGATCCTGTTTGGAAACAAGAAAAAGTGAACTAGGTAAGGTCCTAGCCAGCTGTGAAAACTGTTACTATTACAACAGGATGGGCTGGGAAGTATTGTCAAGCGTACACAAATGCGTTGTCTGATACACTTAACCTTTGATCTTTTCACGATCATCACCAATCGCCAGAACGGTGAAAATGCTTATTACAACGCTGGAAACCTGCTAGAACCTCAAATTATTGATTTTTCCCAATAAACTAAGCAGTGCATACTAAAACACTTTATTTATAAACGACAGACACTTCACCAGCTGTTACAAACTATTAGAGCAAATTATTTACATTTCGCTTGTGTCTTTAGTGCTAATAATGATACTACGACTGATTGCATGAGAGTAAAGAAGAGAGCTAACACTCAACACCACAGCAGACGAATACACGTGTGACACATTAAACCAGCGCGTTAATAGCTCCAAAATCTCTCAAAAACAACTCGAAAAGCAGAAAAATGTGTCTAATCCGTTCCGGCTGCTTGTATCTATTTAGCGGCTTCGGCGAGGCAACAGTTTTTGTTAACGACTCAGATTTCTATGTTTTAACTCGTTTGTCTCCATTACAGTTCGCACGGATGCATCTACTTGATGACTAGGACTGCTGCTGTCTTCAGCATCAGTACCATTGGACGTGACTTCATTGAAGTCAGTAGATAAACAAGTATTGCCAAATTCTGGTTCATCAACAACAGTGAGACTTGGTGAATTTTTACTTGACTGTGTGGTAATAATTGAAGCCGTACAGTCCTGTACTAACTGACCGTCTGAGTGTGTTGATTCACCTTTTATTTCGTTTGATTGTGAGGTTATGCAGTTATCACCTTGACTCTCTGTAGAATTTCCTGATGGGCCTTTGTGTTTGTCTTTGTGTTTGTTATGTTTTGTTGCGTGTTTTTCTCCTCCTATTTTATAAGCTGCAGCTTCCGAGTTTGAGATATTGTCGTGCTTTTTCCATTTTGTGCGTCGATTTTGAAACCATATTTTGACCTATAAAAAACAAAACTATAAGTACAAAAAAGCAAAACTTAATCTAACACCAAATTAAATGCGGTAAGGTGGAGAATTAGAAGGGCTGGCTCTACAATTAGGCAAACTAGGCAGTTGCCTTAGGGCGGCAAATTCTGGAAGTAATTATTTTGTTGTGAAGTTTAGCATAAGTAATAACATAATGTATGTGCAATTCTTCAAGTACACAACATCAACTAAATAAAACGAACTATATGAGTTATTTTCTTGCCAAAAAACGTACGAGTCATGGACGCTAGCAAGTCTCTTCCTGCAGCAAAACACTTTCTGCTTTTGCTTCATCTGGTTTTCCAAGATTACGTCATTTCACTCAGATATTATTGAGACATTAATCAACACAAGCTGTAGACAGGTAATTGACTACATTTAATTACAACACTATAATACATGTATACGCTTAACAGCCAAGTACATACTTCATTATAATATTATACAATAATTTTTCAATTTTGGGGGTGTAGTGGGAACGTCTGGGAACGAGTTGACGGTTGAGGAGGGAGCGCTAAAATACTCTTGCCTAGGCGGTCAAACTACCTAAAGCCGACCCTGTGAATTAGCAAAATATTACCGATGCTTAGTAACTCTCGACATTTCCACATTTTACTTGATACAGGTTTCACTCCAAGTGAATACATTTCCTATACTTACAACGGAAACTTATCTTGATTTTTTCCTTTCCAGTCTTAGTGCAAAAGTGTCTAAATTTCTCCGCACCTTTTTTTAACATAAAAGTGTCGTATTTTCTTTGCCTCCAGCGAATCCCTCGACCAGTAGTTCGGGTCATAAAAACATATTGTTGGTATAAGATAGGAATCTAAATGTGTTAGTAAAGTGGTAGTATTGGGAAAGCGACAGCACTTCTATCAAAAATCCATAACTTAATTAATCTTTTCATTACACAGTTGTGGGTTCGCTTTACCAGAATAGTCAATAATTAGTGTCACATCTTCCAGATTACTAAGTATTACGTACTGCCCAAGAAAAGTTTAAATCTTATCATTGTCGCTCATTATGAAAATGCCGGGCATAATTGCTAAAACTGAGTTATGCAGCTCCTCTCTTATAATTGTCATAAATAATACTGGCACCGCATAACGAAACGCATTTTTCAAATCATAATCATAAACGATTTTCGACAAATGAAAAGTTGCCAATGAAATGCTTTTTGAAAGCTCTGTAAGTTCTTAATTTATTGGCTACCTGTTTTGTCGCGATTATTGCTTTTTTACAAGATTTTTTTGCATGCTTTTTATTACCTGAACTAAGTTTTTAAGGAAGGATATTTTAAAGCCAAATATGTCTAAAACCAAAATAATTATGCAGTACTTTAAAAAGCTGATCTAACAGTGGGTACTTTGACCGTTAGCTATTGGAACGAAATCTTCAGGTACTTTTAATATATATATTATATATTATATATTATCATTATTATTACTATTATTATTATTATTATTATTATTATTATTATTATTATTATTATTATTATTATTATTATTATTATTATTATTATTATTATTATTATTATTATTATTATTATTATTATTATTATTATTATTATTATGTAAATAATTAATTAATCTCTTTTTAGTTTTGTTGGTAATTCAAATTGTATTAGTGTACAAATGTTCACTTAATTAGTTTTACTTTTAGCACCATGATGTATTTTCATAGCTGAAAGCAAAATGTCTACAAGCAGAAATAAAAATAAAGTTAAAAAATAACGTAGAAAAATAAAGTTGGCATAATTATCTTGCGGCTCATTAAAAATGGTTAACCAATAATTAATAAATGCTTAAATTGTATTCACATTAATCAAAAACCTGTAGGCCTATAATTTAACACTTTGTCTTTGTATAGCACTTCATCAAATTTTAGTCTAGATATGGGAATTTGGGTTGATCTTAATTATACAAAATGCTTTTGCTATACTATACGACATTTATAAATGTACAAGTAAAGTGCAAAAATAAGTTATCATTTGCTAGCGGCTCCCTATTGCCTCACAAATTGCTGATTTACTATAATAATTTACTGCCGCTAAGGAGTGGTGTAGATGGGATAATTAGATGTCATTAGGAAGCGTGCAATTACCCATCATTACGCCAGGTACATCTTTATTCGTCCTGTTCAATGGCTGAAGCTCTGCTGCTGTTACAAGATGAAGAAGATGCTGCAATTTTACACGTGCGTCGCAGCACGCGCGCAGCGTAAAAAGCCAATTCCTGCATACCTGCAGGATCAGACCAGACAGGCATTTAAGCGTCTGAGTAGCAGAAAGACGAACACTTTTTACGAGAGATTACAACCTTACATATGTCTAACATTTTGTAACGGTTCAAAGTGGAGCTTTAAAATCGAGTTTGTGAAAAACACACAATTATTACCCCCCCCCCAGAAAGGCTTCCAGCATAGAACAGCACCCAAACTTCCCTTTTCCTGAAAGAATTTAGGCCCAATAAAACATGTTCAGCAAATTGAGCCAACAAAACAAGTTGTAGTTTTCAAAATAAGTTGTATGTTGTATGATTGTACAGAAATCACTTTGCTATACAGTATGAATCACAATCACATTGCTGAGAAAGCAAATCTGCGCTTTTCTTTTCTATTTTAAGGATATCAATCATGCATTACTGAAATGCATGATTGATGTATATGTCATATGTATTCATTGACATTTTACCTGTGTTTCGGTAACATTTAGAAGTTTTGCCATGCTGGAACGTTCAGTAGACGAAAGATACTTCTTCAGTTCAAACTGTTTCTCAAGTTCAAATATTTGTCTCCCTGTAAATGTGGTCCTCGCTTTCTTTTTCTTTGATTCAGTATCTTCTTTCTCTGAATGTTTTCGCTTATGTTCTTTCTCCACGCCACAGCCAGAATAACTGTCTGTATAAAACAGGAAACAAGATTACAACTTTTAATTAGATTTAGATAACCCAACATTGCTTCTTCACTGACATTTTTACTTATATGTTAGTCCGATATTAATCCTTTAATTGTGCCAGCTAATGTTCGTATGCAGATACCGTACAGTACACAACGGATGTTACATGGAATAAACACTAGACCTATGTTTCAAACCTAACTTTTGCAAGCCTGGAATAGGGAAAATGTCAAAGCAATGGACATTTCTGACGCTCTGTTCACAGAGGGTGTCCATATTTTGTCATGTTTTTTTGCAATAGTAGTCATAACATTATGGTTTTATAATGGTGAAACAAATGTTCCTTGCCACATGAAAACCAATAAAAATGACAAATTATCTCCCAGCTAATAACAAGTATTAAAGAAAAGACTAATTAGTGTTTTATAGATGCAGGCGCTTCTAACTTTAGTTGACAATGGGCGTACAAGCCAGCAAGCATTTATAAAGCTATTAGGCTGATAAATTCTGTGTTCCCTAATGACGGATCGTCAACTCTTCGTTTCCATTAAAGCGCATATCATAGTGGCTGTCGCATTTCTATTAAATACCCCCATAAAGTGGGAATTAAGTAGGCTATTATACGGTGATAATATTACGGCATGACACCAGGCCAGCTGACACGGTTTAGTCATATTACAGCAGTGAGATGAGTCCCCTAATAGCCAGCGTTTTAGTGTTCTACCCGCAGTCACGTCAATAAAGTGCATTATAAGGATCAACGTTTGTGTCTTTGACTGTCCTAAATTAAACCGCCCTTGCTCATCTCGCATTTACCAGATTTTAACTAGGTTTTAAGATCTATCGTTTTTACATATAAAAATCAGCCTGGCCTACATTATTTGACTACACTAATGTACGTATACTCAGGTATACTGCACTATATACAATTCGGAACACGTATTTAGTATTGTGGAACACGTGGGTTTAATTAATTTGGTTTCTTTATTATTTACTATTTATTGGGCACAAAAATATGTGCATTTCTACATCAGTAAAAAGTTAACAGTAAGATACTTTTACATAGCCATGAGCAAGACACAGGTTGTACCTAAAACTATGGATGACAGCAAGGAACTAAATCCTGAAACAGGTCTCTGCCTGTCATCCATCCAGTAGTAGGTACATAGTACTAAAATAAAAATTTAAAATATCGTAAAAAAATGCCTAAAGTATTTAAGACAATTTTTTACATAAATTATAAGAATCATCTACAAATACACAAATAGGACAAGATGCAAATAAAATTAAATACAAAAAATAAACAGACGGTCGTTTATGAAGCTAATGGATTAAAACGCGTACTCTTGGATTGCAAAATGACGTGTGACAGCTTTATTTTACTAACATATTATATTATTATACTATCATAGTTTTATCAATTTCGCTACAACAATAAAAGTAGACGTAATCAGGCCCCATGTGTCTGGTGCATTATTATAAATGTAGACAATTATATTGCTTTAATAATGTACACATGCGTAACGTTGTTTAAACGTTCATTGCTTGTTACTGTAGCAACATTAAAACAGGGCAAGAGTTAACGATGCGGGCATAGGTACACTTATCATGTTATGTGAGTTCATCAAAGTGTATGAAAATCACATTTACAAATCTATTTGGTGTCATAATATTATATCGACTAAAAGTCCTAATTGGCTTTTTGTCGGGTGTAAATAATTAATTCGCTTTTCCCATGTCAAAATTTGATATGCCTGCAATAATGATTAATTTTGATTTTATTAAATAATCTCATATTTGCAAATTAAATGTTTTAGATTATGCATTGAATATATGGCTTCACTTTTAGATGTCCATTTATTCTATAGGACATAAAGCGTATCTGTTAAGCCAAATGTGACCCTTATAGAATTAGATGACACAGTATTTACGTATCAGTAATACAGGCCAAAAGTCAAGTTTTCAGGTAAAAAATATCAATTAAAAAAGAAAATGCACGAATATTTTTTCATTGTTAACAGACAAGATATGCCGAGGTACTGTACATACATATGTTCACGTGGTATTCAAAAAACCGCAATATTTTCAAAACCAGCGGGTCCGAGACTGTGTTTTTATAAAGAGGCAGTTAAAAAAGTTGCAAACTTTAAAGAATAACCATTAGTTACGAACAACTCGTTCGGGTGATAAACAAACGGCAAAACTAGTGAATGTTTAATGATTCGGCTACACAAAAACAATGCAATTTAAAAGCAACAAAGAATTACAAACACTTTTACTTTCTATAGGTCTACTCTAGTAGTTATCCAAAGTGCAGAGGGGCTATAATGCCTACAAAAGAAATGAGAAATACAAACGGCAATACTGCGGATAAAAAATGTTTATGTGGTTCTGTTACTGAATCCGTCGTACTTTTCATCCTCGAATGGCCTTCTCCATGTTTCAAAATAACGTATTACCAATGAATGCGTTCAATTTGGACACCCAATCTTTAATTCTTCTTTTTTAAATGGTAGTCCTTTATTAAACTATTACTAAAATATTACACTTTTCGAAATAGTCATTAAGAATACTGGTAGATTTGAGTAAGGAAACAGACTTGTATTTTTTTGATCATGCAGTCACATTTTGTTATGCATTGTTTTTAGCAGAATCTTTTGAAATTTATTTTGTATCTTGCCTAAGGTCTTTACGTCAGCTTTAATGTTGACCAAAGGCCACATTATGTGTGAAAAATAATAACAAAAAATATGTTTATGAAAAAATAAATACAAATTCCTGTGTCACAGAAAAGCCCTGGTTTACCATGCTTAGTACCTAAAGGTAATGACTGATTATGACTCACCTTGAGATGCTGCATTTGTCACTGAACCGCAGCTGCTTTCACTCGACGCCAATATATCCACTGAAGTACGACCATTTACCATCGGTGACGTAACGTCTTCAGTCTTTCCCGTTGCTATCCTACCAAGAATATCATCAATGCCGTGTGGCGTTGGTTCGCGTGGTGATTTTTCGTATATATGTGGATGCCACGTACCAGCACAAGTGTATCTAGGTATAGGCCTCGGAGGAGGCATGTGCAGTGGACGGTTGCTTAGTAAGACGTTAAGGTCATGAGTGGTAGATACATGGACGGAAACTGAAGAGTTTTTTAACGAGAAGTCTATCTGCTGCATGGTGGAGGCACGTCGAGTAACTTCGCGGCACAAGGCAAACTAAGAGCTCTGCTGCTTCAACGAATCACTTAATTGTGACAAGCAGCGCAGATCGAATCAATAGCACGATTGAGCAGCAGATATCAGCAATTAAGCACTGCGCCGCAGACACGCTGTATCCCCTCGCTAATAACCATTAAACAAACGTGTTCACCGCGCACATAGCTAGCTTTGATTACACTCGCAGCCTTATTACTGACGCAAAGCTCATATACACGTCCGATAAGCCTGCCTATATCGATATTATCAACACATTGCCTTACAGCAGTTATTAATCTTCAGCGCATTATTAGATTCCTACTTGCAATGCTATCAGCCGCGCGGTAATCATAAATTGTAGGCCTATAAAGCGAGACGTGCTTTATTATAGTAATTCCTATTAAAAGAGTGAAAGCAAGAAGGTGGCTTCTCTTGCTGAAAGATTCTCTGGCGCATAAAGAATGCCAGTTTTAATGCTACACTCTTTGGTGTGATTAGGCTGTGTGAATAATTAGTCTGTGTAGAAACATAGTCTCACACAGACTAATTTTAAATTGCACTTTTTGTGTATTGTTGCTATATTTAATTAGTCTGGCTTTTGGAAATAGTCCGTGTTGCGCTGCGCAGCAGCTTAGGTCTTAAACGCATGAAACAAATGATTGTCCGAGCCTGAGTCCACTAGAGAAGATTCTGATTTAAAAGCAAAACATTGTTCCTTCATTTGAATTTGAAAATGAACTTCATATGAAAATGATAAAAATTCTATGAAATTAGTCCGTGTGGCAAATTAGTCTAATATATAATAATTTTGATAGTGCGTGTTGAAAATTATCTCACGCAGACTAATTACACTAAACACAGTGTATTAGAAAAGATACTCATTGCAAAATTAACCGTCAAAACAAATGCGATTTCTTCGTGCCCTTTTCTTTTATTTTTCAATAAAAAACTGCATTTCAGAACTATCGAAGTTCACTAAACAGGCATCGTCAAATAATTAGAATTCAGCTCCCACAGATATGTGCGTATTGTTTGTGCGAGAACTGAAGTGATGTTATCACATATTATTTTATTGCGGAAATGGTGCATTCGTTGAAACCTTAATGTGTCATAGCTGTTGTTGAAGCCCAACATGACAGTAGCATATTCATAAATAAAAAATTTGTAGACTAACAACTTGCAATGCATTTTAATGTGCAATTTTGAATATTTAGTTTTCACTGCACAAGACACCCGCACAAAGATTTTTTTAAACATACAACGGAAAATGATATCTACCAGCAAATGAATCCAGCTGAATATTACAATTGTAACTATCTAAGCCTTTGTAAAAAAATATCATACTTTTTTACATATTTACTTATTTTACTTGTTATTATACTTATTATACTTATTTTATTATGCTTTCATTACATTTATTTTACTTTGTTGCGATGACAATGCGTAACATCTTCTTTCATTGGCCACATGAACGTCATTATTCGTTCAAAATGAGCGCGTCAAGACGCGTACGATTGGAGCTTGAAAAAGTGATTTTATTAGTTCTAATTACACCAGGTTCTTATATCGTACCTTTATCGGTGAAATTTCCTAACTTCCCATTGGGGAAAAAGACGCCAGTCTTTTTTTATGTGGAGGTTTGGTTTGGATAAAAACACTAATATGTCTCTCTGTCTGTTCAATATGACTGGCATTGCAACTGGTACATATAAACCTATAAATGACAGAGGAACGCGTTCCTTGAAATGAAAAAATACTCGAAGGATGCTAGACGCTTTAAAAAATAGCCTGCCTAATCCGGTGACTGAACCAATTTTAAAACCTGTGTATGGACCTGCTGGCTATATTTCCCTATAAAAGTTATAACTAAGAACATCATCTGTTTCAACATCAACATCAGAAGTTTCTGTTCACAACTCAGATTTTTGCCTTAAAATAAAACTTGTCCAGTACCATTTTGATTCATGTAATAAACAATTTCAATAATACTCGGTCAGTTAGAATTAGCGTTACAGAACAAATCATCTCGCCCAGGTAGACTAACCCCTGACTGCCCCTCCATACTCTGCTGTTTGGAAGCATTGTCAAGCGATCCAGGTAATGCTTCAAATTTCAAAGTTTTGATGGGTTCGTGGAGCCACAGATGTCTCTTGTTTTGCCAATATCTACTTATCAGAGAGGAGAAACCAACACTGAACATTGGCGTCTCCTCGATTCACTAAAACGTTTCCATTAAATATCAAATTTCGAATGTTTGTATCATAAATAAAATTCTTTGACTTTAATGTTAGTATTATTCAACATAACACTTTGCATAATGAGCTAATCATTGAGCAACTGAAGATGAGACATACAGTGCCTTGAAATGTTTTGCTAATAAAAAAAATGAACGAATGCTAATAAATAAAGAAAAGAACGTTTATTTTAATAAAGAAATGAATATTGTCTTTTCGTTAGCAGATACAAAAGGGATGCCTTTTTCACCGTTAAAAAGACCAGTTGAAATTCATACTCAGACAAACTGGAATGAAAGTCAAAACTCGAAAGCAAAGCTCTAGCAGTATTTTAATTGCTGTCGGACCACAACCCAACATTGCAAAGCCAGAAGAAGAAGAAATGCGACAACGGTACAAGCATCAACAAACTCAAGTATGCTCTCCACCATTCTCACCACATAGTTTATGAAATAATTGATCTCCAGAGTCATCAACGTCGCTATCACAGAAGAGCGAACCTGAAAAGAATTTGGCGCAAGAAAAGCCACTGCCACATATACCGACGACAGGTACACCAACCAGTCCTCGTGTTCTTTGTCCAGCATGTAACCACGGCTGAATCAAATTCAAACTAGTAAGTCTGACTGTAACTTCTACACAACGCCCTTCTGAGTTTAATTGACAACTCACTTCTGAGTTTCATTGTTGCCCTACGTTTTGTTGAGCACTTCACTCTTCGAGACTTTGACCTCTTCATCTATCATAATAACTTTGGAACAACCACAAGCACGACATTGGGGCCGTTACCAGGATCTTAACCAAAAGAGCATTCTATGAACAACTTACTAAACAAGCTTTTCCATTTTTCGAATACTTAAACCGGTTTTAACATACATAAAGATTCGTATCAGCATAAAATTATCATACGATTTAATTTACTTCTGTATACCACTAATTTAATATACCACGATAAAGGATAGTTTTAGTGCTACTAACCCATCCAGCCTGTTTCTCCCCTTCAATTTCCCTCTAATCACTAACATTTCTGGTCTTTTATATGCGTAATTCTTTTCCACTCTTCTGTCAGGATCCACAAGGTCTAGCAGTCAAATGAAATACTATTTATTTCGTTTGCTATTGTGTAGATTTTAGTGTTTTGGATAAATTTTATAATGGTATTTTGTTAGTCGCGGAAAATAAATTGTCCTTTCACCTTATTCGCAAAAAATAATGAACTAAAATTCCACAGCGGAAAGTAGTGAAGGTACAATTGCAAGTACCGCAATGAAACCTCTGGGCGGTAGAAACAGATATTAAATATTTAGTACCAAAAACCTCAGAAATTAAAGTTTCGTTGTTAATAGCCTACAGAACATATGCCAGTCCTACGTAAGTGAGTGTAACGTTTACCAGATGCTATTTTTATTGGGAGTAAGAAGTCGGCATTCAAAAAAACGTTTGTTACTAAAAAACAATTTAGTACTGTGCGAAAACACTTACTTTCGAGGACCACCTCTTTCTAAGGTGCGTCACTAAACCAGTAACCATGTCTCATCTTCGGATGTGCATACGTCGTTTTTCAATTACAAAGACAGCATAACAGATAAAATTTCATACAAGCACATACGTGCGCAGTGTTCTCGTTTTTTTTATTCCGCTTCTAAACAGGGTCGGTGCTGCTTAATTGTTATAGCCAAGCGCACTCCACAACCTCTCAGTTATTCACTTCGCCCTTATTAACAGAAAATGACACGGCGTTTTCGTTTCAATTTCTTATACGTTAAAATAATAATTGAAATCCTCGTGGCGTTGCAAGAGCAACGCCTCGCCTCTGATGAAGAGGCCGATTACCTCAAAAAGACAAAGATAAAATTCATTTACCGTCGGTAATTTAACAGACAACATTAGCACTAACGGCTGTTTGGCTACTTACACTTGCAACTATACAGGTAGTGACGCAACTCGAAGAAAGAATAGGATGTAGGGTGTATGTCCTGGTGTTGGCAGCCAGTAGTCTCGAACTCAAGGCTGTATGGTTGCTGTCCGAAAACTAAACGACTTGGATACCCAACCCAGGTTTAATATTAGTTTCAAAGTAAAAACGAAATGCAAACGTTTAATGTGAGAACAGTTGTATAAATCTTTCAATGGACTTTGACTTTTTAGCCGTAAGGTTTTTTAATAGTATGTTCTGTAACTGCATGAAAGTCTAGTGCAATTTCGTACGTACAAGCAGCCTAGTGTAGCACCTAAGTTACTAAAATTAGATTTTTTAGTTCTTAGAACGATGTTAGCAGTGCCAGGACGATACAGCGTGCTCTTACAGGTCTGCCCTACGTTCCTGACTCCTCTATACAACAGGTATCTTGAATGATGAAAAGAACTCAAGACACAACACTATAAATCCTTGTACCGCCCTACACAGCACATGAAGCTATTAAGTGCTGGTGCAAACACATTGAATCAATCATCTAATCTTACCAACTTTACAGTCTTCCTTCTATTAAGCTTCTCTCAACTGAAACCCTCTAAAGGGAATCAATAAACACAGTGCAGATTCTCTAACTAAATAGTTCCATAGAAAGATTGAAATATTATGGCCCGTAAGTGGCACATTGTGTGATACGCGGGTACTTCCTATTGACAGGTTTATACGAGCGAGTGGGAAAATTGTTAGGGCGTTTTCCAGTTATTTCTTCAACTTTATGTTTCAATTCGCCAAGGATCAAGCTATTAAGTAAAAATTAGGGAAACAGTTTGATGCTCGGTTTCTCCCCGCAAAATCATTTCACCTCGGCGCAATATTTCGGTGGCGAGTTTTGATAACTACATCAAACACAAACAGGCTGCATTCTACCTTATCAGAAGAAGAATTCAACTGCTATAAATCGTTTGCTATTCTGCTGCCGCTATTACTTTGCTGCAGTATTATTGTACGTGTGCAATCACGGGTGAGCAGAGTAACAAAAACTATACATATGTATGTTCATCATCACTTAACAGTTTTTACAAACATGACAGAAAATACTCATTCGCATTAAAATGGGCAAACAAACAAAAATAGTTTTAAAAAATGTAAACGGGCAAATCCTGGTCATATCCATATTAAATACTGTGTGCCTAAAAGTAAAGCATGTCAATTAAAGCAAGGGCAAGTGACTGGTCACACTTGGAAGTTATTTTGGCAAATACAAATTTCTACCGATTATGCACAAAGACCGCTGTAAGTATGGAAAGTATAAACAGACAGCAACAGTGACAAATAAATAATAATGAACAGTTTAGGCAATATATATATATATATAAAGGAAGGAAGGAAGGAAGAAAGAAAGAAAGAAAGAAAGAAAGAAAGCAAGCAAGCAAGCAAGCAAGCAAGCAAGCAAGAAGGAAGGAAGGAAGGAAGGAAGGAAGGAAGGAAGGAAGGAAGGAAGGAAGGAAGGAAGGAAGGAAGAAAGAAAGAAAGAAAGAAAGAAAGAAAGAAAGAAAGAAAGAAAGAAAGAAAGAAAGAAAGAAAGAAAGAAAGAAAGAAAGAAAGAAAGAAAGAAAGAAAGAAAGAAAGAAAGAAAGAAAGAAAGAAAGAAAAAAAGAAAGAAAGAAAGAAAGAAAGAAAGAAAGAAAGAAAGAAAGAAAGAAAGAAAGAAAGAAAGAAAGAAAGAAAGAAAGAAAGAAAGAAAGAAAGAAAGAGAAAGGGACAGAAGGAGAAACGGGGAAGGGCAGGGAAGAGAGCGAGCGAGAGAACGAGAGAAATAGAGAGCGTGACAGAGAGTGCCAGAAAGAGAGAGAGAGAATGGAGACAAGAGAAGGGAGATAGAGAAAGGGATAGAGAAAAGTTTCACCTTATTTGCAAATCTGCAAGCATACTAATTACCAAGTAGCGATGCAAAAGTCAAGGATCACCTGGTTTTATATCGTTTTTATGCGCATTATAATTTTATGAGAGAATTTTGCTAGTAAATATTGATTTTATATACCATATAGATAAGCACAAAAACAACGCCATTAGTATTTTCACTACATTCTTCAGCAAATCTGAATCAAAATTTATATATAGCCTATAATATTTTTTCGGCGTTCCTCCTGAAGCCAAAATAACATTTCAGTTCTGTCCCATTTCATTTTGTCTAAATACGATCTGCCTTTATAACAAATAATGTCATTGTACCTATTCTTCGCGAATGTTAATAACTTAGAAAGTTGAGCTTCGAGTTTGTATAATTCTGCATTAATTCTCGAACGCATTGCAGCTTCATCCAAGCCTCTCCATCCCCGTCTGAAAAACCTAACAGGATCAGAAGCTGTGCGCTCAAGAACTTCTAATTGCTCTAATATATGCTCTCGTTGCAGTATTAAACTAGTTGTGGTTTCCCATAGTTTGATAACTTTTTCTGTTGCCTTCGGCCTGCTGTTCATTGGGCAGTATTTAACCATCATTTCTACGCGATCGCTTGTTGTCATTTTCAGCTTACTCCACACAGCATCTAATTGCTTCTGATGTTTGTCACTGTACTGACCTTGGATAAATTTAACGAAATCATCGGTTGGAGGACCGGTCTGCCTATAACGCAAGTCAACCAAATTAGGTGAAAGACGAGTTTTTCTCTTTGAGGTTTCAGTTTCTTCCACCCTCAAGCAAACATTTTTTAACTTTTTTGTTGATGATGAATGAATTAGATTCTCTGCATTCTCTACAATTTCTTTAGCACCATCAGATGTGAAATGACGTGTCAGTTCTGTCCAGGTTTGAAATGAAGACTGTCCAGGTTTTTGGACAGACAATGACGTAGTACCTGGTGGAGAGTAAATCAGCTTATCTGTGTTTAACAATGGCCGAACGGCTTCATCAATGCAGTCAGATGAAAACTGACCTGCAACTCTCAGATTGGTTGTAGTCGTAGAAGACGACTTTTCCACTTTCACTGCGGGTAATGTAGAAACCACTTTTTCTGCAGATGACGAAGGAATTTCCTTTACAGGCAACAGCCGGTCTGCTTTGTCAACGTTTTTTATGGACGTTCTTAAAGACTGCCTTTGAAGTTGTGGTGAAAAAGAAAATTTTCGAAGTTCTGGGGTGATAGCAATGTTTGGTTCAGGTATTGTCAAAACAGAATAACTTGGAGCCTCTTTATCGTCAATTGGAAAATAACGAAGTCCGGATTGAAAAACATTGGATTCAACAACAGATATTCGATTTTTTCCTTCCAAAACGCGCTTCAGTTGTGCTCCTTGTGCTTCTTTTAAAATGGCTTCAGCAGCTAATGCTTCCCTCTTTTTGAGAGTCTCCTGTTCCTCTGGAGTCATGGTAATAAATGATTCAGGATTCAGGAGGGTTACCAAGTAATCAGTATCCTGCAGAGTGATCCAGTTTTTATAATTCTTGTAGTCAGCAAGTTTTGTTGGTTTGTCTACAGCCTTAGATTGATGACCTTTAAGATTTTCGTTCACAACTCGCAAAGACATTTCGGGGTTTCGTTTGATTACGTGTGACACTGTAAACCGTGAAAGTTTCGTTTGCTTTCTTACTGCAATTTCAAGAGGCAGATTAGTTTTTATGCTAAAATAATCTTCAGCCATTGTTTTCATGATACGCTCATAAAATCCACTTAATTCTTGTTGAGTAAACAAATTCCTATCTATCATTCTTGACAAAACTTCGCTAATTTCATCTTTTAGCGGATTAAACTTCATTTCGCAAGGTTTGAGCAACACATTTGATGGCCAAATGCGATCACTCACACGTACATTGTAAGGCGATACTGCTATTTCATTCTTTTCAGTTATTGTAGGGATGGCTTTTTCCTGGTGCTTTTTTGAGAGTATTTTAGTGTATGTCTTTTTGACCTCATCTAATTTTTCATTAGAATCAGAAATCCTGTTAACTTTATCATTATAAGCAGTTCCAGCTATTATTAATGGAGGAATAGTACTATCATTTATGCCATTTTCAGACCACACACTGCAGTCATCTCTCTGATTGTTCTTGCCACTATGTTTGTGATCAATATCATGTATTAAATGATTGTTTATAAGAGAAATTTGTGACATATCTTCATATAACAATTCTGAAATGTGAGCATCTTGGAAATTTGTAATTTCATGAAAATTGGCAATGTCAGAAAGCAAACCTTCTTTGGGAGCTCCGCTAACCATTTTTAAGTCTTTAGGTGCTTCATAACTATTGTCTTTTTCAAGTAACTGTTTTGTTTTATCTAATAAATCCACATCTGAGACAGGAATTTCCACAGCCAAATATTCTGCTAGGCCATTTGTTTTTGTGGAAAAAAGATTTCCTTGTGCACCTTTGTTTAACAGCTTTGGCTTGAAGTTTCCGTTACTTGTATCTTTTTTAGAAACACGCATAAAATTTAGAATTTCTGCTGCTATCGAATCTACACATATTATATTGTTTAGCTCAGTCTGTAGTTGTGTTAGCAACTTTCCTTCTTTGTTTAAAAGTTGCTGTTCTTCAAGCTGTGCTGCTTCATAAAGGCATGATATAGATATCTCTAAGAAATACGATATGACCTGCACCACAGTACGCCGTAATAATTCCAAATGTTGATCTTTACTTAAATATGGACTAGTAGGTATATGGCAAAAATCTTCCCATATTTCTGACAAAACATCTCTCATAACATAAGTCACCGCTTCTTGCAAATCTAATGACACATTGCAGATACTCTTATGAGATTTCAATAGCTTTTCGAGCTTCTGTGCCACTTCCTCAGATGTTCTAGGTGGTGATAGAATTTGGTTGTTAACTGCTTCCAATGTTTGTACTAGGTCATTAATATAAGTAAAGGTTGAAAACTCGTGTTTTTGTTGGCACTTCATTTTGTTATTCAAACTC
The DNA here is from genome assembly GCA_030141605.1 of Tubiluchus corallicola. Taxonomy (NCBI): domain Eukaryota; kingdom Metazoa; phylum Priapulida; class Priapulimorpha; order Priapulimorphida; family Tubiluchidae; genus Tubiluchus; species Tubiluchus corallicola. The sequence goes on along the minus strand of JAQGDQ010000228.1, from coordinate 173,301 downwards.
ATTGTCTCTAATGGCTAGTTTACATCAACAAGATCATCCTGAGCAATTGATTTTAATAATAAACAAACTTGCTCAATTGCCATTGCACCTATGATAAGAAAAATGAGACAAGCATAACATACGTAGTGTTTTTTAAATGATTAGAAAATTAATATAATAGTAACAGTAACATTTGACTTCATTCACATAACATAACAGTCAATTGTAAAGTTGGAAAAAACTAATCAAAGCTTACAGGATAAAATTCAAAAAATTGTTTTCTGGTTTTCAGGACATTCATTCAGCTCTAGTGATACCATTTTCAGCAAGAACGTTTGCTGATTAACACATTTATTAGAATTTGGAAATAGCCACAACAACAGTCAATATTACAATTGCCAATACTCGTCAGTACTTTTAGAAGATATCTTTTCTTGATGTAATCAGATCATAAAGTGCATCTTTTCACACTATCTATATAAGTTAAGGTCCGTATCAATAACGTAACGCAATACATAATTATACATACAACGATACTTACACTTACAGGCTTTCTTAACTACATCCAGAAACCTACTGAGTACTGTGCATACGGCTACATACTTTTAATAAAGTAATTTTCAATAATACATGCAGTGTCGAACTCAGACAACAACAGTGTGTAAAAGGCTACTGCGTCAATATAGATTGCGTAACATTGCTTCTATGTAATTAAATTGTTGATCAACAAATTTTCTCCCAAAAAGACTAGTATTCATGCTGCTTCGCTCTTTCGTTACTATGATAAACAAACTTAGTCTTGGCCTATAGCTCCACCTAGTATTGAATATTTTAACGTCCATCCGATACAGGGTGACCCAAGCACCTTTGCACACTCTCACACGCAAAAACATCAAAAACCTAGTAGGCCACTACAGATAGATAAATTAGCTAACAAAACGAACTCTACCATCTGCACTAAAATTGCCCACAAAATTTAAATAATGAAAACTATTATGCTAATAATAATAATAATAATAATAATAATAATAATAATAATAATAATAATAATAATAATAATAATAATAATAATAATAATAATAATAATAATAATAATAATAATAATAATAATAATAATAATAATAATAATAATAATAATAATAATAATAATAATAATAATAATAATAATAATGTATTATTTTATTGTGTACATACGTTCACGTTCTAATTTTAAGCATTGCACGTTGATTCTTATTTTAATTAAAATGATAAATAGGTAGGCCTACGTGTAACTGTAATAAAGGGATGTGTAGGTGTTTCTGTGCAAGTTTTGCTTATAGTAAAGTAAATAAACATTCTCAAATTGAACTGAAGCAGAATTTTACTCATTCACCATGTAGGCCAGTGGGAAGCTCTACTAACAAGCTAAACTGTTCAATATCGCTCGCGGTTGACATCAGCTGTGCCGATCCAGTTAAGCTACTACTGAGATAAATCGCAGCAATAGCAAGCTTTTAATCAATATAACCTCTCCTGGTAATGATCTAGTCATTAGCGTTTGCAATAGCTACGTAAAATGATCGCATAAACTCAGTGATTTATTATAGTCCTGCAGGGTAATCTTGTCATTAGATTCGCTTATATAAGCTCGTCTCGAGATGCCACTGAACTGGTTTTTAATTGCTGTAACAGCGACTCTTGTAACGCAAAGTTGTTCTTCTTGTTGTTTGTCTCCGGTATTTGTAAAAATCTCCAAAAACTTTTACTTTAAGAGCTCCTGTGCTTTAAGTGCAGAGATCGTCCAAGCTGTTTTTGTTTTATGTAATTCGGCATACTGCAAACCGGAACCCAGCATTCAACGGTAGGACCTAGCGTACTCAGTTTAGGCCTGAGCCTGACTAATTAACGAAGAAGCGATCCTGTCAGAGATATCTGAGTAACGATAAATGCATCCTCCCTCAACAAGGTAAAACAAACAGAATAAGTCAGGGGCGGATCTAGGATTTTTGAAAGGGAGGGTCCAAATGTGACCAAGCAGAAAGGCGGATGCGGAGCCGGGGGTGGGGGTGGGGGGGTGTTTATAGCTTCACCGGCCGATCAGCGAGGGGGTCTGGAGAAGCGCATTTTCCTGCATTTTAGCCTATTTTTGAGCCTTCTGAGACTGGGTGATTCTTTTTGTACATTTATGTTTGAGTTTAAAGTTATAATAAGAGTAACAGCTACTACCCTGTGTAAGAAATAAGAATAACATAAGGATTCTTGCACACCTATTATATCTTTATTGCCTTACTATTGTCTTCTTCTTGTTTCTGCACTATCACTGTAATTAGCTTTCTTGTCATTTCATGTTAATTTTATTAGTCCATGAGTTCTAAGCGCCTTGTTGATTGCCAAAATTACAATACTGTTCATAGTATTATTCAGGGAATAAGTAATACGAGTGTTTTTAAATAAACATAGGCCTATTATTTCTGTATATTGTTATATATTTGTTATTTTATCTATGATTTCAAATGAGGTTTTATGCGTTCTGTATCAAATGAAATCACTCAAAGAGAGTAATAAACATAAAAAATGCAAAATATGAAATACAAATTAAAACTATACAATCTATACAAGAAATTTTAAATTTATCCAAAAAAATAACTAAAATAAGATTTAAAAGTTTCGAGGTTACATTTTAATCGTACATTTTTCTTCTAATTTTTGTAAAAGCTGGAATAAAGAGTTGCTTTACTTTTACAAATGTTGCCAGTTGAAATTCTCACACTTTTTGCGTTTGCGAAGTAACTCTATAAAGAGGTCTATTTCATAATACCAATCTTATTTTTGTTCTCGTTGCTCGTGTAATATTGTAAGTTTTTAGCCAGTTTTTTCGTAATGTGACGTCACAACAGAGTTATTTCACATTTTGAATTTTTACGAAACTAGATTCACGCCAACAGTAAATGGTGTTCTAAATAACATATCCAGGCAGGTGGGCAGAAAAAAATCAATAAGAGAGTAAGTCAATGCTTCGCATTCCCGATTAATTTTTATTATGATCAGTTTTTTACCCACAGATCACCAATAGCTTCTTTATTGATATGATTGTCTTAACAACAACAGCTGTGGCCGCTTTATCATGTTCCAGAATTGTAATTGACGCTACTCTTCGAAATAGTTTTCTTAATTTGCTTTTTCGCTTGTTCTTTTAGCGCATGCCCTGTAGGGCGAGAAGTAAGTACATGCTAGCAAGTTTACGACGCGTAAAGCCATATAAACGAGCAGGGATTGCCTTCTTGATTGCAAGCCAGATCGTTTTAGCGAAGGGCAGGGTACGAAAACCTTTATTACTTTCTTTCTCTTTATTATGGGAAGCCAATACTATAGCTACATTAACACGAGTGTCACGGCTGTAGTCACTGTGACAAATATGCCCTAATAAGGACATATTACGAAGAAATCCGAGCCCACTAGGAATCCGGGATTTATCTAGATAATAAATAAGCAATAAAATAATCGTTGTGTTCAGCATGGAGATACCGTCTATGGCCTGTAGTCACATCTTCCACTTACGGGCAATACAACATGCACTGACACGAGGTTAGCGTGAGAAATGGTTTCCTGCGTTCAAAGAGCGTGTAATCCGGAGAAGCCCATAGACAAGCCGTGATAAATTGCGCACACATATTTCCTGCGCACAATTTGCTGAACACGACCATGAGGCTGTAACTGTTACGATCTGTCGTTTGCTGATGACCATTAGCACCGGGTATAAAATATAGCTTAACATGGCAACATAGAGAGAATGAAAATTAAGCCAGAAAGAGAGATTCTGTGATTGTCAGTAGAAAGTGTTTGCTTTTTACTCAGCTCAAGTCTACCACTAAAGAGAAATTAACACGTGTGACTTGCAAAAATAAAGAATAAATGCCACTTAAGGTATCAGCTAACCAGATAATGAGCAATTTAAAGGCTACACTGTAAAAACCCGCTTGACGTGACGTTGCCATGGTACTCTTTAATAAGCACACTCCCCTGAGCCATGGGGATTCACCCCTTCAGAAACACAGAATGTACTGCGTAAATTTATAAAGTTTGTCACAATGAAAAGGAAGAAATCGTTATACGAAATTTATGCGAATTTGGTGTGTCATTCTTATAAAATACCAAAAATATTACTTACTTACATTTTATATTTTCTGTTCTTTTCTTGCACATGAAGCTAGTTCACAGAGGTGGACTGAAATGCAGTGTCTTTTTTTGAGATTAGCTTTTTTTAATTTATTTTATTATTTATTTATTATTTTGCGTTTCAGATATTTATATTCCCGTATCACGTTAAAATGATAAGGTTTATATATAGGCTAAATCAGCATGCATCTCGAAAATGTAGTTGAGGGTGACCAAAAGCTGTGCTGCCGTGCATATATAGCTCAAAATTGATTTTAAAATGTGCACCTTAATACGAATCTGTGATATTATAGGATCAGCGTAAGTACGCTTGCACCTGCTAATTCTTTCTTTTATACAATTTTAACATATGTATAAATGTCAAAATAAATATTCAAAAAAAATATTTTACACAGACATTTTGCAAAATAGCCGTTTAAAACAAATCCCAATGCACAAAATTAAGTAAATTTTATTCAGGGATGTAGACAATTGTATCACAATTTTAAATACAAAAGGATGTAACAGCACCCTGTAAACACATTTTCTATGCCACACTACAGCACAGTCATATTCACGAGCACTATATTGTAGTAATCTAAGCCATAAAAGCACAGTACTGTCACGCTGCATTACAATGCAGCACCAATACACAGTATTCTAACGTCACTAGCACCGTGTAGCACAACACGACGTAGGTTGTCCTAAACCATAGCACTCTGAGTCAGGCTACAACAGCTCAACTTATTAAAGTAGTTAAGATCAATCATACTAGACTATTTAACATTTTGCTCAAAACAGCATTTCAACAAAATACTTTGATATTGATACACTTATTAATTCATCACAAATTTTCAGCTTGTACACTGGCAATGTTCTCTCAAAATAGAAATGGGATCTAATTTATTAATGTCGCCTAACCCTAACCCTAACATAACATATTTATTTACATTTTGTTTTGTATGCTAAACATGGCAAAATTTAAAGCAAATGATCACAAAAAGGCACAAATAAATCACTAACAAGTAAAGATATATTCACAGGATTCTACCACTTCAACTAAAATTGATTTTTATAATCATAAAAGTTTCATTCTATTATGAATGTTTCATTGTCATTTTTACTGGCTATTCAACACCAGAAGTTCTTCTAGAACATATATAAATATATACAAAACATTGTTTAAATCGTATATAAATGCGAGAAACCTATACTGAAAATTCAAAACTGCATATGAAACAAACAACTTGCTCTGAATTTGCCATCGAATACATGCGGAGTTCTCTAAAGTTAAAGAACATCACTAAGACACAACTGTGTGATGATTCTAAAGTTAAAGAACATCACTAAGACACAAGTGTGTGATGATTCCAAAGTTAAAGAACATCACTAAGACACAACTGTGTGATGATTAAAGTTCTAAATTAAAAAACAATTGATATAAAACTCATTGTTCTCCATCGGTGTGTTCTTCTCTTTCCGGTTCTGGCATCAAGTACAAACGGATGAGATTGCTCGGTGTCAGCGAACTGTAAAAGTAAAGACAGTTTCACGTTTCAAATTTCAATTGCATTAATCAAATTACTGAACCTGCCAATTGTTACAACATAATATTACAAAAGGCAAGCATAAAAAACATAAAACTGAAGGTAAAGTTATGTTGGAATTTTGAAAGTTGAATGATAAAACCTCAAAATATTTGAATTACGGGCAAGGAAAATTTAATAGTAATTTCAATGCAACATTAGAATAAAATGCAAAATAAAAGGATATTAAGTACATGTGACTAAATTTTGTTTGATTTATGGCTGTGGATAGATAATGACGTTGCAACAAAACAGAATGACACCATACCTCATATCAAGTGGTGTAAAAAAGATAAACTGCTTATGTTTTTGCTCGCGGGCAGTTTTTAACATCATTTCCATTGACAGCCTCCGATTCACCAAGTCCTGCAAACAAAAATAATCGTAACAGCAATACGACTTTATTAGCAAAGGTGTTAAACTGCAGACAACTTTAACAGCACTTTTAAAAGACCAGGCTTATTACTGATGAATATATTGAATTTAGTACTGTTTCAGCAATTTCCTGAACGTACCATGAACACATCAAATTCGTCTAGACAACGGAATGGAGACTCCATAGCATCCCACAATGCCAGAATGAAGCAAACTGTTGCAAACGATCGCTCTCCACCAGAGAGACCTCTAGTGTCTTTCGCTGCCATAGATTGCCCTGGTTGCACAACCTGTAAATGTAAGCACAAGATATAATTTGTTCAAAAATGTTGCACGTCCAGTGGCCCATGTACAGTTAAACCTCATTAAAACACCAGGTCTGGGACACCCACTAAATAAGGCGTTACTGCGAAGTTGGAGGTAAGGCGATGTTCATCACATATCAAAGCCATTCTACTGTGTAACCTCAATTTTGTTTCCTAGTTAACTCTAAAATGTGATAAATAAGTGTAGTAAATAGTATTATTACACCTAGGTTAATACGAGTGGTATGCTACACATTTGTACTACATATTAACAACACAGGTGTATGTGGCAGTGCATTGCAAAACTTTTACATACCACAAATACTGGTAAGTAACCAACTGCTGATAAGAGAAATATGCAGCCATGCTCCCAACATAACATTACTGGACAATTAAGACTATAAATAGCCGTCACATAAACTTGACCAGAGCTGAAGCAGCGCAAACAGCACCTTTAATAGCCTTTAAATTCGCATTCATTTAGCCTCACCTTAGCTATGCAATATTCAGTTTCATACATTCACTTGGTACAAAACTAAATCTTAATTTAAACACCATAATTGTTTTCCTGTTCAGTGGTCATTACAAGAGAATGGACTGTTTTTCAACAGCAATTTATTTGTGCTTTATCTTGGCTGGCATTATAATGGAGCAGATTTATTATGTAAAATCGACTTATGGCAAAGCAGATAAGTTGGCGAATGGCAATAGGCAAGGTTGGCCTTATGCCGTATATTCAATACATTGTGGAAAACTGGACAAGCCAAAAGTTGGCGTTAGAGCAAGGCTGGAGATATAACGATGGTTTGAGTGTATCACGTCTACGTACAATAGTATTAAAATCCAGTACGTACATAGCATAGTAAGTTGTTTACAAACCTGTAGATCTAAAGTCTCTTTTTTATGATTGAATGTCATGTCTCCCCTACAGTGTCGGATCGATAAGGAAATGTTGAAAAGCGTTTTCACTCTCATCGATATTGAGTGCCGGAAAACTTCATATGCCAATTTCCTGTTTTTCATTATGTTATCCAATTTCTGCATAAAGCAAATTTATTATTAGTATTCTAGTTACTGGGCAACTGACTCACTCATGTACTTAATTTCACATACAATATATTTCACTATGTCACGTACAAATATTATATATACGTAAATATTAGTACTTACTTTTCCACTAACCCAGGCATAAATTGCCAATAATATTAATTTATTTACTAAATTTGCTAACTATTTAGTATTAAAAACTGTGCATTTGTTTAATGAATTGTACAAAATAAAGATATTATTACGCTTCAAATTTTGCATTGTATACTGTGTATACATTATATTGTATATTGCATACATATAATAGTATACCAAAATTTTCACATACAATGGCATGCATAAAATAGAATAGTATTACAAGGTACAAATATACTGTATGTTTTATTGGTTAATTAGCAATTTTTGAGGTTGTACCATTGAATTATCCAGAAGTACCCTGAATTGTGGTTGATTTTTCTTTGTTTAGCTGTTCCTATCATTATTTCACTTTGTTATGCTGTGTGCAAATATCCATGATCGTGCACTCTACTATAATGCTTTGGTTGGGAAATTACAATACAACAAAAATGTGTTTAAGCACATTCTCAGGCGATTTTCACATTGAGGAGCATGTATAGACAACTAAACACGATTAAGACACACCTGCTGGTTCAGTGTCTCATTTTGGAAAATTTTCCTTGATAATTAGCTACATTCCAATTCTTTCATCAGCATAATTAGCAAGCCTTGTCATAGTATTAAATTTACAGATTATCATACTGTCATTGGGCACAAAAAGACAAAGTGCCTCATTAACATTATCAGTAATAACACATAACAACTGAAACAGAATAGATAAAATTTACTATGTGATGCGCGGTGACCATACGGTCATTTTCCATCTCTTTTTAACTATTAATCAATACTAATGCTTTATTACACATTTGCTGTGTGAGTCAAAAAAGTAAATAATTAATAATAAATAACTGAGGTGCTACAGCAATCTAATGGTAGAATTTTTAGCAAGCTTGGCATCTCTCCATCTTACCATCAGAAACATGTGAGTTTCGTCCATCTCATGAATGATGTCCTTAAACTTCACAGAAATTTGGTGAAACTTGGCGACGATGTCCTCCTTCCTTCCTTGACTACAACAAATACATAAGAAGATTTTATTATAGCTAACATTTAAAGTAAAAAACAACCATCTTTCTGTCAGCCGCTAAAGTCTGTATTACTTACACTTGTTCTTTCTCCTGTAGAGTAGCTGTACGTTGAGCGATTTCAGCATCGAGACTTTTAGGCTGTCGTCTGGTGTTAACACGTGGACAAATCTTTTCTGCTGTGGCAGTAGAGTCCTAAAAAATTAATTAAACTAATACAGCAGCCTAATTACATGTACACAGTAGAAGTTATTAATTTTTGGCTGTTCAGAACAAGCACAAAGCACGAAATGAATCTAGATGAACTTAATTTTAGTCTAACAAATCAACGTGCAAAGTCTTATTGTGTTGTTAATATTTACTGTTGAATAAAATGTCTAGTCTACTTTCTTTTATGCTACAATGTCAGATGATCAGAGTCTGCACATGCAAAATAATTAAAATTGAATGATGCCCACTAAAAATCTTGCATATGTATTCTATTCAAAGTGGCCAAAAGTGATTTTATCACCCAGTCTGATACCGGTGGCAGACACTTAGATAAACTAAGCAACAACAATTGTCAACTGATGTTCAACATAATATAATAATAATAATAATAATAATAATAATAATAATAATAATAATAGATTGCGTTACTAGAAAGGGCGCATTTTTCGACTAATAAAAGGTGCCCAGGGAATTCGAACGTTATAGTTTGCGCTTGCTGTTTCAATACCTGTTCTCTTCAATATTGCCATGTTGTTGTTTCTAATCATGTTCATTTTAAGCACTTTCGGAATGGGCTTCTTCTTGTGGACTAAGCCTATGTATGGTCTTGATGATGTAATGAATTTTCAGACATTTGGTCGAAGTACGTTAGTGCTAATAATAATAATAATAATAATAATAATAATAATGATGATGATGATGATGATGATGATGATGATAATAATAATAATAATAATTTCGTTTAGGACATAGTCCAAGAATAACACCTTAAGTAACTCAATACTTATTTCTAAGGTGGTCAAAGTATCATGCAGAAGTTCTTTAGAACTTGCTTTGCAGAATAATGTTTTTTCAAAAACATTTTATATTCCAAACACATTCTGTAGGTTATTGAAAAGACATTTAAACAAGCAGTCAAGCTCTCATGTTGACGTCGCATGTGGGTCCTATATTTGAAATTCTGCATCGTACTTTTTCATACGTCAAATAAACTACAAACCTCTACGTCTTTCTTGTGCGCTTCACATTGTGCTTTGAGTTTATCTATCTCCTGCTGATGCTGCTTGAGTTTATTCTGATAATGTTTACGATGTTCCTTTGCAGTTATAATGGCTTCTTCTGTCTCTTCTAAACTAGCCTAGATACAAAAACAACAAAATTTATTTACAAATAATTATATAATTACGTAATTATGTAAATTTATGCGGAAAACTTTCACTTTCAAAGAGGATTTTAGGACTCTAAGTCCAATACCTTGTTTAGAAAACAACGTGAATGGAAGATTTAAATGCATCGCACATTGATCGTCGGCAATTTCTTTCCTAAGTAACTGTTCCATTTGTATAAGTTTTCGTACATATTCATTAAAATATTTTCCTAACGACATTTGTTGCTATCAATGCTGCAATTAAATGGCAGAAATGAGTGGCAAAGTGTGAAAAATCTTACATTCATTAAACAATCATCGATTATGTTAATTTATGACCGTGTGCTTAGTCGAATGTCATGGCCGACTGACTTTCGATAAAAATTATTAATCAGAACAACACTAATACCCACTGCTTCTACTGAGTGTTAATATAATCCTACATGTTTTACATTGTGTGACAAGTGCTAACGTACCTTCTCAGAACAGCACTAATACCCACTGCTTCAACTGAGTGTTAATATAATCCTGCATGTTTTACATTGTGTGACAAGTGCTAACGTACCTTCTCAGAACAGCACTAATACCCACTGCTTCTACTGAGTTTTAATATAATCCTGCATGTTTTACATTGTGTGACAAGTGCTAACGTACCTTCTCAGAACAGCACTAATACCCAACTGCTTCTACTAAGTGTTAATATAATCCTACATGTTTTACATTGTGTGACAGGTGCTAACGTACCTTCTCAGAACAGCACTAATACCCAACTGTTTCTACTAAGTGTTAATATAATCCTACATGTTTTACATTGTGTGACAGGTGCTAACGTACCTTCTCAGAACAGCACTAATACCCACTGCTTCTACTAAGTGTTAATATAATCCTACATGTTTTACATTGTGTGACAGGTGCTAACGTACCTTCTCAGAACAGCACTAATACCCAACTGTTTCTACTAAGTGTTAATATAATCCTACATGTTTTACCTTGTGTGACAAGTGCTAACGTACCTTCTCAGAACAGCACTAATACCCACTGCTTCTACTGAGTGTTAATATAATCCTACATGTTTTACATTGTGTGACAAGTGCTAACGTACCTTCTCAGAACAGCACTAATACCCAACTGTTTCTACTAAGTGTTAATATAATCCTACATGTTTTACATTGTGTGACAAGTGCTAACGTACCTTCTCAGAACAGCACTAATACCCACTGCTTCTACTGAGTGTTAATATAATCCTACATGTTTTACATTGTGTGACAAGTGCTAAAGTACCTTCTCAGAACAGCACTAATACCCAACTGTTTCTACTAAGTGTTAATATAATCCTACATGTTTTACATTGTGTGACAAGTGCTAACGTACCTTCTCAGAACAGCACTAATACCCACTGCTTCTACTAAGTGTTAATATAATCCTACATGTTTTACATTGTGTGACAAGTGCTAACGTACCTTCTCAGAACAGCACTAATACCCACTGCTTCTACTAAAGTGTTAATATAATCCTACATGTTTTATATTGTGACACATGCTAACGTACCTTCAGTGGATCTACATTCTCCATCATTTTGCTGTTTTGTTGTTGCAAATCATTATATATTTGCTCAGCTTCCTCTTGCTTCGTTTTTGCCGTATCTAACGCTGATTTTCCATCTTTGAGCTCGGTTTCAACGCCTTTCAGCTTCTGTTCAATACTTTCTACCTCTTCTTCCTGCAAAAACGATTTTCACAATTGAAGTTAAAACAACGTAGTTTGAAAAAGAAACGTTAATATAATCAAGTCATTCTACAAAAATCACTAACAAAGCACCTGGGATATTAAAACTTAAAGTAATTGCTTGACATATCATTAACAACTAGAGAATAACATAGTAAGTGTGTCAGAAAAAAAGTAAAAGTTCTATTTGCAAAAAAATTTTAACAGCTTTTCACAAGAGACAAACTGTTCAAACACTCCATCAAAATATCCTTATATTACGCATCATATAATAACGTATACGAAAAGGAAACCAAATATAAGAACAGCTGACTGAAATTCAAAGAGGTTTAATTTACTTAAAAACGCATACCGGTAGGTGCCACTTAATTACAAGTGCCACTTCAGACATATCAACATTCAGTTTTTGCTCCAAGACTATTTTGTGAAGAACAATCAAAGCTGAATTTCTACTCAGTTAAATCTTAGGCTTTAAAAGGCATTCATTCGTTTAATGTTTAGGTACTGCATTTTAGTAATTTCTATATACTTCGACTCTTTTTAATTTTTAAGAACCTTACTACCAATGGCTCAATTCTGCTTGGCAGGGCTGTCAACACATGGGCACGCCTGGCAGTTGCCGAGGGTCCTACGAGTAGAGTGTTGTGAGTTGTTGTGAGTTGCCGTCAAAAATAAATACTGTACACTATACTAAACACGAATTGTGCTTGTGAGAATCTCTTTGCACGTGTACAGAAAAATAATTTCGGACAACTTGAAATCTGTGTTTTCCAATGTTGAAATTGCACTGGGAGTGTTCATGTGCGAGATGACGATCAACTGTGCAGGAAAACGTTCATTTTCAAGACTGAAACTTGTAAAAAAACAGCTTGATAGCACAATGGTCAGCAGCGTTTGAACTGCCTTTCACTCGTATGTATGGAAAATGACATTCTGAAGACCACTGGCTTTAAGCCAATTATACAGCAATTCACTACAAAAAAATTCACAAATGTTTGTGTTGAACATTTGATTAATAACAAATAATTCATAGTAATTTCGTACTATGCAATCTCTGTCTGTATGCTTTGCGAATTGAGTATGTGTGAAAATGTTTGTGTGTTTCAAAGCTCATGTTATATTGTTCAAACAATTGTGGTAATTAATCTTTGTTGCACAGCATGTTTTTAACATTTAAAGACTGTTTTTTGGAAATACCAATACAATAAATATATATTTAATTTTATAGACCATTTACATTCCTGAGTGGCTGTGTAGGTAAGGCTCCCAGTACACTGCTTCACAAGAGGCCTATAATGTTATTAAGACCGCCTTGCTGTTTCGGATACAAACATACTTTACTTACCAGTGTGGCAACATCTATGGGTGCAGGCTCTTCAATGTTCTTTAACTCATTAATTTCCGAAAGCTTCTTGCGCAATTCTTCCTGAATTCTTATTACCTTATAATAGCAAGAAACACTGATAAAGGTAGCAATGTTAAAAATAACAAATAAAAACTACAACAACAACAAAAAAGAAGTTGAAAAAAATAAAAAATAATACTTTTCTTTTATCTTCATAATTAAACAGCATGTCAAATTTAATTTAATTTAATGAAATCGCATGAAATAGTAAAAAAAGATAAAAAACATAGACACTAATTTCTCCGCAAAGTGGTCAAAAAATACACATGGAGAGTACACAGAGTGGCAACTCTGTAGTGAGGGGCGACTGATAGATTAATCGAATTAATCAAGATTACAACCATGTATAAATAGATATTATCAGTGATTGAACGGTAATTCGGTTAATCAAGATTAATCGAGAGCAAAATATACGTGTCACACACTGAATAAAACAGCAGCGTTTCAGCACAAATAAACTGAATTCTTGCGTTTTCTTCGTTTTTCTCACCTTACACAATGCACACAATTGCAAATCACAGTGTCACAAACTGAGCCCTCTTATTCGTTTTCACGTGACGTGTGCAGTTGACATAGTAATAGAGAAGTTAATGAACGTGTATGTCTATAAAAATAGTTTGCGAGTACGAAAATGGTAGACAGCGACGAAACCCATGAAGAAGCTTATAGGCTAATTTCAGTACTGCTATGTTTGAAAAATATGGCTAAAACACTAAAAAATCACCGCAAAAGATTAATCGTGATATCGAATTACAAGAACAAAATTATAATCGAATTACATAATTTCACAATCGCCCATAACTACAACTCTGCCACTTCATTAAGCAACTCAGTAACAAAAAGATAAAGTGAAACTAACATAGACCAACCTGATTATCAGCACGATTCTTCTGATTCCTATGCTGTTTCATATCCAGCTCAAGTTGTCGCAGCTTTTGTTGATATTCTCTCTGCTGCAACTGCAGCCGTTTCTCGGATTCCTTGTGTTGCCTGTAATTTAACATAGCTAATTTAACTTTTACATTTTCTACATTTTTTTAAACAATTAAAGCAAAATGTTTATAAATTGGTACAGGCAAACTAAAACCTTCAGCAATTATTTTAGGTTATTCTAGGTTAATTCTGTCAAATTAGACAAAAATCTTTAAAAGAAAACTACTGTACTAATAGGATTTGCTATTTTACTACCTTTTTCAGGGACCTCAAGAACTTTAGAGACAACACCAATGGCAAGTCGGGCATCTTGCATTGAGAAGGTCTCTTACAGCCCGTTAGTTGTAAGAAAGGGCTGTTTATTGTCGAAAAACTGCACTGTTAAATGTAAGAAAATAGTGTGGTCCATATGGTGCTCTGAATTTCCACTGAACTTCAGTTGGTGATTGAACGACCTCTGCCAGGCTGATTTTGTACCTAATTTCTAACATTACTGTCATCACCACAGCAACTGGTTTCCAGTCACACAACAAATAAAAAGAATTGCCAAAGGCCCCTTTTGATTAATATAAAAGCTTGTCGAGATTAGAGAAAAATTTTAAAAAAAATTAGATATCAAAGCGTATAGTGACTTTTGAGGCACCTTGTATATGGCATTTCATAAGTCCCTCACAAATTTGAATTTCAAATTTCTTTACACCTAATCAATAACACCATTCACCTTGTGGACAAACTCTTACTCAGTAACTGAACATACTTTTAAAACACCAGCTATAGTACAAGTTAAGTTTACGCCTGAGCGATAAAAATTCCATATACGAAAAACGTGGAACAGAAAACACAGTCTCACCGAATGTCATCGTCTTTGTTAGTCTTGAGGTACTTTGCCTTGAATGCAGCATCACAGGAGTAATAGCGGAATGTACGTCCAGTTAAAACTTGGTCCCCTTCCAGAGTAAAAGCCTGTACACAAGAGATATAAAGAACTGATAATAATTTAGCATGCATGTTAGCAAGCAATCTAATTTTTCAACAATTGATTTAAAAATGCTTGTTGTGATTTTAGTCACAAGTTGCAAGAAATAGAAATCTGTTATCCAAGCCTATCCAAAGTAGTTTAAAAATCCATAGAAATTTAAAAGTAGCACAAAAATTATTAATATAGTATTTTCACGAAAGTAAATGTCAAATTATTCACATAACCAAATAAATGCTAGCTACAAAATTACATTCTGTGAAGAAACTGATATACCTCAAACATTTTACGAAAATACCAGTGTAAGAAAACCACTGCCTTGAGTTAATTAATTAATTCTATATTTTTCTTCATTTAGTTTTTTTGCTCAAAATGCTGAAGTTCTTACGAGTGAACGAGTATACTTTGTGACAGATAAATCCTTTTGACTTGCAGAAAGAACTTTAGAAAAAGCACAAGGCAATACATTGTAATACTTCTGCTTAATAAAAAATCAAACAGAATTGAAAACCTACTGTTATGCAAATGCCTGAAAACACCACAGGGTTGGTTATAACAGAAGCTTCAGCAAAGGCATATGTATTAATGGAAATAACAGTGACAAACTACGCAATCTGCACTTACACAAACATAAAAAATTATCACATTTTCTTAAAATACATTTTATGGAGCCACAATGCTAGTTGGCTGTAAAGTTACCTCACTACAAGCTATGGAAGTGGCAATTTTTATCCTTAAATACTTAACTAACATTATACAACCTTAAAAACTTATACCTCTCTACAGTTTTTAGGTGGATTCCGCAACAAAAGATTCCGAGCTTCTCTGTTATCTTTGACGAGTATGATAGACTCAATTCCACGCTGGAATGCACACAAATTTCTGCATTAGCAAAGGAAAGCAAATATAATTAGAATCGAGTAATAAAATGTTACAAGTAATAAGCTACTGGTAACATGCTATTTTTTTCCAATAACATGTAATGTAACATGTTACTTTCTCAGTAAATTAGATGTTACTTCATAGCCTCTTGCAATGTAAATATGTGCGCCAAGCTTTATAGAAGCCTTTACTACACGCGGTTAGTGAAGCTACTTTTACTATTTAAACAAAGCACAATACATACAATCCCTAAAAGTCACAGCTAGGAGTGATTCGAAAGTACATCTACTAGAGCCATGTTTTCTTGCTAATCAACATTCAACAATAGAAGCTTGGCAAATTTAGAAACATTTGAACTAACCAAGTTTAAAATTTAATACTAATGACAAAGATATTCAGTGGAGCTACTAATGCAATATCCACAAACAAGAAAAGTAACACGGTTACTAGTACTGTTACCAATAACTTTTTCACACAAAGCATAATACACGAACATGTTATTTTTCTCTTGCAAAAATAGTGGCTTCATACAAAAATAACTGGTTCAACACCAAATGCAAAAGATTACGTGGGCTTTACTGCTATTTTGCTATGATGTTGCAAAAGCAATCACAACTGCATATCGGCTTACTACTGTTTTATGTTGATAATGAATAATGAAAATCATGTTTTCTGCTTTTTGAGAAACAAGCACTAAAAATTTTACACTGTTGAATTAAATGGCAAAAAATGGAACATGCTGTCACAAAGAAGAAAAGTTTTTTGCAAAACTCATAATAGAATGATTAATTTCACTCTTACTTGGTACCGTCAAACTCTTTCAATATCACTTAGCGAGATGATCGAAAGCGTCAATTATCGCTAAGAAAAGCAAAGCGATTCAAATAAACTACAAAATAATATCACAAATGTAATACATTATGAAATGGTACCTCACCTGGTCAATAAGGCAGTTGGCAATGACAGGATCTTGAATAGATAACATTTGCAATATAGTAGGATGCTTGCTTACAGCTGCCTAAAACAAAACATTGCAAACTGCTTATGGCAAAGGACTAGCAAGTGTAAAAATTTGAGAGAAATGTAATTATCATCAATAAGTTGACTATAAAAACAAAACACACTACACTACGTATAACACGAGTGCTTGTGATTTTTCAAACAGATCTCATGGAACAGATTTTTCATTTATACCAAACATCGTGTAACTCGAACTGAATTCTCGGTACAATTCTTAAGAATCTCAAAGAAACAACCTCGCCTATCTCGAAGTCCTACGTGACAGCGCGCACTACATTACGATTTTAACTGCTAGTTTCAGCACAAATGATAAGATTTCTTGCATTACCTTATCAGAACGTTGCACACAACATGGCTTAATAAAAGTGGTTTAGTGTAGATCACAATATTATTATTGCCGAATTATATTAACCATGCTACTCAGACTATAATAGAGGTGGACCCATTATTATACTATTGATTGTTCACAAAAATTGTTGTTTGATATCTAATTAAAGACTCATTTTGTCAGTTACTATACTACTGTAGTGTTACTAATGTACTGTCTGGCGTTGATGAGCGACCTAATATCGTTTTTTTATTGAACATTGTTTAACTTGTACTTACACAAAACTTGAACAAATTTTAAGGTTCCAAGGTGTGCAAATTATACATAGTTCACTATAGTAAATTTCACGTACATAACGGCTAACGTCATGCTGCTGATTTCTAAATTTGCCTGTGAAGATGGACGGATGTCTGTGACGTAAAACTGTAGACATAATGCGCTCCAACACACGACTGTCTTGATGATTGTCAACACACCACGAGTACAAGATGCCGCCAAGAGCTTTTTCAATCCCAAGCGCCCAATGTTGATCTTTAAGGTCTATATAAGCACCTATACAAAAACACTACACTCTAGTAATACGGATACCAGGAACAGCAAAATTAAGGTAATTACAGACCAAAATCAATAAACCTGTTCACAGTTTCGCTGTGCGTATGCGCAGTTGCTGTTGGTCAATGGTTAAGTGTAACACAGCAATGCGCCATGTGACATTTTGGGTAAAGCAAAGTGTCTGCCACAACAGTTCAGCAACTTCAGTTGTTTTACCTGGACTTTACTTAATTATGCATTAGTATGTGCGTAGAGTTATTTGCTAGCAAGATCTTGCTTGGGAGCAAGAAAAAATGGACTAGGTGCTTGGTTCTAGCTAGCCGTTAAAAGTGTTACTATTACAATAGCATGGGCTGTGAGTAGTTGTCAAATGTACACAAATGCATTGCCTGGTTCAGTTAACCTTTGGCCTTTTCACAATCGTCATCAATCGCTGAAACTGTGAAAACACTTATTGATAACACAAAACACCAAACAAACGAAACATGTAAAAAAAATTTTTTCATAAGTCTATTCAGACCAGAAAAAAGAACTTGCAGGACTGGGAAATGGTAGAAAATTATCAAATAAAACATGCCAAATGTATAGTACTAAACACTAACAACATAAACAAGCAGAGTTCTGTATTAGCCTAAAAAATATAGGTGAGAATTACTCACTTCACACTACATGCACTGTGTATGTGTTGGGACAATAAAGTCCTTACACACAGAAAAGCATGTGTATGTTAAATTATTCACCTTTCAACCTGAGTAGGCAACTGATGAACCAGAATATTAAATTAAGACAAAGTAAGCTTAAAAGCCGAATGGTCATGGCGTATGCATAACAAAATTAAGCTGAGCCAGGGGTGGTCGGTGAATGATTCGTAACTGTCTAAGGTTCAGTACTTGCCCTGGGCGGTTTCATTTTCACTGATTCTATTTATATCTTCGAGGAAAGACATATACAAACCATACTTTGCCACCCCTGCTGATTTAGTGCCTCATTTCACAGGGTTATCATTGACACTGAATTAGATCCCAGTTTTGGCCTCAAATACTATAGAAACCTTTTAGCTGACAGCGTAAAAGGACTGAATTTGTAGAGAGCTTGAAGTATATTACACTGAAGTCAAATGCTGATTCCTCTCTCTGGTGGTTGAAACAAAACTATGAAATTGTGCTGAACTGCGAGAGACTTTATTTCTATTTTCATATTACACTATTATTTACAGGAAAGAAGACACATGGTGACCACTCAACAGCAATGCTCAAGAAGAAGAAAAAGGTCCAGGCTGGCCTTGGCAGAGCTACCCAAGTCACATGCACCCACTGAGCTTATCCGATTGACTAGTGAAACTCACTAGCAAAGCAATCTACACTACCATATATGGGAAGCCCAGCAAGTACAGATGACTGAGCAGCAAACCAAGGGCATAATCTGGATTAAACTTGACACTGAGCTTGACTTGACATTAAACTTGACATTTATCAGTTCAATGATAAATAATTTTAAATGTAGGTGGCAACACCTGTTTAATTATTAGTAGTAGTGATCTAAATTAAGAATCGCAAATGAAGATGTGCGACAAATACCAATACAGTTTATTGCTGGATTCCAGGTTGCATAAAGAAATAATCAATGAAACGTGACGTGGCAAATAATTGCTATAGATACATGAAGGAGTCAGCCTCTAGGAATCAACGAACCAAGGCACAAAATCAAATCAGAATTCTGGCAATTTCACTCTTGATTTTGCAATGATATTTTGTGCCTTGGTTTGTAGTGCCATAAATGTATTAATTATTTGTATTAGATTCATTTCTAGCACTGATAAATTGAGTTGGTGTTGAAACGTCCGTCTGAGCTTAATAAACACCATGTTGATTCGTAGAGACTGGCTCTTTCATGTATCTAAAGCAATTATTTGCCACGTTACGTGTGAGTGATTTCTTTATGCGCTTTGGCTTTAATGACAGTCATCGTCAAAACGATTGCCTGTACTTAAATAAACACCGAGTCAATATCCTAAGTTCCTGTCAATGTATCCATGCGCAGCTAATGTATTTGAGGCTTGCAAAAACAGAATTAAACTAAGTTTAGGTCTTTGCACACTTACCAATGGGCCCGCGCGGTTTCTCCTTAAATTCACCGCGTTGGTGAGCCTTGTTAACTTCAGCTACAAGTCTAGGAATCTCTTGACCAAATAACCTGTACCTATCAGTTCGACTTCCTGTCAGATCACGTAAGTCAGCGTGAATTTGGCGAAGTTGTTCAGTTAGAGATTCTCCTTCATTCCTAACACAAAATTTACGCCATATAAGCACCACAAAGGCATTGACCACCATGAACACCATAAACACCATGACTCACATAACAAAGGTGTTCCCGCAAAAAACAAGCTTAATTTTTCACATCTTTCAGAACACTAAAACTACTTCCAACTTTCATGTTCAATAAAATTGCAATGCTTATCTGAAAGGCTAAGCAGATATGACAAGCGTGCAGAAAAATACATACGACACAGGATTCCCTTTTAAACTGCCAAAATAGGCACATGAATGCTGTACTACGTTAAATGATGTTTCTAATTTGCTTCAAAAATTAATTTTTTGTGTTACTGTCTGCCAGATTAAATAATTTAATTGCTGCAATCATATAACTATAATTATTTTTGCTAATCATTATTACACTGTTAGATAAATGTTTTTTTTATTAAGTAATTAGTTTCACTACACCTTGGCAACAAAAATTTACTTACTTCAGTCTGGCATAGTCACTCCTGTTTTGATTAATGGCACCTTGATACTGATCACTATCATTCTGTACTGTTCGCTGTTGACTTTCTAGCTGCTGCACTTCAGTTGTTAAATCGCGAAGTCTCACTTCTCTTTCCTCCCTTTCAGATTTATTCTCTTCTAATGCACTGCAACATATGCAAATCACATTACTCAATGCTCATTGGTTCCACAGCACAATTGCCACTGACCACGGTCTAGCCACACAAAGTATGCAATTTAACCAAGCAAATTTTCCTAGCAATAAACACGATATTCTATCGAAAACCCAGATAGTTAACTAAATTATAGGCAAAACCAAATATGCGTTACCTGTTTTTAATCTCTGTGATGCGAGTTTTTATTACATTTTTATCACTCTTTAATCCCTTGGCAGTTCTCTCTGATTCTTTCACTTGCATCTGCATAAACAAAAAGTACATGTTGAAAACTCACCTTACTGCAAAACTAAAGCAATGCCAACAATCCTGTTTTTGAAAACACAACAGTGCTGTAATGAAGGTCAAAGACCTACAAGTGAACTAACCAGGGACAGGATCAGGGCCACATTATCCTATACTATAAGATAACGTATACAGCCTAGGGCACCTCAAACTTTGGTGCTTAACAGTTAGTAAAAAATCTGCTTAACTGTTATTTTAATGTATGCTAATTTGGTTTGCAATAAATAATAAAGTAGTAGTATTTCTTAAAGAATATTTTTATTTCCCAGCAAAAGATAGAGCTATTCTACTTTATTTAAAGAATTTGCAATAAGTTTAGTTTAAGCTAAGTAAATGCTGCTAAAACATATCATAAGTAAAAAAACATTCAAGAAGGGTGCGGGTGAGCTAGAGGGTGGCTCCGTCAGAGGTTTAGTCTAGAGGTTCCAAAAGTCATAATCCAGCCTAGGACAGGATGGACCTACTGAGCGTATTAAAACAGAATTATACAGCAAAAGATTAGACTTTAAAAAAAATCATTTTTATTTTATTTTAGCACATCTGGCTGACTAATTACAGACGTATTACGTGCAGAATAGCCTAAAAAACAAATTCACATATAAGACTGCATCTGAAAGATATGCCCAAATATGTAATTTGTATGTGAAATACAAACTAAAACATCAAATCAAGTATTTTCCATCAAGGAAATGAAAATATATTTAAGTATGTTTTTCATAAATTAGATTCATAATCTAATCACAACAATAATGCCATAGGTTACTACAGACGTCAAACAATACTAAACACTGAATAATTACGATGGTACACTAAAATTGCAAATGCTTAGTTACGTAAATCGCAGCAGAAGTGTGCAAATCTGAGACCATTTCTATAGCACAGTTACCTGGGCTTTTCTGTAATCCTTCTTGGCTTGATCAAGTTTCTGTTTTGCATCACGAACTTGAGGCTGTACATCTGTCACTTGCTGGGCGATGTCATTCAGCTGAGTTTGAATTTTAGTTCTATTTTCCTCTTCGTCTTTTATTTTTGCCTACAGAGATTTATTTAGAAAAAAATAATGCAAATGTTAAAACAAGAAAATATAACTGCCTGTTTTTCTGACTGATGCATGAAGGTCATTTTTATCCACAATGTTAACAATCTGCTAGGACAAAATATTCTGACGCACACCCAACTAGAGTGGGATCGACTTTCAACTCAAGCAATAAGGAAACTCTATAAACTTTCAATTTTCAATTGCAATTTTAAGCAACATGTGTGACTGCAACGACGATGCTGTCAAATTTACAAAGCATGTTGTCTTACAAGGCCAACTATCTAATGTTAGCAAATCTGTTACTCAAAAAGGTTGAATAACTGTGTCTTATTGACCAAAGATCAAACAGGTTTCTGTTGATTAATAGTAGCTGGATAGTTACAGTAAATATAATGACAGGAACCTAAACAATGTACATAATCAAACTATACTTTTTTACTTACCTCACACTCTTCTATGGGTCGCATAAACTTTGGCGTGCGAGACACTGCTTGGTTTAATGATTTTTCCATCGACTCTGTTGTCTAGTAATTAAAAAATTGCAGTTCAAATACATAAAACCTTGATCATTTTAGCAGTCTTACGTCAATCAACACCATAACAAGACTGAAGAATTGATAAATGCTGAGTGGATGCCATAGAATGGGAACCTTAGACATATCATTCTCATTCTTCCATCTATTAACTTCATTACGTGACTGCTTCAAGTCTGTGTCATATAGTTTCATGTCTATCTGGTTTATTGAGCTTCAAAAACATTAGAAGTTGCTACAAGCATTCAATTAAACTCTCCTATAATTTCGTGAGACCTTGCAGGCAAGTACAATCATGTCAACTGCTAATCATTTAAATACATCACACCACAAACTGTGGAATTACACTGAACAGCTATATAAAAATACTTATCGTTCACTCGTACCTCAATTTTCTGAAAACGCGATCATATTTTGTAAAAAAAAATATTATATTGAACCATGAAATAGAAAAAGTCAACATTTTTTAAGTCTTGTTCAATTTGAATGAATGAAAAACAAGAAATTTGTACTTATGATTCTCTAATTTCAATGTTTATAAAATTAAATGTTTATACACTTTTATGCATAACTGATAAAAAAATTGATGCTGAACTATTTGGCAAAAGCCTGAAGTTAATTTTATGCAACTTAAAATAACCATCTGGAAACTAGCGCAACTAGAAACAAATATTTTTAGCTAAATATCACTCACGTTTTCTTTTTCATTAACCTGAGCCCAAGCCATTTCATGCTTTAACTTCTCAATACGTTCACGTAAGTTATCTAAAGACTTCACAGCATTATATTTCTTCTCCCATTCATGTACTTGCTTCTTCAGATCAGTCATAGTCTGTAAATAAACAAAAATATGTGATGATGACTATTATTATCACTTGACAATGTTTTCAGTAGTTCCATCATGTCCTACTACTTGAAATTTAAAATACTATGACAAATTATACACATTGCTATACAAACTATCTAAGTTTTTACAATTATTAGTCTGAAATTTCATTAAAATCTGTTTAGGCAACTCTTTCCAGTGTTTATGAATATTTAAGCAGGTCTGAAAGTCCTGTTTAAAACTGGTAGCACTGTCTTCACCTTAAACTGTTTTTTTTGGAAAAAAATATACATTTTCCAATATCCCAAATTTCCAGTATCCAATATTTTCTAAATTTCCTTTCTACTTTTTTTAAATTCAAATCAAAATTAGTAATATAACTAGAAAAATTGTAAAAATTCTGATCAGAAATATCTTTACATTCCGGTAGTTTCTAACTCACAATTTACATTAAAAATTTCAACAAAAAAGTTGTAAAACGGTCAATGGTAGTTAAAATTACATAAAGTTTATTGAAAAAAATTACTATTATTAAAATTCGCCAACAAAATTAAATATTGAAGGTTTTATAGTTACTCAAATGAAGGCATATGTAAGTTTATTTACAAGTCACCATACTCATTTATGTCTAATTCATTTATATCTACGTACACATTTGTTACCACATGATAGTCAGCATTTAGCTAGTCAGCTAGTTTACTGCTGTAAATGGTATTAAATGTAACAATGCAGCAATAAGGAATCTTCAAACAGAAACATGAAAACTGTTTTTAGGCTAGGCATGCTATGTTCAAGAATACAGCATATGAGGTTATAAAACAACGACAAACAAAACTGAAAACACAAAACAGAACTCTATACAAAAAATAAAAGATACGTACCTCTTTTTTATTGAGAAAACTTGCCGATGCTATCTTGCGCTCTTCGTCCGCCAATTTATAATCACATTTTAGTTGCTCCAACTGTGTTGCTTTTAGAAAAAACTGTGAAATAAATATTGAATCATATTGACAAACCAAAAATGTGTTTATAACATATCTTTATCCCAGCTATACTTTGCAGTGGTTCAAATGATCAACATGTTTAATCATCTTAAAAAACATCAACTGCATTTGTCCTTAGAATCTGAAGAAAAGACAAAGATGTGTAGTTTTGAAATGAAGCAGAAGTCGTATGTAACAAAAACCGTTTTAAAAATTATTAAAAACAAGAACAGGGCCTTTTATGAGCGTTACTTTTATTTACATTTTTGCTTTTTATAAAAATAACTAAAAAAGTGCTCTTCATAAACACCGCAAATGCGGGCGAGCTATAGAAAATACAGAAAACTAGATCAAGGCTAAAAAGTGCACAATTAAGGCCTACATTGCTAAAAAATGCACGTTTGATTAAGACCTACATACATGCCTCCAAACACAGTTTTTTCTAATCTATGCACATATATAATCTATTTCTAAATCTGTAATTAATATTATTTTTCTGCACTAAATAACGTTTTCCGTAATGGCAATGTTCTTCAGTTCTTAAACACTTGTGCCATTATTATCTTATGCACACAGATCTAAATCGTTTAAATTATTAGTTTTAAATTAGGCAAAAGGGGTCATAAAAATGCCGTCCAGATTTCATGTAAAAGGCTTCTGATGTAAGACAAAAAATGCTTTTCAAGTTTTTATGCTGTACATAATACTTATGTTGAGACTTTGAATCATTGTATGATTTTCGCTGGCCTTACAAAATACGATTTAGAAACATAAGTTCATGTGAAAAAATGATTATACATGAGCTTATATGAATGCTCAGTAACTTAATTCAATTCAATTCACCTTTTATTTCAGCATTAAATTGCCATATAATTCACTAAAAAAGATAAATTACTACATATACACAAAAACAAAAATACTAACTCTACTAATTACAAGCAACAACAAAAAAATATTAAAAGCTACTCACACCAAATAAGAAGGACAACCACAATCTAAAAATTTTTGAAGAGTACCGAACATCAGAGTCATTTGCAATATTTGTCATCAGAGCATTGCCAGATGGCACAATTCTGATGAGCAAACTATGACAGTCAATTCTAATTAATTCTTATACAAACATTTTCAAAAGCTTACGCACTTTCCGCACACCTTATACTTATCCTGAGGATCTCGACTGTTCAAGAAGTTCCGGCTTGTATCTTGATTCAAGACAGATATAGGATTGTCTACTTGAATATTGAAGTGCTCCAAAAGCAACATCAAATCATCTCTTTTTGCAGTAACAACGTCACCGGTTTCACTGCGTATCTTGTACGTACTGGCACCATCCGGGTACAACCTTCGCTCCACTGTGATGTGGTCACCAAACTCGTCGGGACGAAAAGCTTCATCACCCTTATTTATCAGCCTCACACTAACCATACAAGATCTACAACAGAACAAGGTAAGCGAGAGCGTCACCTTCCCAGCATGATTGTTTTGCAATAACTTTAGCACTCAGGAAACCTAAGCACTAGTCTTTTAAAATAAAAAAAATTATATTTGTTGGATGGTATAGGATTAGTTCTAATGCTCTGGAAAAAGTAAGAAAATTTACAAAAGCCTTCTGTCTCCAGCAGATGCATTCTTGAATACATTCAAAATCAAAATGAAGGCAGTTAAGTCAAGTATGTGAGAAAGAGAGAGATGCAAAGACAAAAGACAACAAAAAAACTGGGAAAATGAAAGAAAGAGTGGAATTCAAAGTGAGTGAGAAAAAGAGAAAAAGAAACAGGGGAAAACAGAAGAAAAAAGGGACTAAGGAGAGAGGGGGGAGAGAGACAGAGACAGAGGGAGAGGGAGGAGAGGGAGAGAGAGATTGACACAATTACATTTATGCTTAGTACACATTTAGCCCATCTGGTAAGCTCAACAAAGTCATAACTATGATGAAGCAAACTTACGGCTTTCCGGTTTTGACAAAACCCTTTGCAGAAGATCCACGACTCGTAACATTTGCCTTGCCTCCAAGGCCAACTACCAAAGCAGTCAAAATTGCACTTTTTCCACCTAAAAAAAGTTGACAGTTTCATGACAATTTGAAAACCGATAAACCATAGCATAGGCTCTGAACAGGCTCCAATTGGTTTGACATATATTACAGTCTATTATAAATAAGCGTCAATTGCCTATTTGCAGCTTGTGTTGACTTAACTTGAAATTGAATTGACGACCCCATTGTCCTGTGTCCTCGGGAGCAATCAAAATTTCTGCAATTTCAGATGCAATTACATACTCTTCGCTAGATTTAGCCTTCTCATTTGAAAAGTTTTGAAACACTAATTCCTCTTTTTCACGTACATTCATTTCATTAACTGTATCATTTTCACAACCATAACTCTGGTCTGGGTGCAAATATTTTATTAGCAAATATTTTTGTTGTTCAAGGTCTGCCAGCTTTTTTACCTTTCGTTTCCTGTATTACGTAATTTATGCTCATTAAGGCTTCGATTTTTTATATGTTTATCTGCCAAAATTATAAAAAATTAATGCTTGTCAGCAGCTTGTGCAAGAAATGTTTTTTATTAGTGGAAAGATTGGCTGAAATCAACAGTTAGTCAGCTCTGCATACTGTACAAACTGTTAGCAAAAAACGGTGACCCGTAAGTGGCATCTACCTAAAATGATGTAATCTTGTGAAGTGACAGGCTCACAGCTGTGTGAGAATGGACGAATCATACATTTTGACATAAAAATAATGCAAGAAATCCTTTTCATTTAAATAATGTGTTGTGCATTTAAACAACTACACATAAAAAACACAGATACAGTGTCAAATTTAAGACAAATTTAAAAATCAAGGAATTACTTCCAGAATTTGGCAAGCTAGGCAACTGCCTAGTTTACCTAGTGGCAGAGTTGGCCCTGGCTGTGAACCATAAAAAACTATTGGCTACATAGATTAATTCAACACAATAAAATTTTTCTTAATCAAATTAAATACGTACAATGATAACATTCATACAAATTTTAGATAAATAATAGTTGATAAAGATAGGCAAATTTAATGTTAATAAGGACAGTGAAGACAGTATTATTTAGTCAGTTATGCTTATATAGGAGAAAAGCTGATAGACAGAGCTAATGAGATAGGCAACATAAACTTTGAAATTCAGAATGGTTTAATAACTACAATTTTTGACAAAATAGTATTTCAGTATTTGTTAACACGATTTGTTACCAACAACTTACATCTGTGTACATGCAATTTGATCTTTTATAGATAACTTACCACCTTTAATATTGACCATTCTGGTATGCGCCTAAATTTATCTGGGCATGTAGAGATGATGCTTTGAGAGAAATATTTGCATAATGGTTTCGTAACTAAGTTTCATACACATGGCAAAATACACACTAGTCAGAACAAGTGAGATTGTGAGAATATACCAAAACAGTGGAAAATCTCTCTGACCTTCCTATTTTTTTGCACGGCAGGCAAATTCCCAAAATTTTACTTCAAAATGTCTCCCCAGCCCTTTTCAGTAACCAAACTGCCAGATATCATAATATAAATTTAATAAGCAGCGAGTTAAAAGTACATAATTTAAAATGATACCACGTGCAAACAAGTTAACTAAAATAAACTAATGTGTTATAAAACGTTAAACTTGAACTTAGCATTAACATGATAAGCAAATCACGTAGCAGCAATGTTTAATAAAGGCACCTAAATGATGAATTATAAGCTAGATCTTTAAGCTTAGAACTTGGCAAAGAAAAACCTGTCATGCAGGGACATGTGACTTATGAACAGTATTATAGCTGTACACTAAAATACTGCGTACCAGATGCCGTACCGAAAATTACTACAAATGTCGTATAACGACTGATAATTTAAAACACATGCCAGATATCACAAATAAGTATTCCTGTTTCACAATAAGAACTGAGATGCCCTTGTTCACATGTTGCACTGCCAGTATCAAATATTCACCTCCTCACACCATGATCTAAAATATACTGAACATTGTTACCCCTTTCTCGGCTAAACACTAATCGTAAAGCTTCTTTCTAAGTTTTGTGAGTGTACAAATACTAACTTTACGACAATCAAATTCTCAAGAGAAATTGATACTCACTGCCGTTGCGTCCTGTGATAATATTAACATTTGGTCCAAAAGAAATATCAAAAGCATCATGGCACATGAAATTTCTTAAGTTTACTGATGAAATGATGCCACATTCATTTTGCCTCTGCAAGAAAGATTATATCACAGTGACACAGTACATATATTTAATCGTGGTATATATTTAACAAGCATAAGCACCCAAATCTTAATGAATGGCACACTGTTGAATAAGATTAATTTATACCTGTTTTTACTTGACACAAAATTACTGATGCAAACTGTAAACCACATATCATATTCAATTAACTTTAAATGTCAGTTTTAAAGCTAGCCTATTAAAAGACAAAATATGTGTTCTACGACATCAAAACTTTTAAAAACGTTTGTTCATCATCTCTGCCTGCTTTCCTCAAACATACATTTTAGCTACATCTAGAGTAAAAACTGTACTCGGTACACAAGCAAAGTTTCGAGTGACCTTGAAAATGAAATCTATTTTGAATTGAAGGTCATAAATCAATCTTGGCCAAGGTTTAAAGCCAAATGAAAGTATTTAATGAACACTGAGTATCAACTTTCTCTAAAAAAACAAAATACAAAATTTAGTTTTAGTTTTATGTAATTCATGTACATATGTAGGTGTAAAAGCAAACCGTGTTTAATGTGAGTGCCACTGACGAATGCAGGCACTGCTTATTAAAAAATAAACTATCCGGGTTCAACCATCCACAGAGAGGAATTACTACTGATATACACTGATATCATTGCAAGTGAAACATGTTCAACTTACTATTTCAATGTCACGTGAAGGTTCAGCATCATCTTCAGTAAAACCACCATCACTGCACAATGCTTTGCTAGAACCCCTCTTACTTCTCTGTACGCCCGATCTTTTGCGTTTTGGCATAATTAAAGACAAGAACACAAATTATTCATAGCTGAAATAAAAAGATAAATTGTTCACTCCAACAAAGAAACAGGTAACCTGTATGAGGTACTTAAGTACATAAATGGAGACATCATGGAGCTGTGATACACTATTTAAGGCTGCACCTCTAATGTCCACTTCCGGTCATTCTAAGAAAATGCTTAAACCTTATGCAAGAACTATTGTCGACTCGCGGTCATTCTAAGAAACTATATAAACCTTATGCAAGAACTAATCGTAAGTTAATTTTTTCCACACTGTGTAGTGAACAAGTGAAACAGTTTGCCTGAAAGGGTGGTTAGTGCACCGAATCAAAACCTCTTTAAGGAAAGAGATTTAGCACTTCGTGATAGTCATGCTTTAAGAAGCCAAAATTATTATGAAGGATTGCTAATATTGTTGGCATATATGTAATTTGAATATTATTGTATCTGGCAACCAAAAAAATTGCCAACTTGGAGCAAATCTACGCATGTTTTCAGTACCTTTTCTGCATGTTTTTCTTGCTGAAACTGGCACTTTCTTCACTTCACTATCACAGCATCAGAATGTACAGGTGTAATTTCCTTAGTTTTTTGCTCTCTAGAAAAACAAACGTTATAAAGACTGCTTTGCCTCTTTTTGGTTCTCAGACTGAAGTCGCCCTAAAGCCTCACCAGATTCACCTATGCTAACGGCTTAAATAGTAAATTTGGTGCTTCATAAGGCATAGATGGACTGCATGCAACTTTATGAGATTAAGGATCCTAATAAAAGATCTTAGCATTAATCTGAAGTACTTTCTTACATAGATATAGTGCAGCGCAGTACACTTCATTTGACACAGGAATCCACCCACAACTCCCACTTCTGGGTCGCTCTTCTCCTGTGGCACATTTCCCACCGCTTTTTAATTGCTTACTACTCTACGACTTTTGTACTTCAAATAAAGTTTTTGAACTGCACTCGTCTCCATACAATAATAAATCCAACGAAATAACATTAATAATTTTTTAAAATTGTATATTACTTAATAAGTTCTAGTCTACAACAACTTCGTTCCAACATACAAATTACAGTTGACTTGACCCAGACATACCAGGTCCGGGGTAAGAATTTCCATTCCCGCTACGCTTCGCCAAGTGTTCAAGCCTTTGATTGTTGATTGTAGCTAAGACTAAAATGACGATTCAGTTGCATTTTATTACCGCTTTCTTCAGCTATTTCAATTCTACCCTTTCTATTCCTGGGCCCTGGCATTTTGCGAAGAACAGGGGAGGACTAGAGTTGGACGAACAATAGACTAATTGCAATAGAATTTTTTGATATAATTTAGTGAATATGAACAACATAGTGAATTAACAGCATATAAAAACAACAACATCCAAAAACGTATAGCAACATCACAAACATATCGCTTGAAACACAAAGTAAAAGGAGATTCATTTATTTGATCTCTTATTCATCTTATTGCTAAGTGAGTCAAGTAGATTTAGTATTACTAAGTATATCCCATCTTATTGCTAAGTGACTCAAGTAGAGTCTAGTAAAAGTAGATCTTTTATTCAACAGACTGCCAAGTGAGTCGAGCTATTTTCACAGAGATTCTCAAGAATATTTTAACTATACAAATCAGTTATTATAGTCAGAGTGATAAATTAGTAGCACACTGGTACATGCAGAGATTTCATCATCTCAGAGCTAAATTGGGTTTCAATTTTCACTTTTTGGGCACATTTATATTTTAGTACCGATTCAAAAGTCATTCAAATATCTCTAGTAACGAATTCGTATTCGATTCGAACTCCAAAAATTGAAATTCGATACGATTCGAATTCGAAAACGAAAAATTTTGTTTGATTCGAATTTGAGTTCTAGTAACATTTGCTCAATTCACTACAAGGAAAGCTATTTTACCATTTATTTGAGCGACCTGGCAGCAGTTACCAACGAAGCGAATATTCTGCTCTATTTAGCAAAAACAGGTCAAGAACTCAACCTGCTATACTAACAGCAAAAATTTGTCTCATTCATTAACTTTTCAATTATTATTTTGCCTAATGGGCTTTCACTTTGAAAAGGTACATTTTTAGCGAGTAATTAAAATATCGGTGACCGGAAATGAAGTCACAAAAAGTTAAGGAAAAAACTCGAAATTTTCGTTAGGAAAAAGAAAGGCTAGGGTTAGGGGTCAGGGTTAGTGATAAGGTGGGTTTACGTTAAGGTTAGATATTTTTCTTTTTTACCTGTGATTTTCTTACTTGTGTGGAAAAAGCATGAAGTCAGATAATAATATCATGACTCGCCCATACCTATCGTGTGTTATCAGTGGTATTATCACGCCTCCTGCCACATTCCCATACCCTTCAGTTGCAGTTTACTTTATTTAAACTCAGTTTGCAATACAAAGAACATCAGACTGTAAGACAATTTTCCGACATAAATACAAAACTCTAGTATCCTAAATAAAAACATAACCTAAGTAAAATACATTAAATCTCTACAGTCTAAAAATACTTAATTAAAATAGAAGCATACAAAAGCAGTTCACTTAAAAGATTAAGAGAGAGCTGTCTAAAAAACAGAAAAAAGAAAAATGTATTTAGATAATTAAAAATACGTAATACATACATAACATAATATAAGTACAAACTGCATACATAATAAGACACACAATCACAGAAACAAATTGACTAAGAGTACAAGAATCTTAAGTGAAACATATTTATCTGATTAACATATATATTTTCGCATTGCTATAGTCATAAGAAATTTCATATATGAAATTAAATTTATAAAATGTACAGTAACTGTAACTATGCCTACACTAAATTTTATATCAGTATAATAATGTGGATGGCCCCCGTGTGGCCAGGTTAAGATAATCTAGTCAACTCGAATTTTTTCCCGTCAGCTCGATTATGTGCTCAGCTCGAGACATTCAGTGCAGGACATAGGCAGTTCAAGTGAAAATAAATTAAGAAAAGTTAAAATGTATGTCAATGACCATACTGCAGTTAAAATTGAAATCAAAAACAAGGAAACTAAAGAAGTGATGACAAAGTAAATTATCCATACAGTGTGAATTACAAATAAAATAAATTCCTATAATTGACATTGCAAACAAACACTTTTTATTGATATATGTTTGCACATCAATTTTGGTGAAGATCGAAGAAGATCAAGTGTATCCACAGTAGAGATAAAATAATATTTAGTTAGCTAGAGATCTTTTTGGAGGCATGATAGATTCATTTGCATTGCAATTTTTGCAATAATTAGACAAATTATTTTTTCTTTATACACAAATATTCAGTAACCACTAGAGGTGAGCATCGAACGTTCGAATTCTGTTCGAACGAGCTTTTTTGTTCGAATTCGAACCGAACCTAAAACTATAGATTTGAATAATTCAGCACTTCAATCACATATATTCCTTATTAATAAAACGATTGAAACATCGTGCAATTAGCATGACTTCCGTGCACAATTTTTAAACAAATTATATGTGGTTTTATTGCAGAACAAAACGAGTAATACGCATGACTTGGTAAGACAAATTTTTACTGGTGGTTCGAAAATCTTTCAATCTCAATTCGATTCGAAATATTGAAGTTCGGTTCGAAAGTGACAAATTCGATTCGATCTCACTTTCTGGTAGAGAATGCTCAGTAATGCTTACCCCTTAGTAAGCACTGAGCAGATGTTTCCTGTAACTACAGTGGTATTTCCGGTTAGAATGATATGTACTTTGTCTTTTCAGTACTTTGAATGAAAGACTAGTCTTAACATACAAATTCCCGGATGCGATGAGTCATCTGTCATCAGTGGTTGCCATTTTCGTGTCTTAAGTGTAAAATATCAATACTCTTCCACATTTCCAGAAATATGTGAGTATTTACCGCATGATAAATACTGTTATACGGCAGAAATCGGCATGTCGTGCATTACAATTATGTCTATCTTGTTGTTTTTGGGTTTTTCTGAATTTCAAGTTTGATTTACTACCTGAATAGTATAACATTATTAACACATGTTTTCTGTAATATATAATTAAGAATAATATTAGTTATTTCTGGGTCACAACCCATTCAGCTTTGTGCAATCCCAGGCACATATCGGTTATTAAGAAACTCCCTGAAGACATGTAGATTTAACATATACATTTGACAAATCTGTAATCTGACAAATCTGTAATAACTGTTGGTGATTAGCATATTTTGTTATTGATTCCTCTACTTCTCCGAGCGCACTATAAAAAAATAAAAATTTGTGAAAATTATATCATCTTGGCAGTATTTTTTACAAGTACAAGTTTGTGAATAAATTTGCAGCCACATCAGTTTTTTTAAAATTCACACCAGTAGACAGAGGACAAAAAGAAGAGCTGACATTAGAAAATAAACAACCTTGCCATTTATGTATAGCGTTTGTTAGTCTAGTGAGAAAAATGCGGTAGAGGTTTTCGTATCTGTCTTATTGACTGCGACTAATTACACAATATACAATATCAGTGATTGTGAGGAACCACTGATGAATCCCATTTCTTTACCAATCGTTTAAGCTTCTTACTAATTGTTGGTAATTTCTGTTACATTTTTGGGGCCCAAACAATTTCTCAATTATCAGAATCAGTACAAAAGAAACTCAGAAACGCCATTATGTGACAAACAAAATTCAGTACTTTTTTGGAAGCAGGAATTCTTTTGTCATTAAGAGAAGAATTGCTATGTGAAAAATTGAGAAATGATAGCTTGTGATCTTATTTGGATTTTTACAAAACTGAAATGTTTAATGTTCAAAAATGAAGCAGCTGAAATGTTAGTGATGTGTTTTATAAATGCTTGCATTATGTGTTTTACAGGGCTGATCCAGCTGCTACGGGTGCCCCTGGTCAAGGAGGGGATGGCCCTAAACCTGCACAGCAGTCGAAGAGGTTACAACAGACACAAGCACAAGTTGATGAGGTATGTGATGCTGCTTACTACAGAGTAAATATTCAAGCATGTGAATGTGACTTGGGTAATTTGAGCAACTGTATAAAGTATATTTGTCAAGTGCTTTTCACTATTTTTTTGCAGGTGATATTATGTATTTGTTCTACATTTCATGCGTATATTTCAATGAGATTATCTGTTAAGTTTAGTCTGTAATTGAAGTATAGAGACAGGTTATTATGAACCTGATGATAACTTAATGGTGTGCAATGGAGTACGTGCTTGCAAAAATGCACAAAGTTACATTCTTTTTTGCAGACCGCACAACTTTGAATTTAAGGCATTTTAAGTTCTAACTTTATTTCAGCATAAGTTTGCATGTGTGTCACACCAAGTAGTTCTGAATATCCTACAGCAAGAGTGGGCAAGTGCCCAGAACGTGTGTAGAAGTGCTGTAAGCGCCCATGGCGGTACGTGCCTGTACAAGTGCTCCTCCACCCAAAAACCTCTCACATTTCCAGCTTTTGAGATTTTGTGAAGCACTTTTAAACTTAATAAATTGACGGTTTTGTATTAGAAAATATGTAGTAAATATCTATTTCATAAGTTCAAGGAACAGATCAAATTTACCAATGTGTAAAACTAAAATAAGTTGACTGATGCAGTTATCTAAACTAATCAAATTCTCACATGTAATCATTATAACATGTCTAAACTGTAGGAATATTTCCCTTATTAAGAAAATCTAACAATACAAAAATTTTAGTTGTATTTTTCTTTACAATACTTTTTCATGTTGGAACATATGTAGTCAACGCTAATACAAATTTTATAGCAATAAAAGATGAATAACTGAAATCTGCGAAACGTAAGATGTATGTATACTAAGCTACAATGTGACATACAGCAAGCAGAGGCTCCTGATGGCCGGTCTACTACCAACTGACTCTAAAGATAATGCACATTGTAATCAGACAACCTATTGCTGTTACGGCACCCAGTTAGACAAGTAAAACATTGTGGTGAGCAGCTCGGCTTTTAAGCAGGCAGCTAAAGGGCTTCCAAACTAGAGCTTCAGACTAACCAGCAACCCAAACCCTTGGAACAAACCACCACCCACACCCACAAAACACCCACCCACACCGCCCAAAAGGCACCCAGTTTCCCCACATCTGCCCTTAGAAAGACGTACAGTTTCCCACACCTGCCCTTAGAAAGGCACCCAGTTTCCCACATCTGCCCTTAGAAAGGCGTACAGTTTCCCACACCTGCCCTTATAAAGGCGCCCAGTTTCCCACACCTCCCTTAGAAAGGAGCCCAGTTTCCCACACCTGCCCTTAGAAAGATGCAGAGGCCTGTTAGTCAACTCTCACTTTTGAATGTATTCAAATGAAGTTATATATCACTAGCAGATGACTGTGTACTATTAGGGTGAGATCTCAGACCAGTTTTGCCGTGTTGAGTCAGCAGCTCAAATAGTGTAGCATGTGCCACAGGTAGTGAGCTCAAACCCTGATTTGGCTCGCAATTTTTCAGCACTTTCAATTAATTAGCTGTTGGGTTAATTGTTGTAAGCATGATGTTTCACCTAATGTGTATTATGTTTGCATTTTTAATAAATTTTACTTTTTTAAAGTTAGGCAATTACAATAACATTTATACAAAGTGGTATTTTCTGTTCTGAATGTGGCACAGTTAACGAGGTACAGTGCCAAAACTATGGAGTAGGTAGAGGTGTTAGAATTCTCCATCTTAATAAAAACCTACTCTTGTGTAATGTCACTATTTTGCACAAGTTAATTTTTGCGTGAGCGTGACTTGACTTTTATCCATTTTTGTGGTGCTCACTGCATTAAAAAAACACTGCACTCGTATGTGCCATTAGTGTTTGCTTGTGTTTTAACAGGTTGTGGACATAATGAGGGTCAATGTGGAGAAAGTACTAGACAGAGATAACAAGCTCTCGGAGCTAGATGACAGAGCAGGTATGCCACGTACATAACTCTTGTTTTTTTAGGTTGTTGATATAATGAAGGTTAATGTGCAGCATGTACTTGAGAGAGACAACAAACTTTCCGAGTTGGATGACCGTGCAGGTACGAATATATTTGCACCTAATGTGTGTTTCAGCACTTGGTTTTCTCTCAGTTAAGCCTTTTACCCGTATAGCGGGATTGAACAGAGGGTGTCTAACATGTACTTTGTTAAAAAATAGCTGACATTTCATGTATGCTTTCTTAAAATTTGTGCATAAGTTGTTTTTTGAATTAATTTAAACCTGCAAAGTATGTCTTCTATCATATTTATCAAAGTCTGATCTCAGTGGTTGAGGTTTTTTAAACATAAGTACAATGAAACACAAATTGTATTCTACTGAATTGCAAAAAATCAGTATTAGATTAGCTATAGCTTTTATTTGTGATATTTGTAACCAATAGCTTTGAAACTCTGTCGTAACTTAAGGCTTAATTTAATTACCGGGAGAGCATTGCTTCTTAGGCTTTATGCTTCCTGTGCATCACTGTAGTATACCATCTTGATTTTGCCATTCAAACTTTGGAAACTATATGTTATTATTTAAATGCTAAGCTGTAAGATTGTCATTACACAATCTTTCGTCCAGCTGGTTGAACTTCTCATACATTTGGGTTTTGTAATATAAAGATATTTGCATCAGTTTTATAACTTTTTAAACTTTGGACACTGTCCCGACAGTGAAAAAGCTTAAAAAAAATTATTGTTCTTTTATATGTGTGCCAAAAGTATGACTCTGAAAGTTTGTTCTGATCTTAACAGGTTCTCAGCACTGATGTATCTGCAAACCTTTTCTTCTTATTACAATAAAAATTTGCTGAAATCTTCTATGTAAAATTCTTTGTGATAAGTTTGTCCCTTTCTAATACAATTTTGGGTGAATTTCAACACGAGACCAATAGCTGAAGTTAAGGCCAAAGTTAAGTCATGCTAAGACTGATCACCTCATAACCGCTTAGGTGGTATCATTTGCCATGCTGATTCTGGCTGTTAACCTTGTAGGGGGCACAATGTATGTAAACGTGGCTGAGATACCGCCATCTGGATCAGGGCCTATCTTAAAGGGTTAACCTTGATGATATGCCAGGCATCAATTGTAAATATGCACATTAAATAATCCAATGTTTTTTGTACAGGGAGGTACAGCAAAAGATTCAATCTTTTGCTAGGGGAATACAGAAACTTTTGCTAGGGGTTTGCAAAACTTTACAAAAACAATGAGTAAGCACAATTTATTATAAACAAAGAGAATCTACCATACCTTCAGAGTAATAAAGTCCCGTGTATCTCGCACAGCTTGCAATTTTGAGGGGTAAGAGAGTTTTTCAAACTGAAAGGCTGGAAATTCACATGCCTCAGTCCGGCTAGCGCATTCAAGTTATCCTGAAAGACAGAGTAGGTGCTAATGTGGTAAAAGACATGCCATTGATTTAGTGTTCAAGGGATAAGTTTATGAGACGTAAAAGATGTATTAGAGGATCTTGAGTTGCAAGATGTGTTACATGTTCTTGAATTGCAAGATGTGTTACATGATCTTGAGTTGCAAGATGTGTTGCATGATCTGAATTACAAGATATGTTACATGATCTTGAATTGCAATATGTGTTACATGATCTTGAATTGCAAGATGTGTTTCATGATCTTGAGTTACAAGATGTGCTACATGATCTTGACTTGCAAGATGTGTTACATGATCTTGAGTTGCAAGATGTGTTTCATGATCTTAAGTTGCAAGATGTTTTAGTTGATCTTGAGTTGCAAGATATGTTAGAGGATCTCGAGTTGCAAAATGTGTTAGATGATCCTGAGTTGCAAGATCTGTCAGATGTTCTTGAGTTACAAGATGTGTTAGAGAATCTTGAGTTGCAAAATATGTTAGATGATGTTGAGTTGCAAGATGTATTAGAGAATCTAGAGTTCTTCGAATCACTGCTCCAATCCTATGATGGCTTTTCTCACAAATTTCGAGGACATGATAGATTTGCTACTTTTTGAGTAACACTTTGATGTAAATGTTTTCTGTACTATTACTCATTCTCCCCCCTCCCCTGCAGCTAAAGATGATGCACCACCCTGTACTTTTATATCAGTGATTGCTCATCTTGATGGATGTTCTTAGTGTGGTGGATGTACAGACTTATTTTAAACGACATTTGATTAAAGGTTTGCCAGTAAATTTGTGAATATGATCCTACATTCAGTGGCATTAGTTGATCTGTCTTTACCTTATTACTCTTTGAGTTCTGCAAATTTCTTATTTATACTTATGTATAAATTGTGAATAGATGTATACCTAATATACCTGTTATGCTTTAGATGCTCTACAACAAGGAGCATCACAGTTTGAAGCCAGTGCAGGAAAACTGAAGCGGAAATACTGGTGGAAAAACTGCAAGGTATGTATCATGTATAATCAGTGTGTTTGTATTTCTGACCTGGTTTCACTGCTTGTTCACAAATATGTGCACTATCTACTGTATGTGTAAAAGTAGGATTATTGTGGCAGATTGATTCAAACATTCTTACTCGAACAATCAGAAATTCCCCAGAAGACTGATCACTTATCGGCTGGCTTGGAATTTTATTGAACTTGGTATGCTCCTGCATCTTAGAATATACATTGCACTTAATTTAACAGGTTTTACCATGTTCAATTACGTGGTTTTATCATATAACACTAGATTGTAGTTGTAAATTTATTGGCAGTTTAAGTCCTCTTTAAGTTTTCCTCGCAATCCAAAGACAGTAATGGTTTCCTCCACGAAATTTGTTGTGTTGTCAGGTTTAAGCTTAATATAATTTACTGTCAATAGGATAATTTTGCCCTGAACTTGGAACAGGTGCCACTATATTGTCCTTTTTACATAAAATTTATTTGTTTTCTGCCAAAGCCATTCGTGTCCAGTTTTAGTTTGGTTCCAGTCTATGATGTTTGCTGAGTTTCCATTTCGTTTCAGCTAAATGCTGATAACAGCCCTGTTCAATAAAGTTTTAAATGGGATATTTTGCAGCGCATGCATTTTTATAACTAAATATCTTTTTAGATTGTTACTGGACGAATAGCCTTAATATAGCCGAAATATGTGTGCCAAATGTGAATTAACTGAATTTACTTATTTGAAAATGAAGTTAATCACAATATTAAACTTTTCACGGCTTTTTTACCTGAATTTTTATCAGGTAATTAGTAAAAAAAAATTGTTTTTGTAATTTTTCCTGCTGTCATAATAGATGATTGCTATTATGGTTGGAATAGGACTTGTAATTGTAATAATCATAGCGGGTAAGCTTAGGGTTTGTAGTATCACATGCATGTTTGTAACTATGCTTGATGTTTTGTTAGGAAATATATTTATTGTTGCCAGTGTGATGTTTTTAGTTCCTGCACAAAGTTTGTTAAAAGAAGTATCACCAGCACTAGTATAGCTATTTTTGTTAGACAGTGTTTACCATTGTTTGTGATTTTTTTTTAAACATGTTTTTCTGTGTCATGTTACCAGTCAGTGCTGGCTCTCTCACTACTAGACAAACTAGGCCACAAGAAATTGGTGCTAAGAGGGCCAAACTTAGTTCCTAAGTTAGGCGTAATTAATAATATAGTATGTGGGTTGTTGTTTATGTACCAAAATTTTGTCCATGTTAACACAGAGCTGCCTTCCTGCAGAAAACACTTTCTGCTTTCGTTTCACCTGGCTTCCTCAGATATGTCATTTAATGGCAGAAACTACTGATGCATTATTTTTGCTTTTGTCCATAGTTTGTATGTATACAGCAGCAGATCCTTCCATTAATAAAAAGGTCTCTTGCATTTATCTCATTATGACAGACAAACTTATAAGAAATTGAAGTCTTCAGTAGCAGTCTTCAGTAGCATAATGCAGGAAACAAAAGGTAAAAAGGTGGAGTTATGATAAAACTAATGAAATGAAAGTACATATGTAAGAAATGGTTAGGATGTCAAAAATTTTCAGATGAAAAGGCTGAGTGAATCTAGTGAAGAGTATGTACATGAAGAGCGTGCAGCAAAATGAAAATTGCAGAAATTTTGATTCCTCCTGTAGATCCAGCACAGTGAGCTCATTAATGCAATTTTATATTCAACCAACTCATTCTGCAAATAGGTAATTGACATTCAATTAATGCATAAACATAACACACCTATCATACTATATAACAAAAACTGTCTTTTGGAGGTGGCCAAGTGGGAGAAAGGGCTGAAGAACAAACACTAAGGATACTTTTGCCTTTGGTGTCAAACTACCTCCGTTATCGTTATCCTAAGGTTCAAGCAATTTTTTTGTTATATCCAGTTGTCCACGTAACCATTGGCTTTTTAAGACGTAATTTATACACAAAACAGAAAGAATACTTCATCAAGTTTCATTTACAGATGAAAAGTTACTAGGCAGTTGTAGCTAACAAAAATTTTGTAAAACATCAGTTCATAAAATATTATTGAATCCTCAATGCGCAATAATAATAATGATTTTATTCTTGACTGCCTTTTGATAATGGCAAGCTACCTACTACAATGACTTTAAATAAAAAAGTTGATAAACTGAGGCAGTTTTGAAGAGCCATTTGGATGTTTACTTGCATGATATTTTAATGTAATGAGTGTTTGTTTATTTGTTTATTTTAATGTAACGAGTGTTTGTTTATTTTGTTTTATGCTTTTGTACATGTACTTTCAGATGTGGATTATTATCATAGCTATAATATTGGTTATAGTGATAATTATCATTGGTAAGTTATTTTTTGCATGACGCTTTGCTTTTAGTTTCTCTTCTTTTTGTTACCGATAGCAGCGATGTCTTTTGAGTTATTCTACTAACAGTTTTGTGCATGAACTAGTGTTGTAAATCAGCATCTATATGCTTGAGATGTTCAGTGTGTTGGTATAGGTTGAATACATGTCAAATTGTTACTAATATTCAATCTTGGCTATTCTGATGAAGCTCATTTACAAAGTTAGTACTGCTTTTTTAATGTGGCACAAAATTTTTATTCAAAACCAAAGTATTTATCAAGTTTGCTTAAATTGTTTTTCTGCCTAATTTTGCACAAAACTGTGTAATATGATCTTCAAAGTTCATTTCCAAAAACATTTTATCTTCGTCGTGTCAGGCAGTTTTCGCACTTTTGTATGAAAAATTAAAAACTTTATGGTAATTTTGGATTAGCAAAATTTATACATGGAATTTCATCCGTATTTGCTTCATGTCCAAAGATAAACGCGGGCATAATAACATGACATGGAATAACAACATAAACATGAACAACATGAGTTTTTATGGAAATTTGATTATATTTTGCAAATTCAAGTACAACAAATTCATATGAATGAGAAAACGTGTTACATATGTTATTTTTTCTCATCTACAATATGATTGACGAAATTTTTACAATGTACCTTTGTTTCTGTTAATGCTTACCTGAAGTGTGGATAGCTACAAAATACGCGTAATCAGTGGTTGCCAAGTGCTCTCTCTCTATATCTGCAATGCCAGATTAACATTGAGTCATCAATTCATTCCTTAATATTAGTTTAGATGTTACCTGCAGGTGTACTGTTCTTCTTAAGCCAGGCTAAGTAGCACTTAACTATAACAAATAATCCACTAACTGTTCTTATGATGATCCAGTGTTTCTCTGGTGCCTTCTCGTACCACTGCTGCTCGCTTGTGTGCTGTATGTGCTTCATTTGTTATGTTATTCACTTACTAAAATCTTGCCACTACTAGCAATTAAAAACAGTACATTTTCGAATGACGATCTTGATTGAATTAAAAAAGATCTGCAAAATTTTTCGTGGAATATTCGTATTTGCATAAGCTTAGCTGTATTTGGATTATTTATGTAAAAATAATGTTATACCTACTTTCGGAATTAGCTAATCTTGCAATCCGTTTCTGTTACTCTTACATACAACGTTTCCAGAGTTGCTAGATTCTAGAACGATTGTATCGTATAATTATATTGCTGACAGCAGCAATGTTAAAGCATAACAATACTAAAAAATTGAGTTGTTAGTTTGCCGTGCAGTGTAAAGGTAAAGTAAATCAAGTTAGTTTTATTTAAAAGATAAGTGACAACTATTTCTCAACATTAAGTCTTCTAATTACTAAGTAGGTAGTAATTACTGTTTCCTGTATTTACTAGAGATAGCATAGTTCCTAACCATGTACAACTAACCAAACCACGATTTTATTGATTTCCGAAATGTTTGTACACAGTTATTATTTTATGTATAATTAACATTCCATCGTGTATATCTTTTAATGATAAATATTTATTTAAAATAGGGGGCCATCCGCATATAAAGATATAAAGTTTTTGACTAATTTTGAAAACCTACCTGCTTTGCGTTACAATGGCGTTATCATATGCCCCTCCACCTATTTGCCCCTTATAATGATATCGATGTCACACCACATGTTTGTACACTTTATTCCTCCTCATAGGACGGCAACAACATCATTCATGTCAATTAACAGGAAACCATCGGTGGATTTTACTAGCATCAGCAGTGGAGGTGGTGCAAGCCCCAATTCACTGAACTCATTCTCATCGACCCATTTTGAAAATTCCTCCTCCTCATGGTCAATAATGACCATTCATTGTCCACATCAAAGCGTGAAGTCAGATAATGATATCATAGCTAAATCACCTACCTACCTTGCTTTATAATAGTGTTAACACGTCTCCTGCGACTTACTTACTCTAATCTTCATATCGTTATATGTGGATGGTCCCTAACCAATTTACCTATACGATTTATTAGCCTCACTTTGTATAAAGGCCACACTGCTTTTGAGTTTATTCAAGGTACCGTGAATTGCTACTATTTTTTAAATTAGTTTCGTAGCTGTTTTTAATTTATTTTAAATGTACACACTACTTTCCTGTAAAAAGTTGCATGATTTTGTTTCAACTGTTTAAAGTTTATTCCAATTTTGAAGAATACATCAAATTCTAATATGCTTTCATTATCGTTGTAAGCTTCTTTTTATTGCATTTGTTTTCACTTTCGTGTAGTTTGGGCAGTAACGTCAAAGAAAGAATGAAAAGACCAAAGTT
This sequence comes from Tubiluchus corallicola, assembly GCA_030141605.1. Taxonomy (NCBI): domain Eukaryota; kingdom Metazoa; phylum Priapulida; class Priapulimorpha; order Priapulimorphida; family Tubiluchidae; genus Tubiluchus; species Tubiluchus corallicola. The sequence continues at coordinate 129,878 of JAQGDQ010000228.1, read as the reverse complement.
AATCATAGTGGTAAGAAGGAGTTTCTAGGCAGCATTCCTACAGCCTTTTCAGGTTGTTTGTAAATTATATGTTAATATCAGCATTTATTTAAAATCTGGGTATTTTAAAGTGCTGCAATTTGCTTTGTTGTGCTTAACTGTTGATGCAGTGTAAAACCATGGTCTATGTGTTGAAATTGTTTCATAATTTAACGAATCTGTTTGAGAATTTGGTCTTGCAAATTTCTGTAAAATTTTAAAAAATTTAACGAAAGCATGACTAAAGTTCTCTCAATATTATTTTTAATTGCTTGTAATCTGCATGTTTGGTTTAGTTTCTAAAGCAGTATGTGACTTTCTTATGTCTAATTACTGGCATTCATTGTACTATACTTTAATTTATTTTGTTACATATTTGGATTTTGCATTAAAAGTTTCTGTAGCATTTATTCAGATTAATGTGGCCTACCTTGTCTAGAATAGTACAAATCTGTAATCTGTAATAATTGTCTTTTACTTCTGTAGTGTTAAATATGAAAGTTTTTTCTCTGTCTACATTCCATTCACACCTTTTTGGTATAAGTTTGAACTTTTTGCATGTACAACATGAAGCTGCACTATAAAATTCATCGTGAGTCAATTTTCTTGTCACGAAAACAAAATGATTAGTTCGAATGCAGTGAAATATCGCTGCATTACACTACATTATCAAGTACTTCAATCAGTTTGTGTGATAATGACATTGATAAAGTTCTAGTTCTAGTCATTATTAGCGGTAGCTATTTTGAGGAAAATGTGAAGTTTGTGCAATTTGGCAGTGTAAAAAGACTAACTAACAAGTGTAAAAGTTGTAATTCTGACGTGATCATGTCCATTATAGTGGATTTAGTTTGCTTCATTTGTGAATGCTAGCTTTACACTTTAAATGATCGCATTAATTCAAAAAATGAAAAATTTTGCAGCAATTATCTTTTTGAGTAAATTAAGTGTGTTGCATATAAGTACACTTTTGTAGCCATATTAGTGACATAATTATGATGGCCAATTTACCTTGTTGTTGTTGTTGTTCCTGTTTTAACTTAATATTCGCTATTAATATTATAAATATTATGTAATATTTCGTTTTATTAGCAAAATGGCTTTACTATCAATATGAAATTCTTGATTGCATTAGGATAATTTATAATTTTAGCTGTCTTTGTTAATATACAAGTTAACAATAATAATAATGATTGTGTCATTATGCGCTTAAATTATCCCCTTTATTGTTCATTATTTTATAGCTGAAAGTTTATTCTATTTTACAAACATTTTAAATTTTGTCATAGTAATTTCAGTTTGGGAAGCTATGTAATGTTTGCCTAATGCCAGGATAAAATTGAAGCTTAATTTTTGAGGATTGATTTTGAGTTTCCTCAACAGTGTACAGTACTTCCCAGATTGAGAATCCTGCTCATGTTGGAATCAGAAAATATTTAATTTACCTGTACTGGCCTGTAAAAATGACTATAGCTGTGAAGTTAGGTGTTACATGATATAAATAAACATTACAAATGAACATTTCTGTGGTTTTTAAATTACTTCTGGCATAGCAAGTGTCATGCGTGAAGCCACAAATTATGACGTTTTTTGCGACCCCAGGTCCCTCTTTCCTTTTTCGACATGATGAGATGAAGATGAGTTTGGTTTGGGTACTGCACTAAGCAGAATAACTTCTATGCATTGATCTAGGAAAGTTACTCATGACACAACAGTCCTTAAACATTCAGCTCCAGCATTAAAACATGCAAAGATTATGAAGGATACAGAACACCACGAATTGTCACAGTAACACAATCAGCATTTAAAGAATAATGCCGCTGTTTCTACAAAAAATTATGGATCTGCGAACACACCCCCTTAAGTAACAACATTAACTTTTTTCTAGGTTGTATGTAGTACTATGATTTCTGACTAGGCAGTTTTGCAGTAGTTTTAAAATTTTTGTAAATTGCTCATGTCAGAATAATTCCTTATTACCAGTTTTAATGAAAAAATACGGAACAGGTTTTCCAATTGTTTAAATTTTATTGGTTAAATAAACGTGTTAATGAACAAATAAAATTTTCTTGCTACATACTGCTAAATGTTCTATGCTTCTACTGCAGAGTAACAAGGACATTGTTGAAACTTCATGAATCTTAAAAACATCATACTAGGAGGATTCTAACACATTTTGATTGATTTTGGGCCAGTAACACATTAATGAATTATTAAAGCTTATTTCATGCTCTAAACTCCCAAATTTGGAAAGTACAAAAAATTGACGAGTAATGAATATTAATTGAATAGCACTATCAGCCAGATTTGAGACATTTACATTTACCATTATATTTAAAAAGATCAGCTGGTCTTGCTATTACGCTGATGCTTTAGCAGCTTACAATCATAACTACCATAAGCGACATGTTACCATTACAGTCACATAATTACAATTTCATAATCTGCCTGGTAAATGAAAATTTCTGATTTCTCTTTCTAACAAAAAGCCTTAATATTATATAGTAAAAATCTATACAGCACAAAAACAGATAATTAACTTCTGAATTATTAATGAAAACTGTGAGGTGTTTTAATTATTTAATACTTTAGTTTGTTTTTATCATATAATGCGTTCTAGACAATAGATGATTACAATAACACCATATTAAATTTTCACTACACATTTATTTTTGCCTAAATTACTCCTACATAAAAACTGTAATTTGTGATTGTAACTATACCCAAATCTGACAAAGAGCTTGCCATGTATCAAAAAAAATCTGATGACCATTTGTGATCTGTTGTAAACTGTTTCGTACTCACACACATTACAAAAATAATTAACTTTTGATTCACGCTGTTATTGTTAAATTTGATCAATAAAGAGACAATAAAAATTTGAATACTACTATTACAGAAAACAATATCATAATCTCATAAAATGTAAATGCATTGTAACAAGAGTCCATGAATTAAAATATATTATAAAAACAAAAAATGCTTAATAAATAGCTGCCAAAGCTGTTGAAATGAGTTTATAGCCATTAAAATATCTAAAAGCATGCGAGATGTTTTTACTCCTAATTAACGTTGCACTAAATGAGAAATAATGAGTATATTTAGCAACTAAAACCTTGCGTTTGAGTATTCTTTTCACATAATGCAAAAATCAAACAAAATTAAATCATTTTCTACTTTCTTAACATCCAATTAACACTACGATCCTCAACACAAAATACAATAAAATCTTAATCGTAATGAATGAAAAAAATCTTTGCACCGTATTCTTACATTATGACTAATCTTGATTTAAGAATGGCTAATAATAATAATATAAGCTGAGGTTCCTGTAAGTTCTTTAAAAAGCTTTTTAAATGATAGTTAACAAGGGGCGAGTAAAAAATCAATAAAATTACAACACAATTCAGCACCTGCAGCAGGTATGCAAATAGAACAAAAGACTTGCATATTAAATGTGTGCAACTGGTAATGCTAATAGCATTTGACAAAATCATAATGTAAAGGGGTAAAGGTTGATCTTTATACACATGATAGCTTGTGTGAAATGACCATGTTCAAATACAAGTACTATATTTTGTTATTTTTATTCTTGACAGCGCATAACATTTGCAAAATGGACAAAAATAAATTTACGTCTAATTCAGATCTGTCGTGAAGCGTGCCTTGTGCTATTAACTATTTAATTTTAATCTTCAACTTACTATTAGATGTTTAAATAATAATTTAAATCAAAATTATTAAAAACTCAATGTTATAAAATGAAATTTAGCATAAGAAATAACATTTTATATTATAAAATTAGTTTGCCTTGTAGTCTACGCTGCTGGCTTAGCATTTACAACTCTAATCAGCACCAATTTCTTGCTATTGTTTTTGTCTCCAAGAGCAACGATAGTTTCTTTGTTTTCGCTGATGCGCACATTAAATATTCCAACTTCTGTGAGCAGGACGCAAGCGATTGTTCCACTCTGCAGGTACCAAAGACGAATCGTTTTGTCTCTAGAACCGCTGACTATGATATCATTGTCTCCAGATATTGTACATGTCCATACCTAATAACAAATTACCTTTGAAAAAAATCTGTAATCCATAGAACGTTCAAAGTCAGGGCTTGAAACGAGTCAGTAACTAAATCTTGACTGTAGATACTTGAACAGCAGTGACAATCTTGGCTGAAACTACCAGTAGACCACTCAGACCTCATCTAGTTTTTTTGGACATAAGACTTAGTGTACATTTTATGAAAGACAATGAAATTTCCTTTCTACCATCAATTTGACCTTTTTATTTGGAGCTCAACTTGGCGAGATAGTCAGAAAAAAACTAGTGCAAAATTTGGTCAGGAACTAATTTCGCAACATTCAAGCCTTTTATAGATTTCAATAAATACTGTTGTAAATCAAGTTATCTAAATATGTGAGGAGATATTATGATTCACGTCAAAACTATGACAGCTAGTGAATTTATGATTTACTTCAAGCCTATATCAGCCTGTTCAAGCCAATTTCAGCACCTTTAGCTGGCCTTGAAATGCATATTGTGAAATAAATGCAATTAATTGTTTAATTTGACATACCTCATCGCTATGACCTTCCAAACTATGCATCCGCTTTTCAGTTTCCATATTCCACACACTGACCGTATTATCAGCTGATGCGGCAACTAGATACCTGCCATCTTTAGACAGTGCAAGAGCTTTGATTTCTCTAGTGTGAGCAGTTGTGGGAATTTCCACCTGAGAGCAAAACAGCAAATTAATGATAAATTGTGCAGAATTGTTAAGTTTTTTTAGTCGTCACTTGTGTTTTGACACATCCCAAACACCGTCATGCAAATTTTACCATCATGACATGCAATGAGACTTTTCTTTTCTCTCAATACAGTGTTAATTACCACAAGTGTGAACACATACCTGACGTCCAAGAGTATTCACAGAGCTAATATTACGCAAGTGCCTGATGGGCTTGGCCGTTTTCAGATCCCAGACAATCAGCTCTCCCTTCTTGGTTCCAGTAACTGCTTCACTAGAGTTGATGATAGTAGTACACTCAGGTGCAGCATTGAATGTGACCATGCTAGGCTCGTACTGCTGAGCCGTTGTGCCGAGATCAAATACAATAAATGTGGAGTACCCATCCCAGTAATTATAGAATCCTACAATATAATAATATCAAGTTATTATTATGATTCACATCATCATTTTATGAAGATAAAATAACATTGTTTTGTCAAGCTGTGATATTATTACCTGCTCCACACGGCAAATGTAAATCATTTCAGAATGGTTTGAATGCTCATGTTTAAATCAAATTGCACTGGAGAAAACATTTTGCTCAAAACGTTTTGAAACTGTTTTGCCGTACAAAAAGAGTACATGTGAAATTTTATATGTGTCAACTTTTAATGTTAAACAAATGAACAATCTCACATGCAGCACTTTGCAACTCAATCCCATAACATCATAAATGCCCATAATATGTCAGTAAAGTGTGATATATAGAGCCCTGACACATGGCACTGCGAATCACTGGTTGAAATATGGCAAGCGCATTGTGGATATGTGGTCAGATTGTGCATGGACATTCTGGCAGAGATACTAAAGTTTAGAAATTATTGAACGAGAAAGCTGGTTAATTCAAAATTAAATATAAAAATAGGCAACGTTAGTCACACATATGGGATCATTTTGGTGTTTTGGTATTGATTCATCGGCAATCAAGATAAGCCTCGCCAAGAGTTAGATTTAAATTATATTTGCAATAAATCCATTGCTTTTTCATAATAATAAAAATTGATCTCTAATGCATTATTTGAATTGTACATCAGCTTTTTCTGTGTATAAGCAACATGAATTATTTAAAAAATTTGTCTCCATAATTTAACAGTTAACTAACAATTTATCATTTATTTAGTTAACAAAAATTTGCAGCTTTAGCTGACTTTTTTCTTTAAACCAACTCAGCTGAAAAGTCGGTCATCCTCGGCCGAGCTAGCTGACTTACTATGATCCAGATGAAGTAGTAGCAACTGACTCAGTTTCGGCCTCTAGTGATGTATCATTACAAAGTAAGATATCACTTTTTAAAAATGAAAATTAGAACCACGGTAATAATAGTTGACGAACGAACAATCTTTTCACTACTCACTACGCACCTCTCACTTTTCACTACTCACCTTTCACGTTTCACTACTCACCTCTCATTTTTTACTACTCACCTCTCACTTTTCACTACTCACCTCTCACTTTTTACTACTCACCTCTCACTTTTCACTACTCACCTCTCACTTTTCACTACTCACTACTCACCTCTTATTTTTCACTACTCACTTCTTTGCAGTACTCACCAGCAATTGCGTATCGATCATCTTTAGATAAAGTTAAACAACTGATACTGTCGGCGAGGCCAGTAGGAGGCTCATACTTGATTTCTTTGAGGGGAACCTTCAAAAGAAATTTGTGATTTTCATTAAAATTTGAAATAATCAGCACTGCAGATCCATAACAAAACAGGCCGCTGCAATGTTCTACACGGTACAAAAACTTCACAGTGCAATTGCTCTTTGCATATTATTTACTGTTCACACTAAAGATGAAATTATGGTTGGGCTGATTGAGCAAAACCATGCCATATTGCTATTTCAGTATTCTGAAACTTCTCATGTGTAAAGCAAGTTAGCAAACCTTGATTTCCTTGCAAACTCAAATGCCGTTCAGTAATGTTCTTCAATATGAAATGAGATTCACACCTTAAACAGTGTATATTTTTAGCTATAACAATGCAAGATTTTGCCCTAATATCCCTCTACAATTTTGTCTCTTTTTGCCTAGTCCCTATAACAAACAATTTGTTTTTGTTTCATAGTAAAGTAACAACAATTATTTAAGCAGTTTATAGCTTTTTAAGCTAATCACGAATCTTGGAATTACTACTTTTAATGTACCAGTTAAAAGTGAACTATTAGAATGAAATGTACATTAGAATAATCTTCCTACTTGGGAATTTAGGTCAAAAACCCGTATGTGTGTTCCTCCGCCAATACGATCTGTTCTGCCAAGTAGCACCTTGTCCCCGGAACTCATGAGAGCAGATGCAGAACAGAATTCATCTCTACCAGTATAAATTGGCCGTCCTGTACTCATTTCCCAAATCTGTAAAATTGGCAAAAATTAGGTTTTGAAAAATGCAAAAATCTCAAGTATCTTGTAGCAGATGGAAAATAGTGTTGTTAAAGTAGTCAAGGTCTTAAATTTTAGCATCTTAACTTAAATACAAACCTGCAGCTTACGATGGGGCACACGATCAACAGGTGTGTTTGTACCACTGGTATCTAGTTGCGTCTTTTCTGTATTCACTTGTCCTACGAGAATCTTATCATTTAGAGCTAAGTGAAGATTGCTGGAACCTTCGTCATCACCCTTCATTATCATCATTAATTGTCCAGTCTACAATCAACAAGTTTATATTAAAAACAATGCTGGCAATCATTGTTGAATCAAAGCTAGTATTATTGCCTAGTGTATCTAGGATCAACATGCTATAGAGTCAATATTCCACTCTGCCTGGGCCACAATAACGTTAACCTGTCTAGTAAACAGAGTACTCATCAAACTGAAAAGGAACAATTCGAGTTTAGTCAATTAGTCCTATAATATATCCACTGCTGCTTAACCTATAATATTGTCAACGATGCTGAAATTTGCAAAAACAATGTTTAATGCTGTGTAGTACACAATATTACAATAATGACTATTTGAACATTTTACTTCATTCACATCACATTTATATTCTGTTACTTAAAATGGAAGCTTAATAAGATATAACAATGGGCTAAAATTAGGAAGAAGAAAAAGACTAAGTTCACATAGTAGGTCAAAATTTATTCAACAGATCACTATATGCTTCATAAATGTCATACTCTTTGCTTTAAAGTCAAGACATTGTAATTCAGTCAAGAATATGATAACATATACAGTTATACTAGTTAATAAAATACCTTCATGTCCCAAACTTGGGGAGGGCCATTGCTAGATCCGGTGATAACATAACGATTATCTTGAGTAAGAACTACACATTCTACTCTTTGTTCTTCAGATGGTATCACTTTATGAGTTGAGCCTGGTGTTCCTGGTGTGCCCCCTGGAGAAACCTGTAGAAAGAACAAGGTTTAGGCACACTAATTTCTAAAGTGTGCAACTTCGGTAAAAGTTGTTAAGAAAAAACTTTAAAAGAAAGCTTAACGTGCAAAATTATGAGCTAACTGAATCTCTTCAAAAAAGTTCGTAAAGGTAATTACAGAATGCAGCAGTGAAAAACAAATACAATAAGTATTTTTACCGCACGACGTCGGGTCATCGGTGAAACAGTTCCATGACGAATTGGACTTGGATCAGCTGATCTTGACCCAGCTCCACCACGATTCATAGTGCGTCTGTTGAGTGTGCTCACTTTCTCAATTTGATAATTGTAGTCAAATTGCTGCTGTTGTTGCTGTTGCCGCTGCAGCTGTTGCTGTTGTTGAAAGTGTTGCTGCTGTTGCTGCTGCTGTGCAGCACTATAGCCATAACGATCAGTTCCTCCACTCGTTACCTAATTAACAAAGCAAAATTTTGCAAGCTAAAATAAAAAACATTTCAGAAAGCTTAAAACTAAAAGTCTAGCAAGGAAATAAACTTGTGCACAAATGTAGAGTAAACACCATTCACTTTAAAAAAATATGCCGACAGCAATAGGAAAAGAGTCAAGGTAATTACCAAAAGGGCAAAATACAGATATTACCAGCTTTATTTACTGAAGTTACAAAAGTCTAGTTTAAATAAGTATGAATACTACAATTAAAATATTTCGATTAGCAAAACTTTTTAATTTGACACATTCTCCAACATTGCAAAATTTTAGTTCTACCACATATTCCACTTAGTCTGAAAACAAGGTGACATACACGTGAATCAGCCGCAAACTGCTGAGTTTGTTGCGACGGTCCTTGTCGCATGTCACTCTGCACTTGCATGATCATCTGTTGATTGCGAATAGCAGATTCATAATCAGTTGGGCTGACGGGGAATGGTGGTGTGCTACCACCGTCTGAAACGTATCCCATTTGATCTTCACGACGTTGTTGCCTGTCGGAGTAGTACTGGAACGACTGGCTGGGAACACTGGTTGATTGCTCGTGAGTCTATAAGAAGAAAACAAAATTGTTTCATATAATCGTATCAGCAAAATGCATAGATAATATTGAAAAGTTATTAAGTCATATATATGATAAAAATACAGAGCTTTTAATACAATAAACAGAATAAACTGTAAAATCACACAACTGCAACTTTTCGACGGGATTCATTCCAGGTAATTTGTTTTGAACGTAAAGAATTTTTAAAAGTTTTTACGTTTTTGTTAAAATCCATGCATTACAAAAAAAATTGGTTGGAAATAGCAAATTTATAAATCCAACTAATGGTGAATGAAGCATGCGGAAGCAATGACACCCATTAGCAGGAAGCTAAACCTAAACTAATCCTGAAATACTAAACACAATTTTTATAGTACCAGGTAGCTTAAATGGGGCACAAAATAACCAAAAAAATACAATAATATATGCAGTTGAGAAAATGTAAATATTCACATTCCTGTTGCAGTAAATACAAATACACATATCTAGATGCTTGTAGACGGGTAAATATACAAATTTACGTATTTGTAAAACAGTAAAGATGCAAATACATAAAGTCAGTGCATATAGTATATAAATCTTAGAATTTAGATATTGTAAATTAGTGAAATCTGTATACTTGTAAGCATTAATGCACAAATCCTTGCACTTGTAACCACATTAATAAAGAATTATATGCACTTCTAAAGATATAAATATAAAAATTTGTGAATCTACAATCGTCATATCGTTCAAGCTCGTATTCCTACAAATGCATAAATACAAAAAAGCGTGAAAACACATTGCTGTACTGATTAATACAGTTGCAAACACACGAGTACGAGTACAAAGAATGTGTATGTAATCACATCACTGTACTGATCCATACTGTTGCAAACACAAGGGTACGAGTACAAAGAATGTGTATGTAATCACATCACTGTACTGATCCATGCAGTTGCAAACACTCGAGCACTAGTACAGCAAGGAATTAAAATATCAAGCACAGCAAACTACAAAACTATGTAATCTGGAACACAATGCAAAGACACGTGACTTGCAAACAACAATGTACTACAAATCCATGCACTTATACATATACACACTCATATAGAAATCTGTGCATTGTAAAAACATTAATGTACAAATCCATGCACCTATACACAGTCTAATATAGAAATTTCTGCAACTGTAAAACTATTAATGTACAAATCCATGCACTTATACACACATTAATATAGAAATCTGTGCATTGTAAAAACATTACTGTACAAATCCATGCACTTATACACACCCTAATATAGAAATCTGTGCATCGTAAAAACATTAATGTACAAATCCATGCACTTATACACACACTAATATAGAAATCTGTGCATCGTAAAAACATTAATGTACAAATCCATGCACGTATACACACATTCACGTAGAAAGGTGTGCATCTGTAAAAACAACAGTCTACAAATCCATGCACTTATACACACACTAATATAGAAATCTGTGTATCGTGAACACATTACTGTACAAATCCATGCACTTATACACACACTAATATAGAAATCTGTGCATTGCAAAGACATTCATGTACAAATCCATGCACTTATACACACATTAACATAGCAATGTACTAAAAGAAAAATCCATACAGCTGTAAAAGCATTAATGCACAAATCAATGAACTTATAAGTATTATAATGCTGAAAAATGCACACAGAAATTTCAGCATTAAATGTATGAATCCATCTAAGCTTGCTTGTAATTCTTACCCAGCTTCCACCAGCTCGCTCTGTCGATACCTGTCTTCCACCGGATTCATGTCGCATAGCTGATCTATCTACAGGTATCTGGCGTCTTGGTGGTCCTCTGTCCACGGACCGCTGATCAGAGGAATAATATGATCTGTCATAAGCATCTGATCTGTGGCTAGTATCTGATGCATAAGCATCAAAATCTCCACGAGTAGAATCCACAAACTGCCGACGTGGCGCAGGTGGCGTGTACATCTGAACTATAGCTAATCCACCTTGGCGATCAGCAAATGATCCCTGTCCACTAATATAACCTGGATCATCGGGACCAACACTCGTACTGCGTATGACTGGCCCAGTTTGACCCTCAGGACCTAGGCTGCGAGTTTCTGAGGTACTTCGCACGAGACGACCGTCAACCCATTGATTGTTAGCAGAGAAAATATCGGATGAAAACTAGCAACATAATAATTTGATATACAGTAACCACGTCGCTTGCAGATAAACGCATGGTTTAATGATATTATAGTAAAAAGTCAACATCCGTCTATCATTATCTCCGTCATTAGAAGAAAAATATTAATTTTAACACATTTTCATACTTTGTAATCTTTAAAGCACAAAACCTCACAAATAAATATTGTCTTTCATTCTCTTTTTGTTTTTTTAACAGAAGCAGCTGACAAGATTTAGCAATGTAGCAAGCACTAGATATCACACTTTTCCAAACTAGATGCTAGATTTTTACAAAGACAACAATTATGTGTAGATGTGTATACTCAAATTTCTGGCAAGGAAAATTAGATTTGAAGTAACTGTTACGTAAAGTACTCACACTTTTTGGATCACCGCCAGCACCATGAACAGTTTCAGTTTTGTATTCTGTTGTTGTTTCTTCATATGTTGTACCAGCGCTCCTGTAAATGCACATGTATTGTTACTCAATTATTAAACAGTCTCTTTCATACAATATTCAACAACAATGAATAGTTCATTCTCTTATTTCAAAAATATTTAAAAAAAAACATGAATGAAAAATCATGCTAATTAATCACACTTCAGCTGAAACACAGATATACAAACCTAATTATAACAGATCTGTTACCAAAGAAACAATTTTTATTATTTTTGGTGCGCTAGTGATCATAAAGTAACTATGAATCATGAATGTCATGGAATTATTTTTCTGTAAAACTATAAAGCATGAACTGACAAACTGACCAAAATAGCTACTGATGTCATTTCATACTTCAAAATTTATACTTCAAATTTCTAAATCTAAAATTATTAATTATATGTTAAAAAGGAATTCACGTGGAGAAAAGTAAATGTAAAATGCTGTGAACTAGTGTTGCTCCAGATATCCGATTCGTATCCGAAAACAGTGATATTCGCGAGATTTTCAGGTATTCGTATTCGATCCTATCTGGTAGTTATAAAAAATTTGATATTCACAAACATTCGCTATCCGGTTTTCGTAATGTGCAATTGAAAACGATTTTCAAATAATTTAACAGCTGAAAATAACTAAATAAAATAGAGATCGTTTTAGCCTATGTCTGTGTTTTCAAGACGAAAATTTTACACACATATTTTTTTGTTTGTATGTGGTAATACAGTAGATCTCGGGCTAGGTCCTTTAAGATGAGAGATTAAATGAAAATGCTAAAGTTTGCAAACATGTGCATATTCGATCCGAATTTAGCTAACCTATCTGGTTATAATCCGAATACGAAAGTCAATTTGATGACTATTTGATATATCCGGTATTTGCTATCCGGCAAAAAAGTGTATCCGGAGAGTAAACACTACTGAGAACTAAGCAAGAATCACTGCTTCAGAATATTGAGAAGCAAAACTAGTACACTAAATGCAAGGCTGAATGTAGGTATAGTACATCTTACAGAGAAGTAAATGTGCAGATTTTTAATTTATAAGTAAATGGGTTTGGGTTTCTGAAGCATACTAAAGTTAATCAGTAGTACTAACGCGTCATATTCGCCACCGCGGCTGCCAGCTGCTCTAGTTCCTGCAGCATAAGCCGGAGCTATGCGACTATCCAGCGTGCCAGTATCGACAAGGTAGTCTTGTCTGTCGCCACGACTAGCCATTGTATCACTCTGATATCCGTCACGGTAGTCACTGCGTGCCGTCATGGCATCTGAACGATAATCTGCTACATGCTGACTTGCCATCGTATCTCCGCCTCTGAAAATAAATTTTAAACAAAACTGAGCAATCAAATTTACAGCTGGCATGACTAACAAAAATGGTTTCAGTTAAACAGTATTCTACATGTTTAAGAATCCTGAAAGTGCATAATTTCATAATTAGATGTAATTATTGACATATAAAAGTACTTAAAATAAAACTGTATGTAAATGGAAGAGGAACATTTTGCTTTCATTCATATTTGTACTTTTTCTGCAACACTTTGAGTTTTCAGTACAATAATTAGTGAACTATAAAAGAACACACACTGAAAATCAGACAGTTCCAAACAAATGTAATTACATATGACAGTAAATAGAGCAATTTTTGAATCAGAACATACTCTATTGTCTAATTAGTTTATTTTATTAGCCCATTCAGCAATCTAATACAGAGCAATTTAGCAGCAAACCACTGCTTTTATGGGTGAAACAGGTTGCCAAACTGATAATTTTAATTGAATTCATTATGACATTGTATATTACATTAGTACAGTGAGAAAGTAAGTGAACAAATTCATACAGTTAATAAATTACATTAGTTAATAAACAATATTTACAGCGTTAAAATCATCTTGCCTGATATAATTTCAGTTTTTTGAAATGCAGAGTAGCTTTTCGTACAGCTGATGCTCAGATAAGATAGAAAAATCTTCTCTAGATATTATCTTTATCATCTAACACACTACAAACTCTGATGAGAGCACACAACAATAGCGAAGTATCAAATGATCCCATGATTAACTACACAATATCAGCTTTAATTTCACCTTACAAGGAAACATTCACTACCTGTAATCACGATAACCGCCGGTGCCACCACCAAGTGCAATGCCACGGCTATCTGTGGTCGACATTGAGTCACTTCTATAGACACCACCAACATACTGCCGGTCTCGAACATCTTTCATCTCCTGTTGCTGCTGCTTACCTACAGAATTATTTAAGAGCAATAAGACACCAGCTTTGCTTAGTGTTATGAAGGTACAATATCGTGGTAAATTGTTAAAATGCAACTTTATCAAACAATTAGCACTCAGCTTCAGTGCAAAGGAAACATAACATTCAAGTCCATGCATAAAAACAAATAATCGTGATAAACATAAATAATGCAGTAAATTAAGCAAAAAATTCTTTTTTAAATATAAATCATCCCAATGGTCTACAGTAGACAGGTAAAGATATGAACACATGTGCACATAAACAAGGTATGTGCAAGTAACTTGCTATACTGATATTATTCTTGAATAAACCTTTTCATAGTTTTGCTATCCGCATGCGCAGTTGCTGCAGGTCAAAGGTTAAGTGTACCATAACAACGCTTCTTAAGTACAACCGTCATGTGGATAAAGTAAAGCTGTTTGCCGCATCAGTTCAGTAACTTCAGTTGTTTTACTTGAACTTTACTTAATTATGCATTAGTCTGTGCACAGAGCAATTTACTAACCGGATCTTGCTTGGGAACAAGAAAAAATGAACTCAGTAAGGTTCTAGGTAGCTCTTAAAACTGTTAAAACTATTAGAATGGCATAGGCTGCGAGGCATTGTCAAGTGTACGCATATGTGTTGTCTGGTACACTTAACCTTAGACCTTTTCACGATCATCATCATTAGCTGTAACTGTGAAAGGGCTTATTGGTAGAGATCTCCACAGCTAGCAGCCAGAGAAAAGCCAAATTTATAAGCAATTATTCTTTAATAAAGAAGGTGCACAAGTGAAACATACTCAATGTACTTCTGTACAAGGAACTATCCAGGGCAACTCGATCAGCATCAAATTGAGCAGTCCGCATATCAGCTTGACTTCGTCCTCCAGTCACATGACCCGCCGGCATAGGTGGTCCTCGGTCAATAGTCTGTTGTTGTGATGAATCATACTGCTGCTGATGCTCGTAATATGACCCACGTGAACCACCCCCTCCCGCGAAAGCTCGACTGTC
This sequence comes from Tubiluchus corallicola, assembly GCA_030141605.1. Taxonomy (NCBI): domain Eukaryota; kingdom Metazoa; phylum Priapulida; class Priapulimorpha; order Priapulimorphida; family Tubiluchidae; genus Tubiluchus; species Tubiluchus corallicola. Next base: position 114,809 of record JAQGDQ010000228.1, on the reverse strand, counting down.
TTGATAACCACCACCACCAGCAGCAGCCATGGCATTAGCTGCCGCAAAGTCACGATCACGAGTTTTCAAAGTCGTCTCTTCGGTATACTGACCTACATGAAAGTAGCAACATTTGAAAGTATAGAAGGTACCTCATAAATTCATGGATAATAAATACAGTAAAAATTTAAAACAAAAGGTCAACTATAAAGCTAAATAAGATAAAAATGAAAACGTACAAAAACAATACAACTTCCAGGCGTATACTCAAAACTAAAAACACTGAAAGCTGAAACAATGTGCTACTACAAATAAATAATAATTTTACTACAGCCATAACATTAGCATGGCGAAACTATAATCAATACGCACTTAAGAACATCAAACTATCCAGCTCAAGAATTAATGCAAGCCATATCACTTAACATTTCTGAAATACAATTTTAAATTCAAGAGATTGATTTTCTCATTACTTTCACAAATATTTTCTATTTGTGAAATTTGGATTTCTATTTTGATTGCAGTTCACAAATAGAAGTTGCACCATTATAACTCCATAATTATAAAACCTCCCATCATTTAGTTTCATTATAAATACAGGTATCTCTCTAAAAACATAACGGTGCTCTAATTGACTACTACTTTCACTGCTTCTGTTTTAAACGGGTTAGACAATTACAAATGCAAGCATTAATTAATTGGGCTTAATTCTAATTGCAAGATTATAAGCACTAATTCAAGTTGGCAATAGAGAGTGGCAGCTAGTCCCGTGCTAGGATTATACATAGCTGGTTAATAACTAATGCGAACTTTCTAGCAAGGTACAATTTGCATTGCTAAATAAAAAGAAAGTTTCACAAATATTGCAAACAAGCACCATGGCAACAAACATGTGCTGCAGATTATGATTATGACAGTTAAACATGGAGCAAAATAAAAAGCTACTATGTTATCAAATGCATTTTAATATGTTGAACAATTAATGAAGTTTTATTTCACTTTCAACAAATTAAAACTCTACATCACAACAGTCACCAACCATAAAAATTTAGCTTTTAAAAGCTCAACTTAGTGGAGATACTGGGTAAATAGGGTTTTCTTAAAGATCATCACTAACTAACTAACAATTCACAGGTTCATCAGAAATGATTGTACAGCAAATTATTCACTTTAGTTCAAAAATAGAATATTAAAGTGGCATCAAATGGCACAACTGATTCGTATGCAGTTCTGGAAAGTTTTCTGCCTTCTACTTTAAAATTTAAAAATATAAAAAGTAAGACCTACTATAAAAAAAGAGTGCATTACCACGACGAAAAATCTGCAAGCTTTACTAGCTTTAAACTTAAATAAAAAACTGAAATTGCAATTATAACATGTGTATGGTCAGCACTACTAGCTGGCAAACCGATATCAAACAATCATATCAGAGGAAAACAAGTCTTACTGGTAGCGCAAACACAAGACTAGGAAAACATGTAACATGGTCAGGCTAGTAGCAGAAACTACACCACAGACCAAATGTAACAAGTAATAAATTACACAACCGCCCATGCTTTTCACTAAATAACCAACAGGTTTATAAACATTTGCATTATCTCTGCATTTCACTGGAATACCAAACCCATTCAAAAAGTGTTAGATATTTCCACGGCAACAAGGATGGTGCAGGTTTCCATTCATCACTCCGCAGCATCATGCCATGCCATCCATGTGCGTGCAAGCAAGTTCAAACACAGTGATGGCACATACTTTCATATCTGTTATCATAATTGCTTCCTCTGTATCCACTACGGGTATCTCCCGTGTATGCACCTCCAGAATCAGAAACATAACCCTGTTGACGACTGGGTTCGTAACGGTATGACTCGGATTGAGGGCGGTGGTACTGGGCCCCGGAGTCGGACATATAACCCGGTCTGTATCCGGCACCATATCCGGAATCCGATATTGCTCTAGAATATCGAGAATCGGCCAAGACACCAGACTGGAATGCCGCTCCACGACCATCCGCATAATCACCAGCATACGATGCACCTCCAACTCTGTTCCGTGCATCATGAGTAATAGCATCTATCATACAACCATAGCGCTTGCAGTTTTGCAAAGTAACTCTTTGTTGAAAAATATATTAATAATCACATCTGGTATAGCAATATAACATGAGCAAAATCTCAAAAAGCTACATTAGAAGAAAAAATCCACTAAAATTACAATTGCGGGTACAATAATAAACCTTTGCTATACAACTACTACAACTAATATGGAACAAATGCTATCGAAAGAAAGTAGCTTACGAACATATGGAAGTTCTAAGAAAATACAGTATCTAGCCATGAACAAGACAGAAACCACAATGTTCACCCAATGAACACCTAATAAGCAAACTACATTGCATTGACAAGATTTTTGATAAGTAATCAAAAACCACAAGACAGCCCTAAGATATTGATTTTAAAAACTTTGACACAAATTGCAAAAAATTGGCTATCAACTATGAAAGTGTATGCTGCGGTTAACCTTCTCATCAAATTTTGAAAATTATTATGGTAATACCAAGATGTTATTATATCAGAAGCAGCTAAGCTGTAGGCTGCCTGTACCAACGTGCTATTATTGTAAGTAGCTTTGAGAATAAAAGAAATAGCGTAGCTATCTAAAAAAAATACAACCGTATGATGAATTGCAACTTTTCTTTGGCACACTGATAAGCTATAAACTCACTTGAGGCTCCATAACGTGCATCATAGGCTCCGGCTCCATATCCTCCAGCTCCACTTCCTGCTGTGAGTGCTCCAGCTCGACTTCCTGCAGTTAGCGCTCCGGCGCCAGCTCCAGCTAACAAATTAAAACAACTTTTAGTGTTCAAAATATTCAAAAACAAAACAGACAAATGATGACAGTTTGTATCAAGTGAAAGGCAGAGACAAATAAAAATGTTGCACCTGCAACTGCTCTTGAGTCAACAGCAGAAACTGATCTAGCACCGGCACCGCCAGCTCCTGCACCTGCCCCAGCACCAGCTGCACCATTGGCACCTAAACACAATAAGCTGTGATTATTTAGATCAATATGAAGAAAAGGTCAGACGCATGAAAAATTCTTTGCAATTATATGAGAAAATAATAAAAAGTTCATTTAATGGCTGACAAGAGTTCAATAAGCAAATGAATCATAACTGCCACACTTGCCCAAAGATGGCAGCTCTGAAGAGTATTGATTCTTGTCAATCTCATACTCCACTCTACATTGTATGCATTGCAGAATTTTTTATTTTGTTTCATTTTTTTTAATTTGTCTGAAAATAACCATTGGCTAGTGTTGTCTTTTGAAATATTTCGATAACAATTAACTAAATTCTGATAACAAACTTGAAACCCAAGAGCTGCGAAAAGGATACAGCCTTGATTTGAACCTATCACGTTTACTATAAATATTCTAATCACAAAGGTCCCTGGTTCAAATCCCGGCTGTGTCTTGATTTTTTCGCATTTCCTGTGTTTCAAGTTTGGTATCAAAATTAAAATAATTGTGTGAATAATTAAAATAATTAGTAAAACAATTAAAATAACAGCAAAAACCGTCCATAAGTCGGCAATTAAGCTTTTCAAGCGATTGCACATATCCTGAATCTCCATTTCATGAGGATCATTTTAATACAAGGTCATCGCTCTATGTTATTTCTAAGCAGAGATAATTCCACATTGAAATTGAAGTGCACGCTATGTACAGAAAAACATAATCTTGAGTAAATCACTGTTAAAGTTAGCCACTGTTTTTGTCGCATTTCTACAAAACACTTAGTAACCGCACAAATGTTGGTTGCTATGGACATTGCAAGAACACAATGAAGTTATGTTTAAGTTCAGCAGATGGCTCTTCCTAATGAAGATCTGAGCTTAGCAATAGAAAAGGCCCGAAGCAAAATGACTGCTTCCACGAACTATAATTGGAATTTGAAAATATGAGTTTTTTTACAGTTGTAACGCTAGTTTCTAGACAGAAAACGGGTAATGAGTTACAAAAATGAATTTTTAACATTTTCTTGATAATTGATGCTAGAATATAAAAGTCCAACATATTTAGTATTTGTCTTTATAAAAACCGAAAAATTGACAATTGACCAAGTTTTTTTGGTGCATTCTACTTTGAAGCATCATAACGTAGTTTTAACTATGCCGACTTATGGACGGTTTTGGTTTGCAAGCACAGAATTGTAGCTTTGTTCGATCTTTAGCTGCATATATCAAATATAGTACCAGATACACCACACAACAAATACTACATACAATGTACCACTTACTGAGTGCAACGCTTGTACCAGTGTAAGCACCAGTACCATCAGCAGTAGCTACACTTTGGTACTTTCCTCCTGCACCTGCACCATAACCAGCTTTCATGTATTTGAATGTGTTAGTTGATGGCACTGTCTTTGCACCTGCCCCACCTATTGGACAACATGGACAACATCCTGGTTTACATCTAAAATCAAAATAACTCTAATTAGTTATTACACAACTTTTATCAGGTAACTAAAAAAACCAAATTATAAGTGCTTAAAACAATCTTTTCCTTTCATCTTAACTATTTAACACGGCAATTACCTAATGCATGCCCATAGCAATCCAGACAATAGCATCAGCAGAGCGAGCAGTATCACCCACGGCAACCATGCTGCACCAGCAGCACCACCACCTGCACCGCCTGGGGGTATGACCACACCAATTGGTTGATGAGGTACCGTAACCGGTAAAGCCACTAAGAGTATATAAAGGTCAACCATTAATACGTCAGAAAAAAGTTTTTACGTAGAAGAATTAATGTAATGCATAAAAAGGGATGATGAATTTAGTAGAATGAATGTCCATAGCATGGTATAAAAAATAAACCAAGACATTTTACAATTAGGAATCTAACCAATGATTATTGGCTTGACATTAACATATTGTTATTACTTTGCTGTTATTAAGGATTGTATGAATAACACAACACTTTAACTAAATTGAAAAAAATTAAAAGTAATTATTTTACAATTTATCATCTTACCTTATCTATGAGCTATGCAGAGAATTAATGTGTTCAATATTTCAATAACACTTTTAACAAACTGTAGACAGTTACCAATGATGTGCCAAGAAAAATGACACATCGTGTAGTAAAACATACAATAATTCTATGGCAAAGTTTTTGTTCTGATAAATGGAGCACTGCTGTGACTTATCAATACCTGGACTTCCACCGGCTGGAGGTAAAGTTGCTGGATACACGATCTCATTCCCGCCGCTCCATCCAGCTCCATGCATGTCAAAATAGGGGTTGCCATTCACCACCATTTTGTCCATTTCGCCGACTAGGAAGCTATCCGGTTTATAGGCAGAAGCGGATTCCTGCATAAGTCCGGCATTAAGCTGTGACACGTGAACAAATGGACCAGGAAGAGTTCCTGAAAACAGGCATGTGAAGTGATGGCAAAGCTTTAAAAACTGAACACATTTAGTGGTACAGTTGCCAATAATGTAACATTTAATACAGGGTATTTATAAAACTGATGAAACTAAACTGATAGTGACAATTATTATTATTATCAACTATCATTCCAAATTACTGTAGGTGCTGTTTATTAGACTCATGGTTAATAAAATCTGTCACCTAATTTTGTAATTTTTAGCGATAACCATCAGAATGGTGCGATTTTTTTTAATTTGCTTATATAAATAAGTATTCCTAAATAATTGCACATAGGAATTTTGACATGAATTCATTTCTAAAGTTCATTTAAAGCCTTTGCAATGCATACTAAGATGATGACTCATACTTCTATAATAGTAATGCACCAGTCTGCTAATTGAGTCAGTGACAGTGAGTTAATTGAGTCAAAACACTTCCATCCCAAAGTGAGTCTATTAAGTGGCACCTACTGTACTTTAAAAAAACTGGTTTGGAAAACTGCGGCAGCATAGTATGAATTACTGTGTCTTACATGAATCAATTTTTTATCACATCATTATTATTTTTTACATAAATCTTTTTTTGACATTTAGAATGAAGTCATTATATCCTAGCTACCATGTTCTGAAAGCAACATTACTGAAAATAGAATCACGACCATGGAAAAACGTTTTACTGCATATCAACAAATACCACATATTTCAAAACAATGATTGCCAGTGAACAGCTATGAAAACAGAAAGCTATTTTTAAACAATATGAGCATTCCCTACCTCCTCCAACCTTAGCACCGTCGACCAGTAAGCCAATATTCTGACCAGCTCGTTGTAATCTTACCGAATGCCAAGCTCCATCATTTAGGTACAAACCAGATGCTCGGATAATCTATAATCAATGTAGCCAGTTAATACAACCAAATGTACATACTGTACTTTCAGCAATGAATTGTAAACACAAAATCAGGTTCAATAAAGTATTTACAAACTGTAAGACTGACAAATAGAATTATACGTTTTCACTTCCAAATTATATTAGAGAAAATGATAAACAAGCATTTATATGTCTGGTCAACATTTATGTAAAATAACACAGAAATATGATTTTAGCAAAATGAATTCTTATTTTTGAGCAGCAAGAAACTTTTAAGAAAATCTGTTTTAGAAACAAACTTTGAATGACAGCACTAAATGTGAAAAAAACCAAATTACTAAGTATAGCATCGTGACATGATATATACCAAATCTGGACTATTCAAAAGTTGTTTAGCTGTACAAAGGAGTCCCTGATGACCTGATGACAAATGTCTCATCTCACAATGATGTCAAAGAAATGGTAACAGCTATAGCTATTGAATGAACTTCTTACTAATATTAAGATCTTCTCAAAAGCAATAAAGATTTATATTTTCATAAGTAGACAGCGCCCTACATGGGTGAAATAAATTATGTTTGTGTGAATTTCACAAACTATTACAAGTGTTAGTACAGAAAGTGAGTTAGTTTGCATTTTTCTTTCCTTTCCATTTAAACAGTTTTGATCAAAAACAAAACTGACCTTGGGCGGATTCTTTCCCTGAATGACGGTCAATACCAAAACGCCATCAACAAGATTTAACATCATTCTATCAGCTGTATTAGCTGACACAGTGGAAAGCAGCGCTCCGTTTGCTTGATTAGTCTTAAAGCGAAACATGAGATTGGTAAAATCATGTGGCATCGGTTTCGGTGGAACGGCAATAAAGAATATGGTCCCGTTAAATGGAACACCATAAGCATCTGAAATAAAATAGAAAATGATGGTAATACCAACTCTATGTTCTGAAATCCATTAAAACGAAGTAGTAAAGTTTTTTTATAAGGAAGTTTTTTTATAAAGTTTTCTACAGCAAATTAATAATTCAAAATCTAACTAGCCTCACTAACATATAATGTGAAACATTTGTGCACCATGTTTTTGTATGTTCATGTTTTTAACATTACTAATAATTTAATTACCTATATCTGACAGATAACAATATAAATTATTTCTATGTCTACAGAACAAATCCTATGCTATGTCATTCACTTAAACAGATGACTTGTGATCACGCTGAAGCTAAAGATAAAACACTACAGGATCTTGTATGTTTCACCTGCTGACACAACCAAGCATTTTTCATAAAGCACATGTCTTAGGCACTAAATTGCAATAGTTTTAAATTTTTACTTTTTCCACTACATTATGCATGAATTTCTACTTGTTACGTGTAGATAAAAAAATTACTACGTAGACCAAAATAATAAAAAAATGATATCATGGGACTATGGCAAAACACTGGCATGGTAAAGTCTAATTGAAGATGATCAGAGACCATTAAGTAGCACATTTAGTATAGTCTTCTAGTCATAATCAATTATCTTATTATATTGAAAAATACACACTAGTGCTACATATCTTATTTTGCAAAAATTCATAAAACAAATTGGATTTGTTTTATGTGGGAGTTAACAGGTTAATATTATGCTCCTACTAATGCTAATAGTAGCTACTAGGTGTAGAGTATGTTTTTCCACTTTCGAAGTTACAACAATTAATCTGAGTATGATCATTACCTGGAACAACAGGATACAATATGGAGAAATTCTTCTGCTTTTGCTTCACTGCTTGAGCCATTGTGAAAAATTTATGCCCGTCCACCACGAGGTAGCGCATGTCTCCCGTAAAAAATGACGACCAATCAACAACATCGTGGAAGGGCATACGAACGCCAACATTGACTTGTTCCATATCAATGACTGATGTACCCTTCACTCTTATGGCACCTAGAAATAGTTGATATTCATGATGCTAATTTATGCGCAACCAAACAAACAAATAAACAATAAACAGCAATTGCAGCTTATTCAATGTTTATACAAGTACATGTAAAATAATAAGTGTGTATAGCAAGTTTACAGAACATTCTGATGCCATCAATAGCACATACAAGCAATACAATTGACTAAAATTTGCGTAACAGTGCTAAGTTAATAGTTTATTCAATAAAATTACAGCAAAGCTGGATTAACTCACAATTTGAAACCAAATTGATAAAATTACTCTGAATACAGTTAATACACAGCTTCTAAAATTGATAAATCGCGTATTTAAAATTTTAAACATGAAGTTTAAAGATTACTAAACAGAAAGTGAGTGGAGATCTGAACAAAATTTACAAAGGAAGAGTCACTGATAATTAAATAGAGAATAAAACCTTTTTATATTTTTCACTTTCGATTATAGGTAGTTTAAACTTGTTGGTATTTCTGGTGTGTAATGTTAGTCTGTGAAAGAGAGAGCAAATGGTTTCTGTACATCAAAAAATAGTTCTTTACAGCTTTCTCAAACTTAAATAACTACTCAACATTGCATGACGGCATTTTCCCTCGGATAAGTTGGTATGTTTGTATGCGAGACTACGATCAATTCAGAATGTAATTTCATTTTAGCTGATTAAATGATGGTGCAATGGAATCAAACAAGTTAAATCGTGTTTGTGGACACAAGACGCCCAAAAACATGACTATTGCATTAATCATTTTGTAAATCATACCTGTTATAAACGGACCATCATCGACTTGCAAAGTCAGCTGACTACCATCTCTCGTAAGTTTAACCTTGTGCCATTTACCATCATTCAAACCTTCACCAGCATAAATAATCTGCAATACACCAAAAGTATTCAAAGCTATTTTTGCGCGACATTCATAGTCATTGCTATAGAAAGCTTGAATCAAAAATTCACAATACTACATATAATTAGGATTGTAAAATAACTTATATAGTGAATAGTAACAATACAGTAAAGAACTGCCTAACATGACAACATCAGCAGCGGCTTAACAAGGAAATGTACAAATAAGAAAAAATGGCTGTCACTAAAAGATCCCACAATTAATACATTGAAAAAGCTTGATGTTTCAAACTACCACTGTGATTTAAAATCAGGTGAAAAACTGCATCTCTCTCAATGCTACTGCGATTGTGGCCAATGATTCATTTTCTGCTTCTAATAAATAACACAAAAAACACCAAGAAATTAGTATTAATAACTTTATGTGGCTTTTCCTCTTTTTTCACTTGACGACAAAAAAAAAACAGCTGTGGTCTAAGACATCATGCTTTTTAATTGTTTTGACTGTGGAATTTTTATTAATTACTGCCATTCTTGTCAATAAGAATTAAATTTGCATTAAAAATGACTGTTTCCAAAGTGAACTATGTAAAGCAGACAAAACATGACGAGTCCGCAGGGCCATCTCTGCAGCGCAAAGAGAGAGTCCCGGCCTTGTTCATTACGATACGGGCAAAAGACCGAGAGAAATTTTTTGAAAAAATGGTTTTTAATTTTATCTGGCATTCAGGGAAACCGAATCTTTGAAGAACAACCTTAACACTTAACAACGAAATGACAACAACAAAAATTAACTTAGTGCTCACCCTGGACTGAGATCCTAGATTAGCTTCTGCTTTTATAGCACCATTTTCTAGGAAGAGGCCCAAGAAACCACCAGCGCCACCTCGAGGCACCATGGACAATAAGCAGCCATTTGGATTTGCTGGATCAGCTTTAAATTCGAGAGATATCTCATTTGACGAACCTCGCAATGGTAAACCAAGAGGTTGAACCTTCATCATCTGCTGTCCATTAAATGAGATTACAATATCTTTTTCTGAAATAAAAGCAATGATATCAGACTTAGACAAATTCATTAACACGGTAATAAATAATATATAATTATATTCCTAACGAAAATGAGACACTTATTCATAACATTTAAAAAAAATACGCTCCTAATTTTTACAAGGAAGCAAAGCTGTATTGGTGTGCAACTTTACTATGTAATAGTTTAATCCATTAGTATTTTTAAGTGTATTCTTTGGATAACATAGCTGCAGTATGAGAAAAACAGTGAAATAAACTAACCATTCAAGTATGCTGGATACAAAATGTCAAATGTTCCAGGTGCATCGTACGCCCACATTTCAAAGAACGGATAATGGACGAAGGTAAACTGTTGAATTTGTCCCACGAAAAAGGTCCCTGGATCATAATCTAATGGTGCAGTTTGACGTAATCCTACATTAAGCTGGGAGATTGCCATGGTTTCTGTAACAGATGTATAAAACAAATTATGTGCTAATGTGTTAAATCTCAAATCTATGTGAACATAAAGAAAAAGAGAAATACAGTCAAATACTTAAACAACACGTTGATAAATATCGCTAGAATTGTAAATGTAAAACTGTAACAAATAACTAATACATCTAATCAACAGAGCTGGACGAAAGCAAATTTAGTATCAATTTAAACTACATAAAACTTACTTTTTACATCAGAAAATGTTTTTCCTTTTTAAATATCTGCATACCTTGAGTTGGAAAAGCTCTCTCATTAGAATAGTAATCTACCAAGAGTCGCATCATACCACCCTTTCTTTGCACCATGACATAGTGCCAACGTCCATCGTCAACATTACTGCCTGTTATTACTTGCTGAAAGTGAGAACATTTAACCACAATGACAAACCTCCCAGTAATATTAACTCCAATAATAGTAACCTCTATATTTAAAAATTTTAAAAATTAATTTAAAATTGAAAACTGTTTTTGGTTTTTAAGTCATTAAAAGTATCAAGTATTTACAGTATCTGAAACAGTATTTTAGAGCAAAACTTACTGCTTTAGGAGTTAAAAGTTTTACACATTCTCTATGAAATTACTCACCACTTGTTGACTACCGATATGAATCGTCATCACAACTTGTCCACGCATCAAAAACACGTGAAAGAATGATCGCTGGTAAGCTTCACGTTTTTGTCTTCTGCTGCCCTGCTGAGTGAATGTAGTGCCAGACATTATTGTTCCAGACTTTCTCTCTGTGCGGAATCTGCAAGAAGCCTCAAAGTCTCCAGTTTCTAAGGGAGCACTAGGAGTAATCTTCATGAAATGGTTTCCGGGAAATGTCAGAATCATTGGTACTGAAAGAAATGGACACAGTTAGCATGAGGGGTAATGATAAAATACTAGGAGTTCAGTACAGTCAAAATAAACTAACTTAAATCTCTTTGGCTATGGTTAACTGCACATCTAGAAGAAGCAATTCTAATGCTACATAAAGACAGTTTGATAAAGACAAAAACAGACAATTAATGAAAAACTCCACATTAAAAAAAGATAAAATACGAAGTCTAGATAGATACAGCCTGTCTTTTCTTCTTCTTTATTGTGGGATTCAATCTGGATTGAAACAGCTTGACCTTTTTTTCTTTGTTGTGGTACTGAAACTGGATTGAAACGTTGTGACTTTTCTTTTTCTTCATTGTGGAATTCACATTTTTCTTCAATCTGGACTGATATATTATCACTTTCGCTTTTGTTTATCGTGAAATTGAATTTGGATTGAAATAATGCAACTTTTGTTTTCTTTTGTTATATGATTGAATCTGGATTGAAAAGACTTGTCTATTGTTTTCTCTCATTGTGGGGTTGAACCTGAATTAAAACACTGACACACCGTTTTTCCTTCACTGTGAGATTTAAACTGGATTGAAATGCCACACCTTTTTTCTCTATTGTGATCTATTAACTCCGTTTTACAAAAGTCAAGGATTTCTTATACATCTTAATATATAATAAATTTATAACAGATTTATCTAGAGACAATTTTTCAGGTGTACATTAGTTTTAGTACAAAATTTTAAATAGTCTAAAACTTCATACCTCACTAAATACTAAATTTAAATTTCAAGATGGTAAAAAGCAAAAACATTTTAAAAATAATATCACGAAGAAAGGTTTAATGAGGTAATCTCATCAATATGGTTGATTTTAAATTAGACGTCATAAGAAAAATTTATCTACAAACCTGTTCCAACAGGAAATTCTACAGCTGGGTCAAGTTTTCCAGAGCTCCAGTTATCAAACAATGGAATGTTATCTAAAGCACAGATTTCCATGTCGCCCACAAAGAATGAAGGCCAATAGTAATAACCTTCATTTGCACGATTTACTCCAATGTTGACCTGATCCACATCCATCTCCATATTGCCAAATCGCTCTGCGAAATTAATAATTTTTTAGATTCACTGACTTGGAGATCAAAAGCAACAAGGACATGCACTTAACTTGCTACTTAATGCCTAGTTTAAATCTCACTTGATGCAATATACTCTTACAAAAAGCATGCCAAAAACTAGAAATGACTGAACATACTTCCTTTAGCCGGCTGACCGTCGATAGCCACTTGCACCCAGTCCTTATCTATGGTCATCCTAGCAGTGTGCCAACGACCATTGTTCAACTTTTCAGTAGGAATGTCAAAATGCTGATAAAAACACAAATTCGTTTTTTAGTCATGCAAGTTAATGACATAAGTAGACTTGTATGTTTACACCTCACTTTCGAGCTATTTATAAAGTGCACAAGTTCTAATGTAGTACACATTGTGAAAATGTTTTTAAAGTAGAGAAAGAAGAATAAAAAATTAGAAAGATATGCGAGTTCCTTGCTAAGAAACAATACACAATTTAGCAGATGTACGAAATGCAGAACGGTAATAAAGAAGCCAATTTTTCAAAATAATTCCAAGCAAAACTTACAAAACTAACATGTCGGTTTCTAACAGTTTACCGTAAACGCTTATTAAACATGTAAGTTTTCAGCAAGTTTTAACATGTTGCAGTTACATACCTGCCTGTAGCCGCCTCGCTTGACAGTCAATCTCATCAAACCGTCTTTCAAACCTAGCACCAATCCCTTGCCCTCTTTAGCATTCACAGACATAAGAGTGGCATCTTCTTTCCTAGTTCTAAATCTGACTGCAAAGGTACGAGCCTGTATCTGTTTGCCAACAGTCGGCAGCACTTTCATGTACACTGAGCCGTTAAAATGCAGCTGTTGTGGCGATTCTGTCCAAGGTGAAAACAAACAATTATACAATCAAATTGCACAAGTATTTAAGAAACCTTATACTGTAAAATTATGAAGTTAAGGTGCTAAAATGAACAAAAAATGTACACCTGATTGAATCTGTAATCTACATCAATGATGTAGCAACAAAATTAATTAACCCAAATGTAAAACAAAGAATGTACGTAAGACGTAAGCAATAAATAAAATAAATTTATTTTTTATTAACTTGATATGAGAAGTAACTACTTATTTAGACTAGAATTTAAAGCCAAATGAATGACACCAGATCATACCTATAGGCAAGTAAGGTTCAATGAAAAATCCTTGCTGACCAGATGCCAAATCGAAGATACTAACACCATTGTAAGTCAGTGTGCGTAACTTGCCAGTGTAAGCAGAATCATTGCGAAGATAACCGGGATAATTCTGAATTGGTTCAACACCGAGTTTAATAAACCCGACATCCATGAGAGCAGAACCAGCTGGAAAATCTCCTGAAATAAAAAGCCTTAATGTGAACTTTATCAAGTAATTATTATTTCTAAAAAGTAACATCTATAATAAAGCTTGCATAAGACCTTTGATAGTATACTGCACACCAGTCAGGAATCCTTATCTTGTAACTTTGATTGACTGTATTGAAAATGTTCAAAGATACTTCACAAGGTGTTTATGCAGAAAACATAAATTGCACAGATTACTTTCAAATATTACAAATTCTTAAAAGACAGCCCATTAGAAATAAGAAGGTTAATTTTTGACCTAAAATGGTGTATAAAATTTGCAATAATTGTAAATAATTACTGCTTGATGACTTCTTTGCATACGTACCTCATTATGGGCTTAGGGGACATATCTACAAATTATATAAAAACTACTGTAGACTGAATATTTGTAAATGTTCTTTTTGTAACCGAATATTTGGAATCCTTTAACTTAGCACAATTGATGCCTCCAATGTTAAAGTTTTTACTTTGTTAGAAAATGAAAACTTGTTGCAACATTTTAAATTTTATCGCAGCTTGTAAGCGCCACCTGTAAGTGCTTCACCTTGATGGTGGCCTCTCCCTGTTCTCTTATGTAATATTGTAATACTATGTTAGAAAGAATAAACATTAATTCAATAAATTTTAGGTGCATATCCTAACGAAAGGGAACAATATCAGGGTGAACGTACTTGTTACAGGACGTAAATTATCCACCTTCAAAGTCCACTGGTTACCAAACCTGGAAAGGGTTACCGTATGCCAGCGCTTGTCACCCCATTTCCGATCTTGAGTAGGTATCATTTGCTGAAAAAACAGGTTCAATAAATAAAGGTTTGAACTCACCGAGCAAAGCTTGACAAGAAATTACTTTAATGAAAAAGACATTTTCCCTTAGTGACCTCTTAATTTTATTCCACTTCAGACAATAAATTCTTGATCACAAGAACAACTGCAATGAAATAGTCGAAATCTATATAAGTGCTACAGACTCATAGAGATAATAAAATACATACAAATAAAAAAATAACAATGTCATAACAAGTAAACTAGTAAAAAACTAAAAAAAAAACATTATATAACCATGTGAAAAGCAGTTTTATTAAGTAAGACAACAATTCTTAAAGAAATGGTTATAGTATAATATGATATGCACAAAGGCTTATATACGTGAATGATTAAAATTTTTGATAATTGACAATCAGACAATGATATATAAATATCATATTGTAGTTCTTTTCTGTTTCTTGATTGTGGTGTGGTGCCTCTTAGTAGATTGTTCTACAGCTACGCTTCTTTTGTTTTAACATTTTTATACAACAACAACTGCTACTAGGGGCGAGCGAAATAACAAAGTGGCCACGGTGCATGCTCGACTGATGAAGTTAAGCAATGATGAAAGTGGTTTGCAGTTAGATGAAAGTCCAGGAATACTGCCTTTGGACAGTTTCATCTTTCACATTAATTCTGGCTATTCCGCTTGCTGAGAGAAGGTGAATACTTTTTAGAGTCCAGAACACGACAAAGACTCCTGTACTGGTTCAGTGCCTCATCTTAGAGGAGTATCAATGATAATGAGCTAGTGTCAGGTGATTTGATAAAATATTACACTCTGACTTATAGTGTGTGGAACTGGACCCTCTCTGGACAGAAAGATAATCATTGCTGGCTGCCCTTATAGTGGAAATGTATCTTGACTACTAAAGAAAATTAGAAAAGTAATTTTAAGATATAACTGCTATTCGGTGTGCTGGGCAAGAAAATGATCACAAAACCAAACTAAAAAAACAGTAATACGTAACAACTCTATTATAAGCTACTCAAAGTTATAGTTAGACACTCAGCTTACTCTCTATTTGTTAAGTTCAAATTCACAAAAGTTCTATATGAAATGTATTTTGAACTCAGACATCTATTTTCAGTCTGAAATATTTAAACGCGTTTGAAAAAACTATATACTTGACATTCGTTTAGCCGTTAAGCTATAGTCAAATGAAACTAGATCGCAGGTTTAAAATGAAGATAAAAATGACAGACGTCTACTGAATGAATTGTTTCATACCTGTAATTGTAGTTTTTTATTATTTCTTAACGAATGTAGTTTTAGATGTTTTTTGTAATTATTATTGTAAATGTACTTATACTTGTGCGTGTGTGTTTTTATGTAATTTATGACCTGGCTATCGAAATAAATAATAATCTAATCTAATCTAGTCTAATCTAAAGTAATATGACAGCACACAAAATACTTTTTCATCTCTCTCTCATCCTAGACACTTCAAGGTCACTATTAATACTTGTTAATGTTCAAAATGCATTAAGTTCATTTCACAGTTCTTCGCAGAGAACAACAGTCTTTTACAACAACCACTACAGGGAAAAACATTTATATATTTAATCCCACATTTATATTACATAGCTAGTCACCTGTACGTGGCTTCCCACAGTTACATAAGCTCTCAGACGTCCATCTTCCAATACAAATCTGATCTGATCTGGTCTTGTCATACTCGTAGTGCTAAGAAGAGCAACATTTTGCTTATCCGTGTTGAAATCAAACGATATCTCCTCAAAATCCTGACTAGGTGGCTGAATTCTTGAGTAAAATGTGCCATTGTACACTTTGATTTGCGGTAAAGCTGAAAAACATTAACTTTCAAATTCAAAACATATAAAAACATATGAAGTGCGACATCAACAGAAAAATGACATAATAGTATTTTCAGTAAAATATCAGAAAATGGATGAACTGAATTTTCAACACAAACTAATATTAACGCATGTCATAATATGTGTAATCCCGTATCTTTCATGTATGTATGTATGAATGAATATGTGTATTACATGTGTATGTACGTGTGAATATAATTAATAAAATTTACACACTAGCTAATGAGCTACAGTCAAAATCATAATCATAAGGCTTTTATAAGTATAAGTATCTTTTTTATCACCTTTTCACACGAAGAAAAACATTGTGCATAAAATGATAATAATGTAACAAAATTATTATGATGATTAATTTATCTGAGATATGATATTAAACAGATTGGTGAAACGGTGACGGAGAACTAAAAGTTATCAAAGTCAGCCACACTGTAAGTAATGTTGCTATTAGTAATTAATTATGTGCGCAATTATCAAGATGAAATTTTCGGAATTGAGTGTGATAAAAGTTTACATGTGGAGCATTACAAATTATCTCCACTTTTCTAATTATAACTGGCTAAATTCAAACACGTAAAAGTTAAGGAAGCAAGGAAATTAATACCACACCTTTCTCCTTGTTGCCTCATTGCGTATTGTGTTCTTTTGAAATATTGGTATAACGACTAAGATGTTCAATTCATCTTACACATCATTAACTTTTATGAAAAAGGTTATAAACACGTCACAGTTTACGTCCAACTTATTGTTATGTTATCCAAAATACTTACGAATAGTAACTGGATATTCTATGAAAACATCCGGATTATCTACTCCTATGGTACCATAATTTATAGGAATTCCATTAGCAATAGGGCTCTTTAATATACCACTAAGCAAACTGTCTCGATCTGCAAAATAGTTAAATATAAAAATTGTGAAAACATTTTCTGGATGTAAATTCAAAAACTGTTCATTAATTATTTATCAGCAAAATTTAAATATTTGTTCAAATTCGTAAATGACAAATACTATTCACACATAACAATGGTAATTTTATAAAAAACTGGCAGAACATAATATATTTAATGTTTGCGAAAAGTTGAACAAAAACTAATGATTATCAATATATATATATATATATATATGCTTTTTGAATTTTCAATATGACTTTTAACTGAAATTTAAGTTAAATGTCAAATAAAGTTGATCAACAAAAAAGAAACTATTGCACAAGGCAGATAAACAAAATTATCAGCATATTTCTGTTTTCCAACGGTATGGAACAAAAAGACATATATTTCAAGTTACACTTTTAATCCCTCTGTGACAGTAAATGTCAGAGACTACTTGCAATGGAGTTTTTTAATTACAGAACAAAACAAATCTTTTTGTAAAACTGAATAAACATTACTTACCTAATCCACCTTTATCGTCCATGCCTACTCCGAGATTTACGACGTGAACATTCCACCTACTTGCTCCACTGGGCAACGTCACTACAACAATTAACAGTGAATGTTTAACATGTTTAATAACTTCAGCAAGATTCAAGCTTAAGCAGTTACTTAGTTTTTAGTTCATTTTAGTTTAGTAAAACTACTTTACAGTTGTGTGTGTAGTGATCTATATATAATTAATAACAATAAATGCTAGATTTAAAATTACGACGTTAACGCATAATGACATATCTTGATTGCAAGAACTGTAGTCATAAGCAAATTTGAAAAAGTCACAGAAAATGAGCAAGTTCCATGACTGTTCACTGTTACATATTGAAAAGCACAACTCTGACTGACACACACACAGATACATAAAAAATTCTTGATTAATTAAATGTGGTTCTTTAAAATTAAACATATTTTCAATTTTCATAAGAAACGCTTTTAGAAATTTAATAAAAATGCTATTATAAAATTATAAGTTTCTTTGCATTTGCTGAGAAGTTTTAGGTGTAATTATTATTATTATTAATATAATTCTTTATTTAAAATTTAAAATTACACACATGTACAATATTTACAAAGGTACAATAAAGAGGCCTTCTATTTGAGGTGTAATTGAAAAAAAGAAAGCATGTTCCTGCTATCTGAAAACAGTGCATGACGATATAGTGAAACACGTTTCAATTTCTTTATGGTTCACTAAAACTTCTAAAACTTATCCAAGAACTGAAGAATTTTTTCCAAGTCACTAAACAAAAACGTTACGTTGATTCAGAAACAGCCTTACTTCGTTCAGGTTTGTTGTCATCAAGAGTAACAAAAACATGTTTGCCTCGTTGATGAATGAAAACACGGTGATCACGTTCATCATTTAGATTGTTGCCCAAAAGCTTTGTTTCCTAAGACAAAATTCATAAAACTCAACAATTGCAAACCACAAACAATATATGTTTATAAACGATGCAAATGCGACAATACATGATACATCAATACAGCCAAAACTGTAAACACAGAATTACTTTATCATTCAAAAATGCTGCAAATTACATTATGAGAAGCCAGTATCAGCTGCCTGTAAATCAGCTTTGTAGATTTGCAAAAGAAACTTTAACACTAAATCACTGCTAATTGACACAAATCACCCATAAACTTTCAAGAAGATTGCTTTTTGTTTTAAAGTATGCAAAAAAACTTCGTACTTGATCGCTAATTCAGTGATTGTCAAAACTAAAAAAAATTGACAAAAATGGAACCACTGTTGCAGTGATGCAAAATTAGACATTTAAACAATACAACCAAACAGCAAAATCATTCAAAAATGTACTGACCAGCTTGTTTTTTAAAAAATGAAAACAAAAAAAGAAGTAATTTGTTGTTTTTGGTAAAGCCATTAAACTTATCATCACTATTCTTACCTCAACCTGCCCAGAATGCATCATCCTCCAGCGCAGCTTCCCGTCAACCAAATCGAGAGAACCTCTCATGGATCCATCACGACTAGAGATTGATAAAAGACCTGTGTTGGGTCTAGCAGTGCTAAACATCAACCAAATGTAATTATCGTGCTGTGTCTTGGCTTGCTGTAGAATTGCTCGCATGTAGTTATCCTGATCAAAACCCATTGCATGCAGACGACCTAAAATAAATGCACCACTTTACAACTTGCACGTTTTTTTTCCCTAAAGAAAATAAATAAATCTAATCTTCTAGCTGCTTGGAAGGTAAAGTGACAAAATTAGTAAATGAGCAAAAGCTGTTTTATGTTTTACATCAAATTATAGTAGTTTAAGATGCTTGCACAAAACTAAACAAGTGGCCTAATCTTATTGATAAAAACATATTAGCTACCTCTCACTATCATCACGTAAAAAACCCTGCTAGCGAAACTTGAATTATTAAACATGCTGAAATTCTCAATATCCCCAGGTTCCTAAAGAAGAAATCAGAAATGACTTATTTACATTGATTCTTACAAATAGATAATTAGTAGAATCAATGGTACTTACTGTCTGCAAAATTTTGCAAATTTAATCAACAGTTTTAAATATATTTTCAATAATACCTGCTTTCTAGCAACTGATTCTACAGCAAGTGAATTATTCAACTTCCTCAACAAAAAATTCCATATTCATTAGATACCAAAGACCTAACCCAATTGATTAATATGCATTAGAGACAGTTTCACAAGTAGTTCAAAGCTGTTTCTACGCATTAAGGGCCAGCAGTTCTACATGAACAGCGACCAAGGAAGACTTTCCAGCCTGGTAGTTGCTGGAACATATATCTATGTGCAGGGCTTAAAAACCCACCTGGAAACCTAGTAATTTAGAACGCTCTGCTCAACTCACTCAAATCTTTAATTAACCTTAGGAACTAATAAACCCATCTTACCGAATGGAAAAAAGAAGTCCCTAAACTATCAAGTGGTTTTCAGGATACAAATGACAAACAGTTAAAAGTACTAACCTGGCGTGACTGGGAACTTAATGTAATTGACACCATTTGAAAACTCGTTCTTCTGGTACATATCAATCAGGTCACGTCCGCCAAACACAAAATTCTTGATGACACCATTATACACTGAAAACTTGTCATAGACGTCTGGTTTGTGTTGCAGAATTCCCAGATTTACTTGATCAATTCTTAGCAGATCCAGGTCATGAATTTTAACTAAAAAAGTTACAATGTTTTGAGAATCTTGCATCAGTTCTATAAATTTGATTAATTGCAAAAATACTAATTGTATGAAGCTGTATGCTCACAACTTCCCAGCTGATGCATTGTTTAATAAAGCTGCGTTGTCTAACAAAGTATTATATAGCCACGACACATTGTGAAGTACTAATCAAAAGCATAATCTCTTCCCTTTGCATTGATGACATAACCTGTGATTTCTAAACATTTATATTTTAAAACTATAAACTAAATTATGAAGCTGTGAAACTAACACAAAATCATTGAGAGACAAAATTTTCTCCAGCAAACTAACAACCAATCATTAACTTAAATGTATTTTTGCTGCAGTGAAGTTATGAGTTCTAAAACGAAGCTTTATAAATGTTTGTAAGAACAAATGACTGGACAGTACCAATTTTTAGCAAATTTCAAATTTCACAATTTCTGCTAAATTAGAAATACACAGTTGTGCAAAATTATGGAAACCTTTAGTTAAAAAAGGCAAATATGTAAAAACTTTTCAACATCTCAATGATTTTACTCCTTTGTTTTGCAAAGAAAAATATAATGCATAACAAGAGCTCCTTAAAAATAAACGCAGATGTCTATGATTAAACAGTGAAACATTCACAGACGCAATGATACTAAAATGATTTGTGTCAATCAATTAAGGCAATTAAGGCACTGTAAGCAGACCTTCCAAAACAAGTGGTGTGCATACATGCAAATAATAACCAGTTGCAATGTCATAAAAACAAAATAAAAAAAGAATGCATGCTAACTGTATGGCATTGAATCGATGCAGCATAAATAACTCAGTTCCAAAAAAATAACCATGCTTTATGAAGAGACCCTAAAGGTGGGTAAACTACAACTATGAGATGAAATGGGTATAAACAATTAGCGACGACCAATGACAGAATTTAAATCTACTTGCATAACTTGTCTACTGTACAGGGTTCGGTTATAGTATGAAAGGTTGGTTACAATGCTGCGACACCAAATAGAAAGGACACAGTTACCCACATTCAGCAGAATTGGGAGAAGGTACGACCCCCCATGTGTCACCACGGGTTGGTGCCGAGCTCAAAGGAGGCCAAGAAAACTGAATACCAACATCACTACGACCCGTCTCAGATATCTCTGAAAACAAACGCAACAACAAATCTGACACTAAGCAACTAGATGAACATGTTGCTTATTTGCTGGAAGATTCGCTGTCGTGGAGGAGCTGTCTTAGACAACACTGTATCATCATCCAGGACATACTTCCCTGACTCAATTTTGCAACAATTTTGAAAAAAAACATCAGGAAACAGGAAGCATGTAGGATATATAGTTCTGAACAACAATAAGCAAAAGTAAATACAATTCCAGCCACGAAAATTGCAAACTGGTAAACTGGTGCATAACAATGTAAAGCAAGGTCTAAGCTTCTTGGGTCAATGCTTTATCAAACGTTTATCAAACATTTTGCAGTTTGGTGAATAAAGCAAAGCATTGTAAGCATTGATGAACAATATAAACAACAAAACAAGACGTGTCATGCCCAGTGCCACGCGAATGCAACCAAACAACACTTTCAAATTTAAACCTAAATGCTCAAAACAATAGCTCTGCAGAAATACATAATGCAATGTTCACAAATTGTAAACGTCTGCACAATAAACTGCATCAACTGCAAAAGCCATCAAAAAATCTTTACAACAAAAACTTTTCACAATATAAGGGAATGAAGAGTTTCTTCAAACTAGCAAGTAGAGTGCAACTTCACATAATATTCACCATCTTGGAATATCCAAGCAATTTATCAAAGTCAGATAATTAGTAAGCTGAAGCAATAAAAACATTCTCTAAACCGACATGTGAAACATAAACAAATAAAAGATGACGCTCTTTTCGTGTTTTTAACGTAGTAAATTATTCAGTCATTCTTGCCATCAAAACAATGATGCAGCCATTCACATTTCATACCCACCGAGCTAACTTATTTTATAAACAGTTGTGGCCATTTTCTTTTTGAAATTATTAGCTAACACGTAATACTCTGGGCAGGATTACAAGCACAATTTCTGGTAACTAAAAAGTAAGCATACTATGAGAATGGATATTTTTTACCAAATATTCTTCTACCCCTTTACACTATCGAATATCTTTTTACAAATGAAAAAACTTTGTGTAAAAACAAAATTAAATGACAGCCACTTTTTTGTTAATTTAGTAAAAAAAACTTTTTATTAGATAAATAGTATTATAAACATTTTTATTGCTTCAGCTACTGAGTGAATAAAAAAATCTTACCAACCTTCATGGACATTCTCTGAAAATGATTAAAAAAGGAATTTACCTACTATTTACTTCCCACTTACTAGACAGTCTGTATGCACAGTGCATTGGTATTCTGGTAAATCTCTTACAACATAAAAAATTATATTTCACATACTATAGACTTCTGAAATTAAAGCCTCTTTGTTGTTACTTGATAAATATAACATTTGTAATAACACAATATTGTTAAAAATTATCGCACCTACTAATTAAAAATGACCTAGTGCTATTCAAACTTTAAGTCCTCACCTGTCTTCCTATGGTCATCAACAATGAATCGCACATTGCCACCTGGTTTGTGTTTAATGAGCAAGTTATGCCACTGGTTGTCATGGAGATTGCTTCCCAGCTCAACTACCTGGTAATGCTGTCAAAATATAACAGCAGTTAATATCAATGCTAACATGGTCTGTTAGTATATTACCAGGTTAAAGAAATCATGCTCTGAAATAGACAGAACCGATCTGAAAATTTGTGAAGGTATGCCAAAGTCAATCAATAAGAATCGTTAACAATTTGTTACAGCTATTGACTACTTAAGCTATATACTTTAGCTCCACAATCATAATAAATAAGATGATAATGAAAAAAATAATAATGATAATAAAATATATTTTACAAATCGCACGTTCAAGCAAAGCACTTTCAATGGTGCTCTTCAGCAAAGTGGTCACAATTGCACAATTTAAGAAAATGTAACACTAATAAAGTAGCTAAACATTTGCACAAACACATAAATCGCCTACAAGACAGAAATTATTGATCATTATTGAAGTTTACAATAGTTAGAATTGATCATCACAAATTTTAAAAAGATTTGTCTTCAAGCGTTTTTTAAATAGTTGCACAGTAGAAACAGAAAGTTTAACAAGATATGCTTAAGCACACTATAATAGAAAGTGTATATAAAAAAATTTGCATATGAAATTTATGAAAGCCCAACAAAATGATCACTGGAGAATCAATTCATAGCAACCCGTTCACACACAGGGGAGTAAACCCATTTACAAAGAAAGTTACAAAACAGAAGCAAACACTTACCTTTCCAATCTCATGTCTGGTGTTGTAGACAATATACAATTTTCCATTCTGCAGAAAAGCATGCATGTAGGTAGCCGTCTGATTGTCCAGAGTAGAGAATAGATATCCGTTTGGATTATCAGTACGGAAGTCCAGCGATATTTCACTTCCGTCGTAAAGCTCCCATGTTGAGCTGGGATAGATTTTCATGAAGCCACCCTCCGAAAGGACCAAGTTATGAACAGGCATTGGTGTTGATTCTGAAACAAATTTTAAGGTTACCATATAATGTCTTTAACTTGATCTAGTCTGCTGTAAAAATGAATTGAAATATTTCCTAGTAAAATTAAAGTTTTAAGAGACAAACCTGATACAGTCGGAGTGACTGTTGTTGTGGTCGGTTCCTCTGTTGTTGTTGTAATGCCGCTTGTTTCTATTACCCAGGCTCCACCAGTAGGTGGCAGTTCCAGCAATGAAACTGTATCAAAATACAAGTGAGACATTTGTCCACGGAATATAGTGTCTTCGTTGACATTGCTATCTTCAGAGTGAGCACCTACGTAGATGGTTGAGATGTGCAGCGGTGGTGCATCTCTACCAGGCAGACGACCTAAATTCATAACGTGTTTTTATTTATTTGCACCTTAATTTTTTTGTCAAAAAGTATGATGCTGCATAAGTAGCAGTTTCTTTAATTATTAACGAACTTTTCCCAATTAATTTAAACAAAAATCACAAGTAATGATAACAATTATTGCCAAATTTAAGATATGAACTTTCAAAAATACAATACATGAATTATGATCTAGGGGTAAAGTTCTAATTCTACTTGTAAAACACAAAAAACACGTGTATACCATAAAAGTATTTTCTGACAAACTTTTGATGTTTCATATCTTAGCCCATGAACAATACTACGCAGCATAAAACAAATACAGTACAAAAGTAAATAGCAGTGACAATCTTAAAAAATTCGCAAAAAAATTGTAATCACCAGTGGAAGGTCTTGCATTATCCACGGAAATAGAAACATCATTTCCATCCCTCTCTAAGTAGACTGTGTGCCACTGATTATCAGCAAGATTTCTACCAGCATATATAGGCTGAAATATAAAAGAACTGTCCCAGTCCACACGGCAAATAAATCGAAAAATAAGTGTTGAATTAAACACCTAAATGGTGTCAACTATGTAATATTCACACACACGCTTTGTATGATACACCGGTTCGACACTCACTCTGGGCGGTTTCATTCGCCGTACTGATACTGCCTGTTTACCTCATAGTTAGAAGATGTTGTACATACATACAAATGTGGGTGAGACACCTATGTTGATTCAGTGGTTTATCTTAGAGGAATACTCGTGTTAATAAGCTAAGCCCAATCACGTCACAAACATTGCACTGAGAAGGCCATAGATAGTATATAGAAAAGTGTATAAAAAATTAATTTTAAATGTGCAAAACCGGAGAAAAATTTAGCTACATACAAATCAAGAAATATGATGTAACGACAAGAAAAACTGCAGTATGCAACAATAAAGCAGTATACAGCTGGTTTTGAAAGTACTAACAGTATACATGTTTCAATCATGCAGTTCCTAATTATCTGCAGCTTCATTAAAATGACAAAACCCTAACACATTTGAAACGTTACAAACAGAACCGCTGAAGTGAAAAAATTTTGAACATTTGTGTTTTTGAGCGATCAGAAAAAAGTCAAGAACTTCTATAATTTGTATAAACATATGAAAATTTCATCTGACATTATCTGAAAAATTTACCTGAACACTTTAACAAGTGCATCAATTACTAGGAAATTATGAACCTACCACTTCTCTTCTGCGTCCGTCCAAGTTAATAACAGTCTTCAACCTTCCATTATCCAAGCACATGTACATGTGTCCATTAATGAATGACTCCGTAGAGAGCAGACAGACGTTGTCCTCTGCAGCACGGAAACGAATACGAATCTTGTTCTTGTCAGCAGATATGGGAACTCGTGGTCGCAAGATCATATACCATATCGAATTGAAATTTTTCATTCGAATTTCTGCAAAAAAAATGATATTTCACCATTATTAAATCCGCCTCAAAAATTATAGGAATTGAACAGCAATTTATGGCATATTTGTATGAAATTAGGGTCCCAAAGAGAGCGCAGGTTGTAGATTCCAAAAAATTGATGCTAAAATAATAATTAATAAAATACAAATAAAAGAAAACAGCAAAACAACATAAATTGCACATAAAGTTAAAAAAGAATAAATGTTGATTATGCTATAATGGTAAAAATAGATTTGTTTCTGCAATCTTGTAGGTTTCAGTTTTGTGTTCAAGCTTTTCTTCTGTGAGAATGCGACAAAGAATGCTTCCTTGTTCTTGTTAAACATAGCGCCAAGGCTGACACAAGCATCACAACTGAATTCACAACGTTTTTCGTACTTCCTTGATTTAATGAAGCACAGAAGCTGTTACAAAAAAAGAAAGAAGCAAGCAGAGAGCAAAACATTCAAACTCTCTCTTAAGATAGACGCAAGCAGAGACAACTGAGCTGCCACTGTGATTTTGGCATACAGGAAACATAGCTTATTATTATTGTACTTTGTTTTGGACTAGGAAACAAATTGTGCTCTTTAGTTTTCCAAACTAAATGTTTCAAATAAATGAAAACGGTTCTTCTCAAGACTATAGCTGAAGTGTTTCCGTTAACTCCAACTGTTAACTGTTGACTTCTATTAACTCTGTTAGCAATGAGCACTGAATGATCAAGATTGAACTACGATGCACCGGACCACAATAACAATGATAAATACTTATTGTAATACATATTTAAAAGCCATTAATATTCGTAAAAATTTTCCATATAATATAGAAACATAAAATGTCGACGAACTGATGACCAACATGAACTTGTTTAACATTGTTTTGTTATACTTTTTTGGCTTTATGATTTATTATATGATTTTTAGTATACTTACGCTCAGTACATCTGCTGCCTGTAAAACCTGTAGCAGTGCAGTCACACCAATATCCACCACCCACAGCCGTATAACAAGTCCCCCCGTTTCTACAAGGTCGAGTAGAACAAGCATCAGCAGGCACCTCCTCCAGGCGACACTGACCGTCATCACGGAAAACTAAGTTAGGAGGACGCTGATGTTCAATCGGTAGTAACTGTAATAAAAAAGCAAGTAAGCAAAAGAAACAAAGGGAACATAATTGCATACAGCATCCCATTACTGATGGTACAACACAGTGTAAGGGTATAAAAGCGGGCTTGAATTGACCTTGCAATGCAATGCAACTGAAGAGTCGACAACTGGCTACAGCTGACAGCATATGGTGCTCTGCGAGTTCCGAGTATATCCAATCAATATAAGCAGCTTATGATGCAACTCTGCACAACCCAACTCAGTTACAGCGAGTTGCTCATGTTCGACTTGTGGCATACTCTATCCACCAAGCTTAAACCTGAGCATTGTTCGACGATGATTGCGATCTGGTCACGCGTTCTGGTCAGAGACTTTTTCATTCGTGTAAGTTCAATCGTCGTCAAACTAAGCAATGTTGCAACTCACGGAAACTATCTTACTAGTTGCTGTAAATCAATTGTGTATCTACGACTGTTTCCTGTCAGTTGAGGCAAGTTGCATCGAGTAGCAGGTCAATCTAAGCCTGACTTTAGCTATTGATAACAAAAACAAAAACAAACAGCTTCTCTACAGGATTAGAAATGCATGACGGCAGAAAACAGAGATTCCAAATTGCCATGACAAATAACGACCACAAAGTTAACATTAGTTTGGTGCACACAAAGCTCCTTAGTGATTCTTACCTTCAAATGTCCTTGAACAGAAATATTAGACAACAAACATAACAGGCCCCATATTTTTTCATCAGTCCATCAAGATTTTTTGAAGACTAATGATGCTTTTGTGATGTTAACCATTTTCACAACCGAACCTGGGCCATACATATCAAACAATTTTGCCTATTTAAAAAACTCTCGAACAGATATGGAATAAATAAATTTTAATAATGGCGTCAAAAGTTTTTCACCCACCATAATGAGTAAAAATTACTAAGTTCAACAATTACCATAGGTTGATTATTGATGGCCAAGTTCTTTATGCATCCCCTGAAGTAAGTAGTTTCAGTGTACAACATATCGCTAGGTAGTCGGCGGCTAGTCGGTATCGCACCAATGTACAGCACGCCATGTTGCCCAGGTGTTGACGGAGACCTCTGCGGATATTCATGTTTCTCACCATCAAGTTCTACTTCAAACACGTTCTGTCGACGTGTCACTCCGAGATTATGAGGTCTGCATTAAAACGATAAAAATTGTTGTTTACAAAAAACTTAAATAACAAAATATATTTAGTGCCAGGTGCATTTTAATTGAACTTTATTGTCTTATTTGTTGAATGGCATTTTTAACTATTTTAGTACCTGTATGAAACTCCTGATTTATCTTTTAATTTACTACAATAGTGAGTTCTACAAACACTAACAAATACAAAAAGTACAGCTAACGGCTATTGTTCTTCAATTGTCAAATATCAATTTATGGCACCATTGTGTTTTAAAACTTGCAATAAGTTGTTATTTTGCACTATAGACGGTGCATTATTATAATACCGATGATACCTATTGTCATTGAGCAACCGATCTGATATCAGATGATGCTTTGGTCTGTTGCTGTTCCACGGTTCAGTCTGCACATACCATAACTTCCCATCATGCAGTTCGAGAACAACAAGAGGTGATCCATCACTAAACACTATCACACCTGTAATATGCAATTTACAGATTCAGATAATATCCCAAATTCTGTTAATTACATTAAAATTAAGAATTCTAATGATTATGCCCAAAGCCAATCATTCAAACTTCAATCTTACAAAAAATCCCAATCTTACAATAAAAAATACAGCGGCTGTAAAATACATGTAAATATTTTAAATCAATGAAGCATTACACATAAACCTAGGTTACATTTGCATCCACTACATACTGGCTCCTACAATAACAAAATGAACACTACAAGTGTACAACAATAGTCACAAAATGTACTTTACGCTACATGACAAATTACAAAACATTAAAAATGACATCGTGATGTGACTAGCAAGAATACAATTAATGAGTAGAAGAACTATTACTATTGTATACATGTGGTAATTGAAATATGTTTGGTTTTCAAATCTGTAATAAACTTGGTTCAGGCCATATTGGTCCACTTCTAAAGTATCAAACAGCGCCCAAAAATAACCTGTTTAAACAAATGTTTTTAATTGAGAAAAAATTGAGTAAAAACACTGGAGAGTAAACTTTGTTCATTGTGCAGTCAGTGCTGCTCAAATTGCAACTAAACCAGCACGTTCTAATAGATCTAATGCAGTGGTTCCCAAAGTAGAGGTAAATTACCCCCCGGGGGTAATATGGTTTTTGGGGGGGGGGTAACGGGCACCCCTCTGAAAATTTTTAAAACTTTTCTTACAAATACAACAATACAATACAAATGCAACAATACAACAACAACACCTGGAAATTTATTTATGTCACGAGCAAACATAAATAATTTTGCTTGCTTGTGGCATATACGTGTGTTTACTTTTTGAGTTGGAGAAGTAGTACTAGGTGGGGGGTAATGGACACGACCGGGTTTCCCGATTTGGGTAACGGTCCGAGAAAGTTTGGGAACCACTGATCTAATGGATGTAATTGTTACTTGCTCTACTAACTCAAATATTTAGCACGGAAACAGCAAGAGCATTTCTAGAGTCTTTAGTATATCATGGAGCTGAACGTACAACCATCACCTGTCGGGCATGCTATCGCTGAGGAATTACAGCAGTAAAGAAATATCTCCCTACCCAAGGTCAAAACAATACATGAGCAGTCACAAGTGCAGAACAGAAATTGTCATATTTACATCAAACAGAGCAAGACTGTGAACAAACCTTGCGGTTCACGCGTGATGAAATCAAACGAAACCTTGGCAGCAGACAGTGTTTCCCAAATTTCTAAACTGATGTGAGCAGGTCGCGAAAAAGTGAGCACCTGATTGTGAGTCGGAGGTATGACAGGCGGAGGCGGGCGGGTAACAGGTGGATATGTAATTGGTGGATGCGTAACTGGTGGCCAGATAGGCGGGGGACGAGTTCTAGGTGGTCGAGTTACTGGTGGACGGGTTACTGGAGGACGAGTTACAGGCGGTCGAGTTACTGGAGGTCGAATTATCGGTGGGCGAGTGATCACAGTTCCTCCCTCAATATATTGTATCTATAAATGAAAAATTCTGTATTAAACAAAAGATTCCACTAGCACAGTATTGAGAACAGTTAGTACATTTACGGTATTTAAAGAGCGATATCTTTTTACGAAGATTTTTTAAATTTAAACAGCAAATTTGCATAGCAGCTGATAAACAAAAAATAATAGAAAATTTGAATGTTAGTGTATCACTTACAAGTCACATATGATTCAAATCATATCTAAATGTGACATTAATAAGACTGTTAATGGGGAAGGTGTGCATGCACCCTGCTGTCAGGGCTACCTGAAAGAAGCAAATTAGTTTCGGGGTTTGCTAGACACTTTAGCATACGCACAGGTTAATAAATATCCAAATCAGTTTAAAATTCATGTAAGTAAACACACTGCAAGCCTAAAAATTATGAATTTAACATGTAATCCTGCAAAGCTATGTATACAACATGACCTGACACCCACTTTTTCATTGGGACATTCATGAGCTTTTGACTCAAATATTGAATAAATTTGCGGCAGCTTTAATTACAATATGGATATACCATGGCTCATGATATAGTATATAGTAAAACCACTGTATCAAACTATACAATCATCAAAGCTGACCAAGCAGAAGTTGCTTGCCTTCCAGCTATAGGTTGACTGTATGACACACACGACCATGATGCGCTTATTTGTCGTGCTGATTATGTAAATATATTGCTAGATAACATCAGAGCATGTAGTGTCAGTACACTTAAGCAGTACCTTATGTAGTGTCAGTACACTTAAGCAGTACCTTATGTAGTGTCAGTACACTTAAGCAGTACCTTATGTAGTGTCAGTACACTTAAGCAGTACCTTATGTAGTGTCAGTACACTTAAGCAGTACCTTATGTAGTGTCAGTACATTTAAGCAGTACCTTATGTAGTGTCAGTACACTTAAGCAGTACCTTATGTAGTGTCAGTACATTTAAGCAGTACCTTATGTAGTGTCAGTACATTTAAGCAGTACCTTATGTAGTGTCAGTACACTTAAGCAGTACCTTATGTAGTGTCAGTACATTTAAGCAGTACCTTATGTAGTGTCAGTACACTTAAGCAGTACCTTATGTAGTGTCAGTACACTTAAGCAGTACCTTATGTAGTGTCAGTACACTTAAGCAGTACCTTATGTAGTGTCAGTACATTTAAGCAGTACCTTATGTAGTGTCAGTACACTTAAGCAGTACCTTATGTAGTGTCAGTACACTTAAGCAGTACCTTATGTAGTGTCAGTACACTTAAGCAGTACCTTATGTAGTGTCAATACACTTAAGCAGTACCTTATGTAGTGTCAGTACATTTAAGCAGTACCTTATGTAGTGTCAGTACACTTAAGCAGTACCTTATGTAGTGTCAGTACACTTAAGCAGTACCTTATGTAGTGTCAGTACACTTAAGCAGTACCTTATGTATCTTATGCATCTAATACATCTTGCAGTAAATCGTCACCTAACAACTTAGGGATGTTTTGTTTTAACGACGCTGAACATTTGACACATTTTTCTCACTTAATGACGCATGTTTCATTTTAACAATGATTTTTTTACTTTGCAGAATATATCGTGCCTTTTTCTCATTTAACGACACATGTTTCATTCAAACGACAATTTTTTTACTTTGCTTAAAGCCAATTTTTAGTTTTCTCAACAACACTTTTATCGAATTTGGAGCATTAAAGCAGTACCTATTGCGTTATTGTGTTCTGAAAATGCACTGGTAACACAAAACAGTACAATTTGTATTTATATTTTACTTGCTGACTGACTGCTAAATGCAAAATTTTATCTCACGAATTTATCAAGACGAATTTATCTAACGGCCGTCCGGAGCTTAGCTTTTACTATGCGGAGTTGAATCACTAACTTTGCATAACAAAGACGCTAGCTATGTATTGGTAAGAAAGATAGGTGGTTTCAAGCAAGCAGAAGGAAATCAATCAGTAGATATATGAATAAAACTCACAAAACATTTAATTTATATGAATTGAACAGCACTGATTTTTGTCTCTGGAATGAATCTCAATTTTTTTACTTTATTTTCTATGTAAGTCTTGGCTTTATTTAAAGACATTTCAATTAACGTCACGATTTGAATGGAACGCATTAGTGTTGCTAAGCAAGGACTTACTGTGTTATTGTTTATGCAATGAAAATTAGCTGGGATACCAAACTACTCCATGCATTAAACTAGCAGTTAATTGTTATAAACTACACGTCACCAAAAAGTGTTAGCTCCTTGCCAGCATTCTAGGGGGTTAGTGAATTGTGATTAGTTTGCAAATCTTCACAGACATGAACTCACAGTCCCAAATAAAATAATATTCCTATCATTGTTCAACATCATATCAATGGGAACGAGTGTCCTGTATAAGTTTTTGACCTCAATCTGAAAAACAAAACAAAGTAATGATGTCATTGAAAAACATCTGTTATCCTGTAAGTCACTCAGTAAACACTAATGATTAACTCAATTACTCCTTGAAAAGAAATTTTATTATTTTTTTGATTATATATTATTTATTATGCATAAAAATAAATATATGCATTTTATACATGAGTAAAAGTAAACAGTAAAATTATATGGCTATGATCAAAATGAAGGTTGTGCCTACCACTGTGTGCATTGGATGACAGCCAGCAACTAAATCCTCAAGCAGAACACTGGTTGTCATAGTCAAATACGTCAATATTATAAAGACATATAGCAAGAAATTACATAATCAGAAAATTGCACTTTGCGTAAAAACTGGCTAACTATTTTAAATATATCAAATGCAATTTATTAACCCTCCGAATAAAAGTGTAATTTGAGTCAAGTACATCAATACAGTCATTTGTAAATTGGCTCATAACATGTAGCATGTAGTTATAGCTTATTTAGTGTAGCTTTAATCCTTTAACTTGCATGCACCATGGGTGTGTAATGTGTCTAGCTTTTTGGTTGTCAACTAGCCTTCGGGAGAAAAAACAGGCCAGCTGGTAAGTCTGCCCTGTAGCCTTTCCACACCTCAGACCACTGTGTAGCCTCATCGAGGTGCGAGGTGCTATTCAAAGAGGATCTCGGAGCAGTATGGAGTTCCAGAAATGCTGTGCCAAGGACTCAGCAGTATGTGGCTATGCTTCTGTTACATATGGTGACAATAACCATGAAATCCAAGCCCTCCTAGATGAGAATCGTCACACACTGAAAACTTGGCTTAACGACCAACATCATATTCCCAAGAAGCCAGCATACGTTTATACCAAACTCAAATGTTCAGCTGAAGATTCACGAAATGCAAAACCACTGAATGATAAAGCCAATGAGATAGAGGAGGCTACAATGCATCACAAGGGCTGCAAATTTTTCAATCTCTTAAATGGGACTAAATAGCGGCTTATATTCAGCGCTCCATTCAGCTAATCACATTTTTCTCAAAGATAGAGGTGATAACATGAAATATAACAAGGAACACTTTGAAGTCCTTCTGAACCAAGAATGTGCTGCACGACACACTACCTTCGACTCACTTGATGCTCTTCTTGAGATCACAAGGTTTGACATTTTTCCTGACACGGATGAAGTTCTAGCTTCTTCAATGTGACCAATTTATTTGACTTTGCAAATATGGATTCTTTCTAGAATATTCTTGGAAGTGCCACACTCAATGATGAAGTTACTTAACAGCTCCAATCTGTAAGCTTTGCAGTTGGGTGGCTAAGAAACTGTTTTTGAAGTTCATAATCCGACATTACCTAGTACATTGTGTATATGCAAAGTAGTTATTCTTCCTTACTTACTTTACAATTGCAACACATAGGTAACTTACAGCAATCACCCGAGGACGTTTGAGAAATATGACCTACGCTGTCCGAGAAAAAGCCTTTGAGATAATACATGATGGGGTTGATGTATTTGAAAGGCAGTCCACCATACTGTCAAGCCAAAAAAGACAGCACCAGCTGCCACAACATAATGGAAAAGCGGCCTTGTTCTTAACCGGCCTGTTGTAAAGTGTGTCGCTATTGCACTAGGCTAGTCAGCCACAAATGCTCATATAACCAAAGATGAAAACACACCAGGACAGAGAAGCATGAAGCTACTGCATTCTTGGAATGCAAGACGATTTTGCCAAGATAACAGTGTAATTTTACAAGAACACGCAAGCAGCATAATGACTATATTTACCTTTCATGCAGTAAATTCGGGCTGGATTAAGACATTTTGGGGCCCTTAGACTAACCCTTAGATGGAGTCACCCTCTAACTCGCCCACATGAGTCTTGATCTTATTTTCTACTCACAACATGTTTTAGCAACATTTACGTAGCTTGAAGCAAACTTATTGCAAATTCTTTAAATAACCTAGAATAGCTGTCTCTTGTTTATAAAAACCTTGTTTAAGAAGTATCACTATTTTACTATTTATTACAAACCAAATTAGCACAAGTTTCAATACAATCATACGTAAAAACAGATTTCTTTATATACACTAACCACTATTACAATAATAAAACAGTCAAAATAACTATGAGTATGTCATAGTGATATCTTTTAGTAGAGTCCTCAAGCTTGATAGCCCTAGGCTGCAGCCTATACTAGCCTATAGGCTAATCCAGCCCATTTCAAACTGTTACAAGTTTGAGTAGGTGCAACTGCACCCAAATGCACATGCAAAAAATCAACAAACCTGATTAAGGTAGCCCACGTAATCAGTTGTCACAACACCATTAGTATAAAGACGGGTGTCTGGCGTGCCTCCGATGTACAATAACCTTCCCGGTATATCATCAAATGCACCGCCAATTATTCCATTGCGACTAATCTCAACGTTAGCATTGTCAATGTACAGCCAAACCTAAATAACAAAACTCATAAAATACTTTTACTGCAAAACAGTTCTCAAAAAGCAACAGTATCAACAACATGCACATGAACTAGCTACATTTGTTGCAATAATTACAAATGGGTTTGGATGAAAACTCAAGTTATCATGCTTTTACTTAATAAATTTTAATAATATAGTGTAATCAAGGTGCTACCTTTAGGTGTAATGTAGCAGTGCCAAACTGTTCAACCTCTTCCCTTAAATTTTAATGAACAGAATTATACCGTGCAGTAATGTGGAGCAGAAGGGGTTTTAGGGGTGATGTTGTATGTCACCCCTAAAAAGTAGTCTTTTCCTTCTCTAACTTAAAGTGCAAATCTCAACTCTGATGGCTAATTTTTATAAAATTACTTTTTCGACAGTTGAGCATATTTGACCTTGACTCTAACTCTGATAAGTACACCTGTGCAAAAGGACCTATGACTTACTGTATATACGAATATAAATGGTAACTGGATTTGACAGTGTTGGTTGTTCGAGATCCTCTTACGTCTGGAACCTTTCTTACACTTATGCAGTTTAATTCATTACTCAGTCTAATGCAACAACAGCAAAGAAGACAAACAAAGAATACAAACCTTATCTCCTTGTCGTCTCACGGTAACAGTGTGCCATTTACCATCAGAATAAGAACCAGGTGATTTCTTAACTCCGTATATCTTAGTATGTTTGTACGGGTTCCCGGGTGGTGTAAACACTGCTGTTAAGTTCAAGCCTCCATCCTGAATATGAAATAAAATGAAATTACCAGACACTGAAATGTGCAGGTTTGCTCATACACACTGGCTATTGAAACACCTTTAAGTTAATTAATATTACATTAGAGGCATACATTCAGTAGCATAGCTAATATCCCTATTTTAGCAAGGGCAGCAAACCTGCCAAAGGACAATTTTTCAAAATTGGCACCTATTCACCAACCTGCCTCCCATGTTTTTAAAATGAGTGTGCATTTACACAATTTATTTGTCAAGGCTGACTGATCAAACAAGGATTATATTATTGTCATACGCTTATACTGTCTGTTGTGGCATAGACAAACATATGTCATGGCACCTTTTTCATGTACTTGCTCCCTAACTGTAGAACTTGGCTATGTCCCTGCATACATTAGCATACTTTTATTATAAATCTAACATGTGTTTCTTCACGTAACAAGTTATTTATAAAAAGTACAACACTTTCTTCTAATCAAAACAAAATTGGATAAATGTATTTCACTTTACCTTAGACATATTTTGCTTTGAAACCATTGTAGCTCAAAAGATTGGCATTATAGACATTTAAAAATGTTAAAATTAATTTTAATATTTCTGAAAAGATAAAACGTGGTGAAATTTTTGCACTGAAAGAGTTTATAATATGTCTTTGTAAAGAGACTTTATAATCTGTAAGGAATTTTCATCCTATGATATCATCAACAGAATAAAAGAAAAAAGAAAAGCTAATAATTGTAATAAACTAAAATTGGTTTTGTTTGTGATAAAACTGTAAACAAATTACACCCACTAGACAATTTCGATTTTGTATGTTTACCTTCTAGTTTAGAGAAATTGGTTTGCAAAAACTGCAGGTAACAACAATTTGTCTTCACCATAAAATGTCACTAGTAAAAGGCACAGATACAAATAACACTTTAAATAACATAAGCCATATTGCCCACTTTAGTTTGCCATGAATAAAGTTACTATTAATCAACAATCATAAATCATTTTTTTCAATAATTATAAAAAGTAATTAAAGGAGCAGTTCATGACTGTATATGATACCTCTCAAGACAAACAAGACTTTTCAAATAATGAAGATGTTTTCCCCAGACCATAAGTTATGATTATTAATTTTATACAACGCTTTTAATTTATTTATTCAACGAGTTTATGCAATAAATTTCTTATATAAATGTGTATGTATATATGTGTATGTATGCATTTATAAAAATTGTACATGTACGTATATAGTATGACTATGATTTGTATAATTTCGTAAACGAACTGTACATAAACATATGTGTGCATTTATAGCAATTTTAACCAATCTAGATGTGTGTTGTAATAATTGTATTTTTAGTAGCTATATTTCAATTAATTACAAAATGTTCTAATAGAGTAGAATGCCGCTATTACCAGTTAACAGTCTAGTCATCACAAAATGTCATTGACTGTCACAAAATGTCATCACATAGTTTGTCGCAGTGTAAATTTTGTATTCATTTGCTTGTCAGTTAGATGTGTTTTAATGGCAATAAAGAATCTATGTATCTATCTATTTATCTAAAATTAATTTAATCCACTATTTTTACTTAATCATCAAATTTGGTAATTTAAAAAAGTTTACTTTTAGAGGATATACAGAAGTGACATTTTTTGAATAAGAAATAACAAATAATAACAAATGATAATAATAATAATAATAATAATAATAATAATAATAATAATAATAATAATAATAATAATAATAATAATAATAATAATAATAATAATAATAATAATAATAATAATAATAATAATAATAATAATAATAATAATAATAATAATAATGAATATACAAATAACCAAAGCTTTAGATAACAGTGGCAAAAAAGGAGAAATGTGTTCCAATGTAATTTATCCAAGTAATGAATTTTTACCGCTAATGATAAATGCATGTTCTTCTCAACATTTCCAAGGTACCACAGCAAACCATTGCGTTGAAACGTCCTAAACCGAATAGCAATTAGAAAATCATTTGCTAGAGTAACACCTGCTCTTTCCAGATCGATTGTGAAGTAACCTCTGGCATTGGGAAACCGAAATTTTGGTTCAGTGTCATCATCGGGAGGTAATCCTGGAAAATGATATGAAATTACATATTTCTGTAGTGAAAATATAAAATTCAACCACAAATAACAAACTTGTAACAAGAAAAGTTTTAATATTTGAAACAGCACTACTTGCAATTAAGACAGCTCATTAGAGCAGAAACATTTTGATTCTTGGATAACATCAACAGAGGAAAGAGAAAAAATGAACAGCTAGAGAAAAAATAAAACTGTTAACAAATTAAAACCAACAGACAATTTTGGTTTTGTATGTTTGTTTCCCAATTTATAGAAACTGGTTTATAAAAACTGCAAGTAACAATAATTTGTCTGCACTGCAATATGTCATTATAAAAAGCCAAACAGATGCAAGCAACACTTAAAATTTAAGTTTATTATCATTTCTGTAGAATTCTATGCATAATTCCTAAGAGTTTAATGTTAAAATTATTAAACAAGAACTATTGCAATAAAAATGACATTTTATAATAAAATCAGGAAGTAAAATCTATTTAGTAAATAACTATGGAAATTTCTAAAATTATTATTAGTTTAAACTGCCTAAGAGATTGAAGTGCAAATACTGATCACACATTCAGGAAACCACCAAGTTTTCAAATTTGTTTCTCAATTACCGAAGGAAGTGTAACTCCTAATATCACGAGGATAAGCGCTCCATATTTTAAGAGCACAATTTCTAAAAAGAAATAATATTTAAAGACTTACTAATTTGTAAACCAGCACCAGCTCCCGGATTTACAGGGCCAATTGTTATGCCATCAACGACGACACCTGGTTCAGTTGTGTGAACTACAAAAATGATAAAATAACAATGAACAACTAATATTGCAGATAAATCAACAACTTGAAAAAATTCACACAGCTAGCAACACAATTGGCAAAATATGCGATAAAAAATCCTAGTTATCACAAATTAGAAGAATTTAACTGCAGTTCACAATCACAAAGCAACAAATTAAACCAAAACTTGTGCAAAAAATTAGTTTCACCTTTAAGAACAATAAACCTTGTCACAGTTCCAGCAATTGATGATGATCTTGAAAAAGGTCAGGGGGTTAAGTGAACCTAACAATTTTATCTGAACCAAACAACGCACTTTTTTACACTTGGCAACGCATTGAGGCTCATGCTCTTATATTAGTAAGAGTTCTTGGCGTTGATTTTCTCATCGGCTATTTCACTTTAAATGGATCGCTGCTGCTATTTTGCTAGCTTTTTTCGGATAAGAATAACATGTTAGTTTAAAACTATACACGTATATTATTATAATAAGAATAACCAAATGTTTCACCCATTTTTTTCATACACATGTAGTTACGTACATAAGGTCACGTGACCCTTGCAGTTACGTAAGATGTGCTGTGTTCAGTTAACCTTTGACCTACAGCAACTGTACTGGTGCTTAGCGAAACTGTGAAATGGTTTACGAACAGGATACAACAGTAACTTCTATTTGTATTAGCAGTGTAAAGTAAATAAACAACTTGAATCGCTCACGACTCACGCACAATTGCAAACGAGTACAAATTGAAGATAGTGCACTAACAAACAAGCAAAAACTGGATATTAGTTTCCCACATGTTGAAGCTCATCTTCGCAACTGTACCATTGCGAAAAAGTTAAAAATCAATAATTATCGATATAGACGGTGAAACATAGATGAGACTGAACATCACGTTTGCAACACATTATTACACAAAATACAAGATTTAAGATATTAATGTTTGCTGACAGTCCAAAGTTAGAGTTGTCCTGTAGACTGAACCCGCTAAAAATAAAATCCAAACCTTCTACACTTCCAGGAACCAATGTCTCTAAAACTATATTTGGAGGCCATCGCCTATCATCTTGTTTAACTGAAACAATACAGAACACACAATGCAGGCAACAATCCAATCCAGAACAATGTTACCAGGCCACAACAATTCTATCTTGTAAGCATAACAACACAAATTAGCCAATCAAGATGCATTAAGAACAGTGATCACCGTTAACAACAATAACAAATGCTTATTATTAATAGTTTAGATTTGGTTAACGTAGGAAAATTATAAAATTATATTATAGAACATTTACAATAACGAATGCTAGAACCTACACACTTTTTAATATGAAATTAAAGCCACCAAACATGCAAAAAGACAAGCAAGAGATGTTTATAAAGAAACACTATTTTGATTAATGCAAAAAAGCAAAATAGCAGTTACAGCTACAATTATTATCATCTAAGACACTAAAAACAGGCTTATGCAGATAATAACATTATCTATTACAATTAATGTTAAAACTTATCAGCACAATTCACATAATTATTAAGCTATTTTTGATACAATATATGCATTATTATTATTACACAAAGATTTGAAAAATATAGGTATAACAAAATGAATAAGACACTGCAGCACTGCTATAATTACATATATTAACTTGAGTTAAGAAAGTTAAATGTTAAGATATTGTTAGCAAATGCTAAACGTGAATACCTGTTAGAGTGGTTATGTATTAAATATTGATTAATACATGTCTCAATAAATGTTTCACTGTCTTACAAAGTACAGTTGAGGATTTTTAATTAAGACCTACAATGTAAAGTCTGAAGAAACATATAAGAAAAATTACGACTCCATGGGGAGACAGGCCATTCCTACAGGAACAATGTAAAAGTTATTCTAGCATGCAACAAATTTATTTACATATAAGTATTAGTTATTAAAAACAATAAGACAATATTAAGAGGCTGAACTAAACAGTTTCGGCACATAATTTTCTGAATAAATGTAGCCAAGTGGTTTTGATAATTTTAGCAAGCCCGACAAAAAAGAAATTGAAAGGCTCACTGTAAAATGTGGAATTCTGTACTCTGTAATTACTGCAAGCATTACAGAATATCATTAAAATGCTGACGAAGTTCTGCACGAACTAGAGAACAATTTAAACAAAAATCAGGACCAAAGAATAACGAGCTTGTTTTAGTTTTAAGAACAATAATTTAACTGCTTACCAAAAACAGATGACTACATGATGAAAAGCTGTAACTGTTTAGTAAGCCTTTGAACATATATAAGCATGTTGTAATAGTTATAATACAACTACGTTCACTGACATGTTAATCACAGTCAGTTACAAAATAAAATTGTAATGGCCAAAACAGCTGACAGTTTAAAGATTATTATATACCAAATAAAATAAATAGTAAAAAAACTGTCAAAAAATTATTGTAAATAAAAAAGAAGTAAACAAACAAACAAACTTAAATAAATGCTTGTAAATCGCGTGGTTTTGTACTTTCCGCTTTTTTAAAATATTTTCCAATTTATGAATTTATACGAAGTTTAAATAAATACAGGTGATGTAAAACTGAAAAGTAAAAAACCAGCACCAATAAAAACAAACAAACGACACGTTGCAATTGTTGTGAAACAATAAACAGAAAACATCAATATGTTACATTACTGCATGTTAAAGAATACATATAACATGTTGCATCAATAAACTTTAGTTTCTTTAACTTCTAGCTAGAGTAGTTTCTAGCTTGGAGAATATTTTTCACAACCATTGCACCGCCCAATTAACAACAATTATAACATATGACCATGCAAGGTTTCAAAAAAAAAATAAAGTAGTTACAGTATAACATTTACATAGCTAGATATTAAAAAACAATCATTATAGATACCATGTATGGCAGAACAATTTGAGATAAAGGAAGTAATTTATTGTTAATAGAAGAACAATATATTAAAAAGAAACAGAATAATTTAGAGCACATGTCATTTGACAACATTCACCTTTAAAAAAAATTAAAAGGTACATTACATTAGCATAACACAAGACAGGTAATGAAAGGAATACATGCAAGAAAAACTCTTTCATCTCATCACTGCTACGTATAATTGTTTTTAACAATACATCTCCATTATTACACATTTTTATGTATTGCCTGCATAACAAAAATTAATTGGACTGAATGACCTTGTGAGGAATTTTACATCTATATTAATGTAGCTATAAATCAGCCCAGTCGGGTGACGGGACTGAACTAGTTCAGGTATCTTTTGCTGTTCATAATAATTCTTAATAATATTTCTGTTAAGTAAGGAGCTTGCGTTTTCTTCCAATCAGCTCTCACGCAAATGGACTCGTGTATTAAAGCATAACAAAGATTTTTGTCAGAATAGATTAGAATAATTAATAAATGTAATGACAAAACGATGACAGACAAGCACAAACACTAAGTTATAAATATCTTAGAGACTACAAGAAGCTCCAGATATAAACTAATAAGCAAATAAGTTTTATTTAAAGTATTAGAGATTATAAGAATAAATATAAATATAAAAGTAGCTTTGAAGTTTCTGTAAGTATTAATAAAGTAATAATATATGTCGGCATGAACACTTTAATGTTAGCAAGGGTTGCGTACTGATTGTCAAGGAAACAAAATAAACTTTCTAGCAAACAAAATAAAGGTCAAGAGAAAAACTGTAGTGATGAAGAAACATGCCCCTCTTCGACAAGACACTTGCAAAAAACAAACACTGTGATATTTGTGCATGAACAAAAACTGTAAGCACTCAAATTTTCAAAAATTTAACATAAAAATAATGAGAAAGCGGTCAAAAGATGAAGGAGATTTTACTTTTTCATATGATGTTTATCGTGACCAGCTGAACTCACAAATGTGGAAAAAATGAATGAACATGTACGGCTGCATGTTTTACAACCTCTGGAGCGTTCGCGGTGGATTTCTAAGAAAAGCACTACCCTCTCTCAGCCACCCATGCTCCCTGATGGACATATGAAAATCTCTGAAAACTTGACCTCTGCACCATGTAATTGTTTGCGCAGTCTTGGGGTGTCTCGAAAGCTCACGCTGATTTGTATAATTTTTTATCCGTAGGTATACCTGTGTCTATTATCGTAATGTGATTATCATTATGTATATAGTTGAAATGTTTTGTGATGCAAATCAGTCAAATAAAAAATTATTGAATTGAATTGAATTGAGTTGAATTGTTCTCAACAAGTTTTATTTCGCAGTTCATATTTCTCGGTGATATGAAGAACACCATAGTTGATCTTGAACACCTACCTCATCATCATGAATTTGATGACGATGAAGTTATTGTTGATGATGACGATGATGATGATGATGACGACGATGATGATGATGATGATGATGATGATGATGATGACAATAATGAGAAGGATCGTGGTGATGGTGAATGACGACAATG
Source organism: Tubiluchus corallicola (assembly GCA_030141605.1). NCBI lineage: Eukaryota > Metazoa > Priapulida > Priapulimorpha > Priapulimorphida > Tubiluchidae > Tubiluchus > Tubiluchus corallicola. The sequence goes on along the minus strand of JAQGDQ010000228.1, from coordinate 71,625 downwards.
ACAACGATCATGATGGAATGATAATATAGAGAAATAACCATCAATAAATCAGCTCTAATACTACGTTTTGGAGAAAATTATTTACAGACACTTCAAAACTGAGATTTCAAGTCATGATAGTTGAATGTTCACATGCAGATAAGTAAAAATAAATTTAAACTAGAAAAAAGAAGCAATTCTAAAGAATCTAAGAATTTCCATAACATAGCATCAGCAATGCAACATAATTATGTTATTTATTAGCAAAATCATTACAGACTTCTGCATGCTACTTTATAAAAACACTAGCATTAATTCAACTAAAAATCAATGCACTATTTCTATTTTAAACTGTATTTAGTAAAACAATAGAGCAGATTCCCTATGCTAAGATGTGCATCAAATAAATAATACTGCTAAAAAGCATGCAAGCACATGCACCACAGTTTGGTTAAGTGTTTCCTGTACCTTGTGCACACAAATGAAATACACACAAGGTACATTAAACCAATATTCTCCAAACAGTGGTGAACTGGATTTATTGAAAGTGTGCGCTTGGGCATACCTTCTTGTCTGATGTGGTTATAAGCAATAAGTACAGGACGTCGTGCCTCCCATATTTCCATTTCATCGATATGGACGACAGGATACGCTTCCCTTTGCATATTCGTATTTGCTCGTCCTATGTAATAATTTCCTCCACGTGGAGTGCGAGATACAGCCAAGGGAACAGTGTTGGTCGATACAAGCTCACCATTGACATACATGCTTAAACCTGATAAAGTTAAAATAACATAAGCCCAGAGAAAAAAGTGTAGATTCTGCACTAACTATTGGTCTGTTGATTCTTGCAAAATCTGTTGTATATACACTATATATATATACTAAAACAAAACAGACTTTGTATATATACATGTATTCTATATATATGTATATGTGTATGTGTATATGTATGTGTATGTGTATGTATGTGTATATGTATATACAACTGCTTATTTTTTAAATGAATAAATATAATATGTAGCTGATAACCAAGCTTCTTAACAAAGTGCAGACATTTGAAGGAAAGAACAGATAATGGAGAAAATATTTCTTGTCTTAATATCCATTTTATTTAAAGCTAAAAAGTGACACTAGCTTTAGAAATAGTACGTAAAGGTGTCCATTTCCAATCCACTTTAAATAAAAGCTGCCAAACAATTCTCCTTACTAGTAAAACCAGTAAACAGAAAACTATACCTGTGTCGTAATCCCAAGATACCTCAACATGGTACCAAATGTCTGGTGTAATTCTATTATATGATGTAATCCAGCGTCTATTATCTGTGTTGACCTGACTGTACAGTTGCTCATTCTCATAATAAACGTTCAGTTTATCAGCAAACGATAGAATGTACATGCGATTTCGCAATTCTGTAAATCTGGCAACAAAAATGAGCACAATTAAAGAACTGATACCAACACAACAATAATCATAACATTAGAATGAGTTATTTAAATGATATCAGGAGTTAGTTGCTGTTAGCTCTTACCTAATCCAAAATCTCACAGTAAACCCGTTCACACAAGACTGCAAGTTATCTAGGCAAGTATGAGTCTGCTGACCCAAGTCCAAGTATTGCTGCTGTCCATTTAGGAACAACGCATTACCTTCCTGAAAAAGTACAGAAAGAAATTGCAACTACATTCAATTTTTAAATAAACTTTAGTGTTAATCAATAACGAAAAACTTTTTATAGTTGTGCGAGCCTATTGTTTTTAAAATATTATAAAATTTAAATTTTATTCATTACAGATTTCTTAATCATTAAAAATTTAATTTTTGTAAAGTGTCAATGTTCACAAAAATAAGGGACAAAAAGCTCACCATAAACATTTAAACTACAAAGTTTTATGACTGTATAAAATTGCTTCTTTATCAAAATACTAACACATACCTTGCCAGGACCTATGGATGGGCTACCTTTCAGACTAATATCTAAGGTGGGATGCTCCATGATTCTTTTGCGTGAATCAATTGAATCCATTGGTAATTCCACATAGTTGACAGCTAAAAACGTATAATAATTGTTTCGCAATGCTGAAGAATATTACAAAATTACTGCAAAAGTTATGTTCCGAAAGAATTTGTATTCGACATCATATTCTACTGTTGCTGTGTTCTGGTGTTAAATTGATTGCAGTTTAACACAAATGAAAACAATGTCTTCGGTATGTTTTACAACCTCATGTCGTTGAAATGATATCTCATTTAATGCGAAAGAATCCCATTGAATGAGTTCCTAAATATGTATAACTTAGTGAAAGCTTTCACATTTATCTGCACACATATGACATTATATAAAGCATAAAACTTGAAGATTCTTTGCACAGTTTCTAATTTTGTGAAAGCACATACATTTTGACGTCGTTGTTCCATATTGTACCTTACGTCTGATGTCAGACTTAAAACAAAACAGGCCTAAGAAGTATCATAAGCAGAAACATTTCTTCAAAGAAGACGAGTATCGTGCAACAGTGATATTGCACATAAAACCAGATCTTAAATAATGTTTAGAAACTGACCTGACCTCAAACATGCAAAAATTTCACAAGCAAAAAAATGGTTAAATTCAACCAGATTCTAACAAAATTGAGAAAAAAACCACACCCTCAAAGACAAAATTACAATTTTTAATTAACAATTTCTTCGTCCACTTTCTCAAGCAAATTTCTGAAAGATAAAACTATTACTGCATTTATTAAAACGTGTCTATATAAATAGAGAGACATATAACGAATAATTACACATCTGTGAAAAATGAAACATACTTCCTTGAGGGCCCAGGAAATAACCCATGTCATTGATAATGTCTAAGCTTGCATTCCATATTTGAATTTCATCAACTTTCCCCTTAAAATAATTCCCATCAGTGTTATCTGAAAAAAATAGATTAAATATAAATTAAAAATGCCTCTCTAATGAGTCTATCTATACTCACGAGTGTAAACCAAATGTTTTAACTTTCAATTTCTGATGTCATACATACATTAAATGTATTTTACAAAATTCAAAAGAGATTACCATTAGGCTTGCCAATGTAGACAGTTTGGTCGCTGATTCTACTAGGATGTCTTGATACATAAGAATTGGTGTATGCAACCCTTCTGTCGTCCACATACATCTGAAGCCCTCGATCAAGATGCCAAGTTACATCTATTTTGTACCTTCAAGCAAAATTATGAAGTTATTCCACTGTTCTAATGCAATAATTTTTTATAGCAGATTTAATAAAAAAAAGTCAAGCACTGCTTTCAGTTTAACAAAAGGTGGCACTTTTGCATATTGAGACAAAGTATAGCTATATTGTATTCTACAATATTACTGCTGTAATTTATTGGGTTTAAATCCCAGTAAAAGCATAGTTACTACTTTACAGGCAAGTTAGTTTTTATAAAGATCTCATTTTCTGAATCTAATTAATGAGTTGTTACAATAACTTTTGGTTCATATAAGTTACAGGTCTACTACTTCTGGCATGTCACAGTTAGAAGCCACTAGTTCATGCAAAAAATATTCCTCTTTGATTTTTCATGTACAATAATCAACAGCAAACACTTTGTAACAGGTGAAACAAACTCGAAATACTCGGCAAATTACATTTGATAAAATGGGACTAGTTTCAAATTAGAACATACCAAAATTGAAGTACCCCAACAGGGCAAGCAAACTCATATTATCCTTAGTTCTTTTTATCCCTAATGCAAATTCGCTTTTTCCAGAGCTACGTACACCCTGCATACACCTGTGAATTGTTAAACAAAAAAGGCAAAACAAAAGATATTAGACTGAACCCAAAAATAAATTAGCAACACAAAATACCATTTATTGATGTCTATTTCTCCAGGAGCTGTAGAAATTTTCCACAATTTTGTGTCGCTCATCGCATCTGCACGCAGACGGCCATCTTTGTAATAAATATTTAGATTGGGCGATGAATATAAGTAGCTGTTGTCCTTCAATAGTTCAAAATTAATATACATAGATAAAGTCAGTCCTTCGGCAGCATTATCAATATCACTCAGCCAATAATTGTTCCTGTAAAAAACAGAATTGTAGGTTTGAAGCAAAACACAGAGAAAAGTCAAAGAAAAGTTATGCAAATAAGAATGACGTGGCTCGTTGCCATAGCAATTAAGTACTATTATCAAAACGATGCGACATTCATTAACAATTATAAATGGAACTACGAGAGAAGCATGAAGTTTCTACTGCTTAGAAAATGTGTAAAGAAAACATGAAGCATAATTTGAAAGCAAATATCTTAACAACAACAACAACAACTATATTCAGCCATGTGCAAAATCAAAAAAATAAGAAGAGTTTTATATTTCCACAACAAGGCTGACTCTACCACCAGGCAAACTAGGCAGTTGATAGGTCGCCAAATTTTGGGTAGCACCAAATTCTAGAAGTAATTTCTTAATTTTTAAGTTTAACATAAATAATAACATAGTGATTGATGCCTTACCAAGTTCTTGTTCTACAGTTTATATTGCATGCATAGAGCATAATACAGTAAATGAAAAGTAAAAAACCTGGCGGACATTGAACAGCAGTAAGATTTTAAATGAAGTATGTGCAACCAGAGCAGAGTTATTTTATTTTATTTTATTTTATGTTTATTTCAGCACATAAATGTACCACAGAATAATACACAAAGCATAGTAAAAGATAAATCACAATTAAAAAATATTTCTGCAAGACAAATAAAATAAATATTTACTCAAAAAAACAGAGAATTAGCAAGCTAAGTATGTAAAAAAGATTTAGTAAGTGTATATTCCCAATTGACAAATATATACTGGAAGTTAAAATGATATCAGTATTACGAATAAAACTGCGTATGATTTCATTGTTGGAATTTAAAACTCGCTGACGAAGGCTAAAGTGTTTTTGCATAAAATGATTTAAAATGATTGCAGCCATTTTAAGCACATATTCTAGATGCAGTGGTGCCCCACAGTAAGCAGAAAACTTCGTACATTTATATAGTTATAAATATAATGATACTAAAGAAATGTCTGTATGTGAAAAAGGAGGGGTCAGACTTTTCAAAAGTTTCAAACATTTTCTGATGAAAAAACTGAAGTAAAATCTAGCCATGCATATGTACATGAAGGCTGCGCAGCAGAAATTCGAGAAATGCTCCTGATGTAGCTACTGACAGCTAATTAACTTCAGCTAAATAAGAAAAACTCATAATACGTAAGAAGTTCTTAATAATCAAAAATAATAATAATAATACTTATCCACAAGAAATCAGAACATTGACAAAAAACTTTTAAAAGAAAAAAGCAAATCCTATGCTTCTTTTTTCTAATCTTGTTTCTTATGAAAGGGACTTGCAATAATATCCCATAACATGACTTAAGACTAAATGTGGTTTCCATTATGAAGCAAGTCATATTCTGGACAAAATTAAATAAGTTAAGACTAGTTAATAATAAAGTCAGGGAAGGCACTCTGACTGAAACTTTATCACTACGTATCCACTTATCTTGTACGAAGACTAAAACAGTGATGCCGCGCCCCATAGAACTTGCCTTACATAAATAAGGTACGTATAGTCCTTAATGGCCACAACTAGTAACAACAGATGTAACAACAGCAATGTAATAACAGAATTTGTTATTCAAAAAACATATTTAACTTACTCATTTGATATGGTAATGTACTGTGCAGTGCCGTCCAATAATATAGCTTTACCAATGCGACCATCGGTAATAATGGGGTTGCCATGTGTCAAGATTACAAGCAACATGTGAGGAATTTGATTCTTCTCAATGTTCTCCATAGTTATTACATGATTAAGCACTTCAAGATTTGACGGAACAACTGAAAAAACAACAAAAACTTAGATAATAAAACAACTAATAGGTTATAATTTAACAAATTTAAGAAAGCCACAAGTGATTCGAGAAATGACTTACGTAATGACATGCATTAGGCACCAATGGATTCGACATAAGCCTTTTCACGGTTTCGTTTTGTGCACGTGCAGTTGCTCTAGGTCAAAGGTTAAGTGAGCTCCAGCAACGCATCTTAACAGCAATATGTGAGTAAAGCCGTCTGACACATCGGTTCAGTAACTTTAGATGCCTGCACCAATTCCATGTTATTTTATGTGAATTTTACTTAATTATGCATTAGTCTGTGAATGTACAGGGATTCAGTAGCAGGGTCTTGCTTGGGAACATGAAAAAATAAACTAGGTAAGGTTCTAACTACCTGTTAAACATATTACTATTACAATAGCATGGCCTGCCAGGCGTTGTCAAGTGTACACAAATGCGTTATCTGGTTCACTTAATTTAACCTTTCACCTTTTCACATTCATCATCAACAGCTGAAACTGTGAAAAGGCTGATTCATTTCGAAAGATACAATAGAATTACTCTACTCACCAAATGATTTAAAAAAGGACAACAAAAAGCTACTTGTCACGACCCCTCCCCCTTTCTGAATGACACACTACCACATACAGTGTTTGAATGACATAACAACCAATCGCTAACCTTGAATTTCTGCAATATCTAGCTACTTACAAGATCGCAGCAAGTTATTTGCCCGAAGTTCTTCGCGCGAAGCATCCCAGAATTCCACCTCGTCAAAAACTGCATCAGCTGAACGAGGAGACTGGTGAGCGGTTGTCCAACCAACATACACTCCTCCATCGTCCGGTTTGTCTGTCACTCGATCTGTAACCGTTACTGATTCGTCAACTTTTTCTCCATTCACATACATTGCAAGTCCACGCTCTGGATGCCAACTCACCTAAAAAAAATTTGTTTGATAATTAACAGCCAAAACGAAACTTTCAAAGATTTTTTTAAAAAAACTGAACAAATGGGATGGTAAAATTCATTTATGTAAATACCGTAGGCCGTAATTAAGTGTATTTTATTGTTTTATGCGAAGCCGCTATTTAACCATTTATTTCTGTCAAATCTGATTCAGCACTTATACATTTGTATAAACTCAGTAGTGACTAATTAAATAATGTTTTATGATTATTTTTTATAGCTTTTAGCATATGTATTGCCAAATTTGAGTGTCCATTTTATACAGCTATATTAATTTAACAAGATTTTTATATAAAGATATAGGCTTCTAATTTAATTATAGTTAACAAAGAATGTTAGGGTTTGTGTTTTAAGTAAATAGCCGACTGAAAATAAAATTTTACTTATTTACTTTACTTACTAGCTGTGACACGGACTGCACAACCACAATGAGAAACACTGTGCAAATGCTATAATAATGTCATTTCATATTTTACTCTTCATGCACTCCCCCCACTGTTCATCAAAAGCTGGCCTGTGTGTAAGTATTTGTCATAGTAGTGAACAGCACGAGAAAGAGCACCTTATTTAACAAAAGAGTTATAAACAAACTGCAATACCTCCAACAAGTACCACTTGTTTGGCTGAATATCGGATGTTGATACTGTCCACACATTGTCACCAGACGTAAACACGGCAAAAAGCTTTCGGTTCCGATAAAAGATGCTATACGATGGTGATGAAAAATAATAAGAATTGTCTCTGAGACTTCCAAAGTTGATGTAAGAAGATATGGTAAATCCGTGAGGACAAAGGTCCAAGTTACCGAGCCAGTCTTCTGAGTGATTCCCGAGATTAACGAAATCACCAAAGCCATTCATCTGCAAAAACAAGTCAAACAGTGATTCAAAAAACTGATTATAAAATGATTTTTGTTAATTGTGATTTACAAATTAAAATTTTACAAAATAGATTAACATGAAAGAAAATGGCTAAGAAGTCATTCAACTTGATAAGAAGGAAAAGTAGAACCAAAAATTGATAACAATGAATAATGATTTTTTTTATCAGTAAACCCAATAGCCTTAAAGGAAAACCGGACAATTAATTAGACTCAATCTGATGTTAACTTACTGGCAAAAATATACATTTTCTCGCCTATAAAAGTTAGCAATTGTACCTGATATTTGAATAATAACAATAGAAAGTTAATTAATGACAACCGAACACAGTTATTGCTTACGTCACCAACTAACTGCAATTTGTGCAATGGTAGGCATCTTTCCTGTGAGAGAAGCCCATTTGTGTAAGCAAAGATTGCTATAAGACGCTATTGTGATGTCACAAAAATGAGCTCTATGTCACACTTATGTCACAGATGAACACTGCAGTTCATGATCATGCTTATGGTACCACGCGAACGTGTCAAAAAGGTGATATTGTCAGTCTTAGTGGATTTGCTGAGCCGTGCGTAGCTTTGGAAATTGAACAAAATTTAACTATCCAGGGTAATTATTATTTAATCTAAGCTTTGATTTAGAAATTACAGTTTTAGTTTTCAACATTTTAGAGCATACTTCATTTTGAACTAATGTCTACATAACTGTCCGGTTTTCCTTTAAATCAGTTTAATAAATCAAGGGTTTTACAAAATATTTACATGAAGAAAATTGATAAATGACACTATAAAACTCATCAAGCACGATAAAAATTATGGTAGCAGAACCAGCATTTTCAAGAATATAACAGCTCCCATGTTTGCCCTCAAGCAAATCCGTAAAAATCTTTAAGAAACCAGCCAGTAATGCATCCTTGGTGCATAAGCAATACTAACAGAGAGTAAAAAGCCATCATACTACGGCTAATAAAAATAATTGCATAGTGCGCAAACCCAGAATAATCAATAAAATAAATCGTTTACTCAGATGTCTGTATTAACATTCTAATGATTTTATGCTTAGCAACCTAGAGTCAACAGCATCGTAATGAGAGTTTTATAGTGCCCACATGCAGTTTATCATTACCTTCTCTGCATATGATAGTATTGTCAGTTATGGAAATAAATCATCTTCTTATATTGTCAAAACAAACCTTTATAGCTTTGCCTTTCTTTCCTGCAACAAGCTGCGGATTTCCTAGCACAGTAATAGTGAGATTGGAATGTGGAATACGGTCTCCAGACAAGTAGTCCATTGGCAAATACTGGCTATTTACAGACCCTGTTATTTGAAAAGTTAAATTTCATCAATGACGTTCAACCAATACAATCTCATCGTCAAGACAGCTCAGTACTTTTATTTGCATTTCATTTACGTAGCTAAAGTCTAAGTTGTTTTTTATTTTTGACTTTCAGTGTTTACTTTCAAAATAAGAATTTAGGTACAAATTTTTAGATTTAAACCAGCATCAATTTTTTTTAGAAACTGCAATGTAGGGGTGGGAATTCTCTATCAGAAAGCAAATTTGTGACTTTCGAATTCGAATTGAACCAAACTTCAGTAATTGGAATTCGAACGATTGGAATTCGAAAGATTTTCGAACAAGTTTTCGAACCACCGGCAAAAACCGGTCTTAAAAAGATCATGCATATTACTCCATTTTGTTGTGCAGTAAAACCACTAATAATTTGCTTAAAGATTATGCACAGAAATTGCAGCTAAACTGTGCTGATTGATAAGCAGCTGATTGCACAATGTTTCAAACGTTGTAGTGATAAAGAACATATGTGTTTGAGCTGGTTAATTACTTGAATCTATTGTTTTAGGTTCAAATCGAATTAGAACTAAAAAAAATGCACTTAAATCGAATATGAATGCTCGCTGCTTACCCCTACTACCAAAACCAACAATGACAGACATCGCAAACTGCACAAATAATTTCAGGCTTATATTAGCCCATGATGCATAAATGCTAAATGTTCATTACCTATACATTTGAGAGTTCATACTGATATTTCTTACAGTGCAACTTTTGTACTAATTCAGAAGCAAAATAATTCTATGTTGTAGATTTTGCAATTAAACTCCTGGAGTTAAAATAAAAAAATATGCAAATAAAAAGTCATTAAAAGTCTGCGATAAATATTAATATAAACTGAAAACAAATGTCTTAATACAAAGTATAAATCGAAATAATAAATGATGCACGCAAATAATTACTAAAGAAGACACAACAGACCTCTGATTATTAGACCCATTGCTTTCAAAATTCCTAAACTAGCATCCCATAACTGTACTTCATCAAACGTTCCTTTGCCATAACCTCGGAACTGATGACGTCTATTGCCTCTTCCTACAAAATCGCAAAAATAAAAAAGTCACTTGAACATCTGAAAGTACTAAAGTAGTTAAATGGGTACAAGAGATCATTTATGAATAGATAAACTCAGTACTTCAACTAGCCAATAGCAGTCATTCTTAAGAAATATATAAGTAAATCTAAAACAGAATATGTTACATGAAACAAAAAACAAACAAACTTTTCATAAAACAATTAAGATCACGCCCACAGCAAATGCAGCTGATCTAATAAAAAACCGTCTGTTGTAACCATTCAACTACTTCAGTATGTTTCGAGGTGTTACAGAGGTCGTAACTTATATAATAGTAGTTAATTAACTATATGCAAACTCTAGTGACTAAAACTCACCAAGGTAACTTTTCCCATCAGAGATAGCTTTATCATCTTGCACAGAATTTCCACTTGATGCCACCTTTTCATTATCAACAAAAAGCTCTAAACCTGTAAACAAAAAATTCAGAAAAAAAACAAATTAGATTACTATAAAACAGACCTTTGTATCTTTTTTTATTGTATAGCAGTTTAATTACAAGGAAACATATTGCCTGAGCTTAGCATGAATTCTACTCCGATGAAAGACTGCATGTTGCTGCTAATTTATTTGGATATCAGTCAAAATTTACTGAAATTGAAAAACCTTAAGCTTACCTATGTTTGGATGCCAGCTTACATCAATAAGATGCCACACGCCAGGCTGAACAGCTGATGTGGAAGCTTCCCACTTTTTATCACCGGACTGAATGAATCCAACCATTTTTCCATTGTCGTAATATAAACCATAATAAGGCCCAGCAAATACATATGCATCTCCTGTCAAGCTGTCCAACTTTGCCCACAGGGAAAAGAGAAAACCTTCAAGGCAACCCTTCTTGGTTGACCAACAAGTTTCCAGCTCACCAAAGTCGACATATTGTCGGCTACCACTCAGTTGAATAGCTTGACCTATCATGCCGTCTGCTGGTGTAGGACTTCCAAATTTTTGGTACTTATTGAACGATTTGTCTTCCATAGATATGGCAGTACTAGAGATGTCTCCTAGAGGCATAATATACAAAATGTGGAATTCATTTAATATTACGTGACATAGCAGATTCAGTAGGCAATTCAATACAGAAAATAAATGGGAAAGAATCAAATCTAAGTAACTGATTTCACTGAATTTTATCCAAATAACCTTTTGATTAGCATTACTATGCCCAATGTTCAGATGTTTAATCTGTTTGCTATGCATGTATTTTTATTAACAACTCTTTTATCTTAATTAAGCATTAACCAAAAAAGTATTAACATTATGAAACACATCTCATTAACAATTTGTGACATAGTATGACCCGCTATCAAGCTTCTCTTACTGCGAGTTACTGTGATATCCAGTATTATCAGCATGACAACTTTAAACCTACCACGACTGATCTGGTCAAATGCTAAGAGATAATCTCTATAAGCTCGCCAAAATTCAACTTCGTCAATGGCGACTTCCTCGAATTTAGAATTAGCTGTAAAATAAAAAACGTAATTCAACCTCAATAAACCAAAAAAAAAACAGCAAAAACACATATAAAAAGAAAAGATACAAAAATAACATTACATAAATCTTCAGCCTGTAGGTTTAAATTTAATGGAAGTTATGCTAACATTTTCAGCATGAATAGTAAGAAGCAAAAATGCACAATTGTATAAATTTCATTATATTTTTAACTATGTATCACAAAGTCCAACAATTTATAATAGTTTAGTAATAAAAATTGCTGGATCTCATGTACTATGGAAATTGCATGTCCTCGTTGTATTACAGATATTAATAACTCCTACAAATAATATCACCAAATGCAGTAATTAGTTTCTAATATACTATAAAGGCGACAAAACTACTCACCAATAATTACATGACCTCGGTATTGAGGAGAATTAGTTTGTTCCTCATATTTATTAGATTCTCCCGACTTTTCCCCATTCAGGTATATGACTACGCCACTGTCGGGATGCCACGCTAAGTCAACTAAGTACCAAGTGTTAGCTTGAACCTCGCCGCTCATTACTGTCCACGATTTACGTTTTGTATTTAAATTTGCAATCAGTTTATCATGTTCAAGGTACAGCTCATAGAACGGACTAGAAATAACTTCCACATTACGGTAAATCCGAGGAAACTTCACCCAAAGGGACAGTGTAAAACCTAAAAAATGCCAAGGATAATTTGAAAATATTGAAGCTAAGTTAAATTTACACCTAATAATTCTCATAATTTACTGGCTGACATCTTTGTTCAAATGAAAAAAATAACAACACACGTGTGCACAGTAGAACAACTAATACCTTGAGGGCACATGTCCAAATTCCCTATCCAAGAATCGCTCTGCATCCCAAGGTCAATATAAGCACCATATGCATTGCCTTTCCCAAACTCTAGAGCATTGCCAACAACACCCTGTATTTTAGAAGGTATGCCATACACACGACCAACTATGGAACCTCCCACTGTATCAGAGCCTCGAATTCCTTCCAACCCCAAATATTTGTGCTCGACATCTCCTGAAACATTTTACTGGTTAATAAAATTTTTTATTTGTTTTATTTTAAATTTATTTTGTACATTTAAAAAGTACACAGTATATAAAAAATTAAACATTCAGCTATACTGATTCTTACAAAAATTGAACACCAAAAGAGAACAATACTTACATTTATATACAAAGAAATATTTGAGACTATTTCACGTAAAAATGTGGTAAACACAATGAAAAGAGAAAAAATGTAAAAGATAATTTGATCACCTCTAACAATTTTGCTGAATGCCAGCAAGGAATCGCGTGTTGTGTGCCAGTACTCTAACTCGTCAACAGTAAAACGTCCATATTTTGAATTACTTGAATCCTTGTTCAATCTGCCCATAAACAAAGAGCTATCTAGTATCGGATTAGAGTGTTCCACCGGAGTGGTGTTCCCATCCTTACGCTCAGTGTTGACGAAAAGTGCCAATCCACGTTCTGGATGCCACGACAGTTCAATTAAATACCTACAAAAGAAGCAAAGTTAAAGACGCATATTGCAAAAAAGTAAAAACTATATAACAGCAGTTAGCACATGACTTTCACAAAAAATGGTACTTTAATAAAAAAAATCTACAGCTCCCATTTAAGACACATTGAATAATAGATACACCTGCATCTATTCTCTATAGTTCAGACATTAAAAAAACTTGCTGCTTTACATTTTACATCGTACCATTCATTTAATTTAATTTTGTCTCTCGAAGTAACTGTCCACGACTTTGTACCAGTGCTGAACACAGCTGTGAGAGTACGTCTTGGGCTAATGAAAACCTTGTAAGTCGGTCCGGACAAAATGTACTGTGACGGTTGAAAGTCTTGAAAATTTATCCAAAAGGCAAGCATGCTACCATGGTGGCACAAATCCAGATTTCCAAAGCAACTGTCGGTTTGCAAACCAAAGTCTATGTATTGGTTTCTTCCTAAATAAAAGAAAAAACACTTTTTTATAGCAGAACTGTAATGTTTTTCTATTAATCATGTTTTCCGATTTAATTTAATTGATTAAACCAGAATATAAAGATTCACTCTCCACAACAAAAATGTGCAATTAGTTACCATTGAGCCTAATTGCTCTGTCAATTTTGCCATCTACAAAGTCTGGATTTTCATGTAGTACAACTTTCTTTTGCTTCATGTTTGGATGTATCAATTTGTTCGCACGTGCTTCGTCCATTGGAAAACGATCAAGTGGAAATGTTCCTATCAAAATAAATCAGAAATGTTGAATAGGAACCCAATCAACTTGCCATGCCGCATTACTTTTAAAAAATAATCAATTGCTGTTACTAATTATCACAAGGCAAAGTTTAGTATATTATATGTTACTTTAATGTGCAAGCTTGTTAGGTTATTAAATAGTTAAATTGCCTGCTGCACTCAGAAATTCTTTGCCGAGACAGCAGTGGTATATGCAACACAACTCTGATGATGGTCAGAAAGCACACTTTATACAATTATTGTAATAACGTTTAAGTGAAAGCAATATTTCATCAATATAACAATGATGATGATGACGATGATGATGATGATGATAATAAAGATCTTTTATTGTACATTAATGTGTGTGGTCACATAAAAAAACAAATGTATCACTTACACCATGTTACCATTTACTATGTAGCACTTTAAAAACTAAAAAGGTTTGATACCTCGCTGAATGTATCCTAACCGCATGAGTACGTCCCGTTTTCCATACCACATTTCCATTTCATCAAAAGTTGCCTCAGCATAAGCATCAAATCTAGTTTCTTCAGCACCCCTACCGATGAAAAGCATACTGTCCGTATCTTCGTCATTTAATTCTCTTGACCTGCCATTGCGATCGACACCAACCATGTCATTATCTACGTACATTTCGAGCCCATCTGTCATCAGCAAAAAAATTAAGAAAAATGTTACATGCAGTAAAAATACGTATATAACGAAATTATAATTACCAACACTTTGAAAATAACTAAAGAAAGAAATTAAAAGAATCAGGACCTACAACAGTATACTTGTAAAACAACGGTTATTTAATCACACTTTGGAACAACAATTCAGATTAGCAATATCCGTTTTACACCCAACACCCAAACTTATGTTGTATCCATGCACCTAAAACAAACTGACAAAACCTGAGTGAAAGGTAAGCTGCTCATGAAAGCAATAGAGATTTTAGTCAATAATACTTGAACACTATGTACTTAGAACGACAAAGACATAATGAAAATATGAGAACTACACAGTAATCATTTAGATGAGTGTGTTAGTATCATTATTTCCTAGTAATTTCAGGTGTTATGTGAATCAGTGCAAAAAGTAGACAATACACAGTTTAGCAACTTTGCACAAATTTTTTGTTTTTTACACTGAAACAATCTCCCAATTTTAGTTTGGACTAAAATAGTAATTTTTAAATTATGCAATGGTTTTTCAGGAAGTTTACTGTTCAATGACTATTTAACTCAAGGATAAAATGATTAAAACCTAATGATAAATAAATCATTATACTTTTTAGAATGTGGTAGTGCTAGTTAGTATCATTTCATTAATAATAGGTAGGTAATACCAATGCTTTTCCTCACCTATGTCCCACGATAATTCCAGGTAAACCCACTTTCTCTCACGAGGTTGTGCCCACTCCACTGTCCATGTTTGCTGACTTGTAGAAAATTTTGCATAAATCTTCCTATTTACACCATAAACAGAAAAACCTGTTCCACCTAAATCAGAAACTGTACAACTCAGTAACTTCAAACATCTAATCTGGGAACGGTTAAGTTTTAAATTTAAACTGAAATTCTGTGTACTGACTTTTTGTAGTCCACTGTAAGGATGTTTGCTATGCGTCCTCACCATACTGATTACGTAGTCTACTGATTGGAGAGACTTAAGTTACATTTTGATTCAGAATAGATTATATTGGAATCACGTATTCTACCCTGTATTTATCGATTAGCAGTTCAGTATCTTCCTTATCACAACAGCATAGCAGAATTGAGTCTAAACAAAAGTGGTACATGCATTCACAGCATCTACTAAACATCATTTTAAAATTTGCAGGTCAGAAAATATTGTCACATCTTAACCACCTCTTTAAGCTTCATTTTCTACAGAAAGATAAGCAAAATGCCTCTTAATCAGTGGCAGCTCGGATATAGGTATTGTAGTACTATATACCACAGGAATGTCGGTATTGACATCCGTTACAGGACAGATGGAAAACTTTTCAATCTTCGCAGACTGCAGGCCAAGACCAAAGTCAAAGAAGACACCATCCATGACCTCTTATTTGCAGACGACTGCCACCTCAGAGCAAGACATGCAGGAAAGTGTTAACCTCTTTGCACAGGCATGCGATGATTTTGGCCTCACTATTAACACAAAAAAGACAGAGGTCCTACTTCAGCCTGCCCCTGACAGCACATATGTAGAACCAACCATCACTATCAAAAATGAGAAACTGACGGCAGCCAACAAGTTCGTTTACTTGGGTAGCACCCTATCAAGATCAGCTACCATTGATGATGAAGCAGCCTTCAGAATATCAAGAGCCAGTGCAGCCTTTGGAAACCTAAGAACAACATGCTGGGAAAGACGAGGCATCAAGCTGTCAACTAAACTCAAAGTCTACAATGCTGTAGTCATTCCATCTCTGCTGTATGCCTGCGAGTCGTGGACAGTCTATAGTCGCCATGCCAGACAACTAAACTCCTTCCACCTGCGTTGTCTAAGACAACTCCTCAAGATCAGCTGGCAGGACTACATACCAGACACTGAAGTCCTCGAGAGAGCACAATCCATCAGTGTTCATGCAATGCTTAAGGCAGCACAACTGAAATGGGCTGGTCATGTTCGACGTATGGAAGATCACAGACTGCCAAAGAGACTCATGTACTGCGAGCTGAAAGAAGGGCAACGGTCAGTTGGAGGGCAACGGAAAAGATACAAAGACACCCTCAAAGCCAGCCTGAAAGAATGCAACATCAATGCCGACTCCTGGGAAGATGTGGCACAGGAGAGATCACGTTGGCGGTCCCTCATCAAATCGGGAGTGAGCAACTATGAGTCCAGGCGCATCCAAGTTAGGCAGGAGAAAAGACAGCTTCGAAAAGACAGACAACGCAATGCCTATCAAGATACACCATTCTCATGTCCTCACTGCAGGAGGAGGTTCTCAGCAAAAATCGGGCTTATAAGCCACCTCCGTACCCATCCTATGGTGTCAGAATGAAGTCATGGTCCTCTTCGACTATGAAGGACGAACTACACACCACCCCTGTTTTCATTCATTATTATCGATAAGATTCAATATAATAAGTCTTTTTCCTTAGTTCTTTTTTTATACTTGTGCGGAACCGGCGCACGTGAGGGAAGCACAATTTGCTTCACACCTAAGCAATGCGGCCATGCACGCATGTCTGAGATAACAGGCTGTACGCTAGTGTCTGGTGCTGGGTAGAAAAGTACTGTGTTTATCACAGTAACAATTGCCACATACGTGCTTACCGCGTACCGTCATACTCTTGTATGTGATAAAGTGTAAACTTAGAGTGTGTGCTTAACACATAATTTATTTAGTAATGGATGCCTTGCCTAAACATTTTCTGAAGCAGCACCGCCCACTAATTTTAGCTATGACCCGCCACTGCTCTTAATATGCATTTTTCTAACGATACAAAAAGTTGTGGATTCACAAAATTTCTTAGTTAAACTGAACCAGTTTTAAAACATGGATCTCATAAATGAAACAGCAAAATTTAATGAAATTTGTCTAAACGTAGGGACGACTCTTTTAACAATAACAAAAATTAATTTGTAAAAAAAGCCAATATAACTTTCAAAAACAAAACCACAATATGGATACATTTAACAAAATCAAGTTATCAAAACTAAATATAGTTAATCTACTAACCAGAAGAGAGATAATACATTAATCCTGATGTTAGCTGTGCAAAGTGTATCCAGGTAGATATAGTGAGACCATGTCGACACTGATCTAGATTACCAAGACAAGTGCCACTAACATCTCCTAAATCAACGTACTGTCCATTTCCCGTCAATCTACAAAATATGACAGCATAATTAAGGCAACAGCATAAAATATTAAATTGCAAAATGTGAAAGTGAGTGCTAATTTCTGTCTTTGAAGCAGTAAAGCAGTGGTTTTGCCCTAAAAAAACAACCAACTACTGATGATTTAATCAAGTTGCAAATGAAAAAATACAAGTTTCGACAAATATGAGTCAAAAATGCATGAGCTTCACATTTCTTGCACTTACTGCTCAATTAGTGCTAGTGAATGTAGGCACTGATAACTTTTCAAAAATATTATACTCTTTTTCACAAGAAAACAAAAAACATAGACTAAGTGAAAATAAATGAATTATCCACATTTAGCAAAATAGATGTAACTACACCAAAACTGAATTTATTGCCGACTGGTTTCGAACAAACTGTTCATTGTCAAGGCATCTAAAACAAAGAAATTTAGCAAAATTTAGAAACAACATCGAAATGCAATTCAGTAGTTAGATAGCCAAAAGACACATGATAAACCATTCTATAGATAATTTAGTAATTTACCTTGCATAAATTATCTTATATCTTATAAAATATATTACATATACTTTATCATATAGCTTTTGGCTACCTAACTACTGAATTACCGGTTGGCAATAAATTCAGCTTTGGTGTAAGTCAAAATATGTTCATTGTTCACAGTGTTCGCCACAGACATCTTTTTGAGAAATTTCAGCCTGACCTGAAGAAAAATTTGTGCGAAAGCAACTTAATCTGCAAATCTGCTATAAATTATGACTTCGCAAAATATTATAAATTATATGATCACTGATTATTTGAAGTAGGATTTGCTTTTGAAATTGAATACAGCATTAAAAGCAAACAAGCTTCACGAGCGTTACACTACTTACGAAAGACCATTGCCGACTTTGCCAAGAGCCAGACCGGCGCCACCTCTTGCAATTGCCTTAATGCCCTTTCCTTCAAGCATTCCACTAGTTAGCTTGTTCATTGGTAGGTAATATCTGTACATTGGTCCTATACAAACGTTTGCAATTATAAAGTGCATAAAAAGTTAGCTAGGAAAAACATATATCTGCGTCATTAAGCTTAGGAACCATCCACATGTAATGATATCAAGTTTAGGGTAGATAAGTGGCAGGAGACGTGATAATGCCATTATAATGCAAGGTAGATAGGTGATTTAGTAATAATATCGTTATCTGACTTCACGCTTTTTTCAACTTCACGCTTTGATGATAAGCAGAGAATGGCTGGTTGTAACTAGCCGTGAGGAGGAGATATCTGTAGAATGGGTTGATAAGGATGAAGTCACTGAATTGGGGTGGCCACTGCCTCTACCGCCGATGCTAGTAGAATCCACTGATGGTTATCTGTTAATTAACACAAGTGATGTTGTTGCCTGTCCTTGGGAGGAAGAAGAAAATGAACAAGAAGCTACATTGGTGTGACATCAATTTCAATATAAAGGGGTAGGTAGGCGGTGGGGCGTATGATAACACCAATATAACGCAAGGTAGGCAGGTGCTCAAAATCAGCCGAAAACTTGATATTGTTATTTGTGGTTTGCCCCTTGTCACCAGTTCCAAAAACTAAACATTAATGCCAGTGAAAGACCACAGCAAGGAAGAGCCATACAGTCAACAGAATCAGACATTAAGTAAAATCAACTTCCAAGTAATTACGTATACCATTTCAACAACTGATGCATGAACTGTAGTTCAAAAGATTTTGCCAAAATTTTAAATTTCAAATGTTTAACTACAAGTGTGGTCATGAAACATCAATTGTCAATAAACGAAAAGCACTTACTGAAAAAATAACCAAGCTGCTTAAAATATAAAATATAGAAGCAATTAGTAAAGGAATTAAAAGAATAATTACAAATGGCTACATCCTGGAAATGATCTCTACGACAACTATTTTCAATAAGGATATGGATAGGTAAATATTCATATCTATAGATATCCATAGATATTTCGGAAACACACCACAAATGTCGTAACAATAAATGATTAATATATCCTTCATTTGGCATTCACAATTAGTTAACACAAAATACAACAGTTAAAATTACTTTAACGTAAATGTACCATTGCCACTGACATCAGTTGGGAACTCAATCTGTTTGTGCAAACAGTGTGCAGTCGTGAGTTTAAACTGTGCAGACCTTACACTGTGTTTGACTCAAATAACGGATTTTTAAGTAAACAGCAAGGTCACAACTACGCTAAACAGATAAATACTTTACAGATACATCAACTTCTGATATTTTTATTAAAGGATATAAAGAAGGACTACCTACCCATCTCACGTATTTTATCAGCAGGAAGTTGAACTGCCCAGAAATTAAAACTGTCTATCATAAATGAACCAAAATGTCTCTTGTCCATTTCATCGCTTGATCGGCCGATAAAGAATTTTCTTTTACCATTTGATTTTATTGTTTCTGTTTAAAACAACAACGTTTTAATAGATTTTAACAATCCAGATGGCACCAACATACTACAACACAAATTGCTAGCCAAGCTCAAACAAGGTAATTAATATAGGTAATTAAACTTGAAAGTTGAAATTAAGCAGTGTTGGAACCAGTTAGTAAACAGATGGGTGACTGCCCAGAGAATCCCTTCTGAACAGTTTTCACTAACGCAGACATTTTCTGCCTTCAAGAGAAGATATATAATACAGGTCTAAACATGGCATAGACAGCATTGTCAATTAACAAGCTCATGCCACAAAATGCCTTAGTGGCAAGCCAGGAGCTAGGTACTGGTCCTGAAACAACCATTAACAGTTGTAAGCTATGCACTCATTGCTGGATAATGGATTTTAGTGTGCTATACTTGTAATGTACAGCATACCCTTGCAACTAACATAGATGGGACAGTCAACTAATGTACTTCAGCTAACAGAGAACATAAAAAATAAATGCCGTTGGAAATTGTCGTGACATGCAAAAAACTAAAGAAAAAACAAACATTCATTTTACATTTTCAAAATAATTCGTTACGTTAAGCGGGTTTTAGCTCTTCAAGTGATAGCTGAAACGCAGGTTAACATTTCGCTGCTTTCATAATGATATCTGCAAAACTCCGCATTTTTGCAGACCAGTTAAGCTCTATACACTGAACTTTCAAGAGGTGGCAAACGAATGTTATACGATTCAAGGAAAAAAGCTTGTGGGGCATGACTACACAGCAGCTGCATGCTCTGACTACACATAAAGATATTTGGCAGCACCATGTGCTCACAACCAGTCCTTTTGTTTATACGAACTGATCGCCCATCGAAACTATTATTGACTCTTTGCTGTTTTTGTTACCCAATTTTAAGTTTTCATACCACATTTTCAGCTGCTAACAAATTACTTTATTACTAGTAATTAGTAAATGATAAACTAACTCAGGACACATGCTCATGACTCCCCATATACAACAAGTATAAGTCAAAGGGTTGAAGTAAATAAAAAGCATACAGATACCACAAAGGCAGAAACTAGACAAAATGAAATACCAATGTGACCACTTAAGAAAAGATACGAGTTTCTAAATACACGAATAAATGCAGTCACTATTGCAGAAGTTGACAGTATGGTAATTATGATAAATTCAAGTTTGCAATTTAGTAATTTAGCAAATCTAAAAATTTTAGTAATCTGAAAAAATCTGAAAAAATTGTCCATTGTTTATCATAGATTTTTCATAAACTAAAGTCGCTGTCTGTTAATTATGCCTGGCGTTTTGCGGTAATCCTTGACCTTATGCCAAAGTGTGGCACAATGATGTTATGTTTAGATTCGTTGATTGCAAATTCATAGAAAATGAAACCATTAAAAAAACGTCTCGATTAACACACCACACCATATGTGAGTGTACATGAGTGTGTATTTGAGCTAATACAAAACAAATACATTTTCTTCATTCCTGCCAGCATATGGGTCAGGGGAATAAGTTTTTTTACAAGTTTTCACTAAAACCTGTTTACATTTCTACTAGACATTAACAAAGCTTCAACTGTTCGATGTTTACTCCTATACTCCCTTTAGCTATGAAGAAACATATACAGCTTGTGCACATATACATCACAAACATTAAAAAACTGAAACTTTCAGAACCCTAAATTCTTTGTACTCTACCAAAGCACCAGTACTAACTTGAATATATTTGTATTGACCACAAATTCATGCAAATATAATAAACAAGTATTAGCTATAGCACGAAAGACTTATTGTACTGACTAAGAATATCACCAATTAACACTTTTTTTTTACCCCGCATCCTTGACAAACAATATTTTTGGCATTCTGCAAACTGGGTTTAAGCACTTAACCTGGGCAAGACCTACTCAATGTAGATGGCTGTCAATTTGGGATCAAGCACTTAATGGCAAGATCTACTCAATGTAAATGGCTGTCAATTTGGGATCAAGCACTTAAAGGCAAGATCTACTCAATGTAAATGGCTGTCAATTTGGGATCAAGCACTTAGAGGCAAGACCTACTCAATGTAAATGGCTGTCAATTTGGGATCAAGCACTTAAGGCAAGAACTACTCAATGTAAATGGCTGTCAATTTGGGATCAAGCACTTAAAGGCAAGACCTACTCAATGTAAATGGCTGTCAATTTGGGATCAAGCACTTAAAGGCAAGACCTACTCAATGTAAATGGCTGTCAATTTGGGATCAAGCACTTAAAGGCAAGACCTACTCAATGTAAATGGCTGTCAATTTGGGATCAAGCACTTAAAGGCAAGACCTACTCAATGTAAATGGCTGTCAATTTGGGATCAAGCACTTAAAGGCAAGACCTACTCAATGTAAATGGCTGTCAATTTGGGATCAAGCAGTTAAAGGCAAGACCTACTCAATGTAGATGGCTGTCAATTTGGGATCAAGCACGTAAAGGCAAGACCTACTCAATGTAGATGGCTGTCAATTTGGGATCAAGCACTTAATGGCAAGATCTACTCAATGTAAATGGCTGTCAATTTGGGATCAAGCACTTAAGGCAAGAACTACTCAATATAAATGGTTGTGACAGGACTGGGACATACCTCATTATCCACTGGGCTAATCATCCAGATGAGACGTTAGGCCATACATCCACACTAAAAATAACTTAGCCACATTTGGATGCATGTAGCAAATAAATCATTTCTCAACAAGGTAAATTACCACAACAGTACGACAGTCTTGACTGATGATGAGCATTGAACCTGGAGATCATGAACACAGCATTGCTTAACTGGGTGGGGATATGAGCAAACAGTAACTAGGCTATTCGCCATATCAACACAAACAAGCAATATATAAGATAAGAGTTAACTTGAAGGTGCTACATGCAAAGTGTTTGGCTTCAGACACCACTAATTTAATGTGGTTTTCTCTAAATTTTTGCTAGCAACAGTCTTAGCAACTAAATCAGAACGACCAGGATTTTTTTGCATAGAGAAAACTTCAAAGGTCGTGAAACGTGAAGCCACTACAACTTAATAAAACAAGTCAAGCTTGATTTTTAGCCTATTTCATGTAAACAGTTTTACACTACAATTAACGAGTGTTGCCGGAACAACGTTTCAGGTGAAGAGTGTAGTATCATTACCTAACTTTTATCCACAAAAAACTTGATTTACTGTGGACAAAAATTAGACAAAGACATTACAGATAATTAATTCATTCAAACTGTTTTTCTCATGCCATAGAAGTGCCAGTAACTCAGGTATTCAGTTCTATTATATACCCTTAGCAATTGATCAATATACAGGAAAGTGAAACTGTCAGAAAATTCACTCTCATTTAGTTCATTTCTCATTCAGTGCTAGTTAACAAATTATTAGTACCTGAATTTTTGAATCCCGGTGAAGTGTCTTTATTCACAAAGTTGCCATTAATAAACAGAGAAAGTCCCTCTTCCCTGTTCCAAGTCCAAGCAACATGATGCCACCACAGCGGGGATATTGGACCACTTTTCACCCTCCATTCTTGGCCGTCCTAAGAGTAAGTAAATAAATAATGCATAAATTGATAAGAAGTGTTAAAACAGCTACTTGTGTTCAGGCTGGTTTTTCGACAAAGTTTTTCTTTCTCACAAAGACAAGCATTTTGACATGGATGACGAACCTCAATTAACACCATCAACAGAACAAACAGCATTGGAAATCAAATACATTCTTTGTATGGTGCCATTTGTAAACAGTCGTTACTATTATACAGTTTACTAGGTACATTAAGAATGTCTGCAGATGAATATGTAATGGTTTTTGGACAACCATTTGTAATTCTGCATAAGACTCATGTTGCAAACAACTTCTATTCACATTATTTCATTAGTAAATGCATTTTAGTCTTATAAAAACATTTGCAC
Source organism: Tubiluchus corallicola (assembly GCA_030141605.1). NCBI lineage: Eukaryota > Metazoa > Priapulida > Priapulimorpha > Priapulimorphida > Tubiluchidae > Tubiluchus > Tubiluchus corallicola. Next base: position 47,578 of record JAQGDQ010000228.1, on the reverse strand, counting down.
CAAACAAGTCAACCTGTGCATTTCACAGGTAACTGTTAGAACACGAGTAAGAATAAGATACGTATAGATAAATATACCATAATTTAAAAAATATACACAAATAAATACAGAATGAACTTGCAATTAGCCATTATAAATACAGTGAGACGTCTTGGTGACACTAGTTCTGATATGTACACACAGCGCAGTTTATGCGCGCACGTGTGTGTACATGTGTGCATGTATGCGTGCGTGTGTGTGCGTGTGGCAATTACATAATTTAAGTAAAGAAGCGAGTGAAGTTAAAATGAAGAGGACACTAAGTTTGCATTGCATCAATTCAAATGAAAATTGAATTGCCGTACGATTTCTCATTAACTTAAGAAATGACCGCCTGGCACATACTAGATCTTAATGCAGATATCAGTCGTTAAAATAGAAGCATACCTTTCTCCTATAATTAACTTCTAGATGTTTATCGACGTATTTTAGAGCTACACCATGAGATTCCTGAGAGTGACCTCCATTAGACAGAAGGATTTTATAATCATCATCACCATGATCAAGATTCAGCCACATCATAAATGTATTACCTGAATAAAAGACAGTTTAAACAATCTAAAACAAAAATATTTTTCACAAACAAACTGTCAGTAGCAGCATGGGAAATCTTTCGAAATTACATTTAAATGTGCATGTTGTTCCACAACTTCAATATCAACAATACGAAATACATAACCATTATTTAAACTGAATTTAGAATGAAAACACATGTATTTAGTATGAAAACTGACATATTACTGATACAATTTAATATTAATTGTTAAGTTTACTTTAAATTATGAAACAATCTGTAACTTTTGACAACTTTTTATATATTTTCTATCTGAAAGTCAACCAATGTATAGTTGTATACACGTGTATCTGGTATGAGCACGAAAGCATGATACTCTGGTGACAGTGTGTATTCCAGAGTGTGCGCATTGTACGGCATGCAAGAAATGTGTCATCAGTACCATCATCAGAGCGACCGCACACAATTGTTGCTGTACTACGCAAAGCAAAGCAACCACCACCACATGCAGTAATTACACAACCAATTAACATTGCAAAAACTCACTCCATTAGTAACGATATTAAGAAACTATGACAGACACATGTAACTGAAAAGTAGTAGTTTTTAAAAATTGACAACTGCAGCTTTCAAATTGACTCTGTGTGAAATAAAGTTTAGTAGTCAAATAACAATAACCCCCAGAAATAGCAGTTAACAAAAAAGGTATCATAAAGCCAAAACACCATTTTAATTTTTTATCAAGAAAGTTCTGACATGTGAACAGTCAGTTAATCAACCATTAACCTAGCACCAACAATTACACAATATTAACCGCTATTTCATTTAGAAGATTCCATACCCACTGCCCACAGTTAGTTAATGTTTAAAAACTAAGGATGACAAATATTACCTTGCTGCAGTCCAGGAACTACAAAAAATAAAATAAAGTTAAAAAATGGGCTCAGCATTTCACTATAATGTTAGCATATATATAGCTTAAGTTATTTCAATTTACACTCGTATACTCATTTACATTCACACTTATATAGTCAAATATCAAAATACTAGGCAAAATTTCACTGCATTACATCCGTGCACAAGACAACACCAAATAAGCATGTGCAAGCTTAGCGTGTAATAGAAATGGGAAATTATATTTAAAAGACCAATCCTGATGTGTAAGCAAACCAACTAAATAGTAAATACCATTCTGGTAATAGACAGACTAATAACATGCACTACATATTCATATTGTGCACACTAGATGACAGAGGTTTTGTAAAAACAAACAGGAACAGGCAAAACTATTTAGCATGAACTTGAACCTTGTTTCATGTTCTTGCCTAGCCATAGCCCATTCAAAGAATCCTCTGAAATTTTATAAAAATAAGTTTAAATGAAGAGCAAGAACAGTGAATTGTGATTTAATCTCATTTAGCAATCACAGCATAATGGAAAACACATGTAACACATATAGATACATACATATGTTCTACTGTTATGTGTCTAGTACTTTCTACTCATAAATCATATAAATATGTTATTTATATAATGTATATAAATAATAAGTATAGTTTCCAAAAGTTGATTGGAAATATTCATACTTCATATCTGCATGTGTGCCATGTATGGAATTACACATTTCCATGCATATAGCAGTCTTAACTATCCTTATCAATCTTAACTATCCTTACGAAAAATAAAGCGTTTATAAAATGTCTTAATTCTGGTCCACAGTTTTTTTTTTTTGAAACAGCACCACCTGGAGAAATGGGAGGAAAAAACTCCTATTTGTGGACTTCCTTTAAATTTTTTGCTTGCTTCTGAAAGAACTAAAGCAACCTTAATAACAAATATCAATTGGTTCCATACATGCATACTCGTTTCTAAAATTTTAACTAAGCTTATCTTCAGAGAAACCATTCTGCCCTACAAGCTGAGCTTACTTCATCAAATTAAGCAAAATTTTCTGGAAAATAGGGATAGCTCAAATATCAGAAAATCTGACATTTTCCCGACATACAATAACTGATCTATAATGTAACAGCACAATTTTATTTCTATTGGCTACTTTTTTACCAACCTTCCATGCAGCTGTCAAGATCCATGAAACACGGGTTTATTCTTTCCTTGTCACCACCGACCTGAACCCACTGGTGTTTCCCATTTAGTTTTAGTGCACCTCCTACAACACCTTCTACTATCTCAGGCTGCCCAAACAGTTCGGCTTCAAGTTCAGAGGGGTTCGATAACAATCTCCCCTGATTCGTGTCCATTGGTAAATAATAATGTGTAACTGGACCTGAAATAAAAAGTAGGTATAAATTTACTTTGAATGAAAGCTGTCTTGCCTCTGGCACCATTTGAATAACATTAGCAACTTAAATATCACATTTAACTTCAACTATTAATACGTACACTCTCATATCATACTGTCAATACTGAACCCACTGTTCAATCGTGTTTAAAATATAAGATACGTTCTGATCAGCATTCAGTTGAGAGCGTTTAAAATCATTTGCATGACAGCTACAAAGTACGTATTATCATTTTGCCAAATACCTTCCTACTACTAGCTCCACACATATATTAAATTCTGAAATGCAGACAAAATGAAGACCATTTTGCAACAACTGTTTCTGTAAATTTATAAATACATTTTAATTGCTTTAACTGCTTGTTTTTGCAAACATTTATCTACTGTACAGTGAACATAAAATAAATCCTAATAAAATTAATATTGCATTTCTTATGCAGAGCTCAGAGACCTGTGTGAGTGCATGTGTGTGTACAGAGGTGTAATAGCAGTCTAAAATTTGGTGCAACTTCAGCCAACTAGATTAGATGTGTGAAGGAGCGAAAAGATAATCGCCCAAAATATCGCACAGTTACTTTGTACTTCTACTTCTAGTACACTATAAGTTGTAATGCCCATATCAACTATCAAATGAGTAGATTATTTAGCAATGTATTAAAGCTGTAAATGCAGAAAGAATTAAGTTCAGACAATTTATATTTTACGTGGGTTTGATAATATTTTAAGCACAAGCTACACATATAAAACCTGAATGTAATGCTGGAAACACGTAACGCATAAACTAACTACTAGCAGTTGTGCTAATAGCCTCCGCGAAGAAATGTAAACTATAACAGTTACTATTTTCATCGGGCTCAAATCACTTGCACAATTTTGAAAACCATAATTTCAAGACTGTCTGACCGAGCAACCATCACACACACCCGCACTGCGTACACCCACACACACACACATACTTAAAGCAGAGTGGGTTAGAAATTCATAATCAACTTGTAATTTATCCCTAATGAAAATTATTACACCCATATTGTATCAGCAGTCAGCGGCGGCGCGGCGCGGCCTCTCGCGCAAAACAACAAATTGTGAAAAACGGAACAACTAGATTGAACGACAGTTTGATTCAACGCTGTTTTGCGTACATTGACAGAACTTCACAAACACACATATATTATAGACATGAAAAAATTTTGGCAGTTGCTATCTTGCTGATTGTTTGTATATTTATTCCGATAAACTGATTCCAGGAACAGCTCCAAGGTACTTCTCAATTTGCCTGTTTGTTTATTAGAGAATTTACGTCATCGTGTAAGCTTAGCATTAGCTGCTAGCAAGTGTAGATAGCAGCCAACAAGTACCATGTCAAGCCAGACTATTTTGAAGCTGTTGACTTCACGTCAGTGCTTCAAACAAAAAGTTTAAATGACAATTTATCAAGGAAATTTATACCGATGATGATACATTATTATTGTTGTTGTTGTATAAAGTATAACGTATATTTTAGTTGTTGTTGTTGTTCTTCTTCTTCTTTTCTTCTTCTTCGTCTTCTTCTTCTTATTATTATTAATATTATTATTGTTATTATTATTATTATTATTATTATCATCATCATCATCATCATCATTATTAGTTAATTGCTCTAAATACACTGAAGAGTACCGAATATATTGAGTATTGAGCTTACTGAATATAAGTAAGAACCATAATTAGGTCTTGTGTCTTTTCCGTAACTATACTGACGCTTCCGTAGTAGGCTAAATTACTGCCAAGAGAATATAATATAATTTTCAGATGTTAGGTATCAGATATAGTGGAACTGAACCACTGCCGTGGTGTATAAAATGTGTAGAAAATCTTCTTTTAATTTCAATCCTTCAGTATCCAAGCAAATATGTAACACTGCATGTCGCAACATCTCAAAACTAATGCTGGTCGATAGAATACCATCAACTATTACATTCTGAAACATGTCTGAAAGGAAGGAAATTTAATGTCATAAAGTCAAGATTGAGCCAGAAGAATCTGAACCAGCTATGGCCTTTGGATTACTAATTCAATTAACGTTATGACCACTAAACTATTCAGCTCCAGTGTCTATGGCAGCATTTCCAAGTGTTGTAATCTTGATTCAAACCTTTACATTTCCTTACTACCTTCTTTTTGGACATGTTCAAAGTTTAGCAATAATTGTGAGCGCGACTGACTTTTTTTCATGTATACCACTATTTTTGCTGAGAACAGTCATGAAGCACTGTGGTGAGCTTTAAATGTCTTAATCAAATCACAATGCAGAGGACCATAATATGTACACCATTCACCACCTGATCTCTTGTTATACATCGAGTCACAGTAGCTTTTTGCTTCGTAGTATCACAATTACAGACTGCGTTGTCAATGCTAATGATTTTGCTATAGCCTTGAATTCCATCGTTCTCTGGTTCAATTCCGAGCTTTTAAGCCAAATCTGGGTCCAGATATTTACTGTTATGATAACTGAGGTGTTCATTCCACACTAACTGATAATCGTGAAATTAATATTACATTGGCAATAGAACTATACGATAATCTACAAAGACTTCTGGCTTAATTTAATCTAAATTCGAAATTAACGATCGAGTTAATCTAATTCAAAATTCACCTAGTTTAGTTCAACGTCAGTAAATGAACACTTGACCCGTTTTAGTGAGCAATTAGGATTGATTTAACACCATTTTGACAATGAAGTACAACGGTACAAGCAGACATTGAGCTTGTAATCAATATGGATTCAATACATATCAATATAAGCTTCAAAATGAGGCTCATTTAAAGATAGTCTGAAATCTCTGACATCTTTTCTTTCGGCTATGGTTAATTATAAAAACTTACTAAGATAAGACAAGATAAAATTTATTTAAAATCGATCATTTACATGTACAATATGAGCTGTTAACTCTTTAACGACTATAATGGGTAACGTATGTGGTAATATTGATTTATTTGATTTATTTACGTTGTTTGACATTCATTAAAATATACATTAAAAAATGAGCTATAAAACAATACGAACATGAATGTGGGGATAGACGTAAAGAGACAAGCTGCTTACATACGCTACACCACCTATCGTACAGAAGCCAAAATTCAAAAACTTCAATCTATTTTTCAAAAGTTTGGAATTGCCTGTAGAGACCAAAGGTGCATCATTTACACTGAGCTTACATCATTTACAGGTAAGGAATTCAATACTTGAAGGGACGACAGACTCGCAGTCTCGCACGCAGCGCAGATAAAAATAATAATGCTAGCATTAACTTACTAACATTAATGTTTAAATTAAAATTATAACAGTATAAAATGTGTATTTTCAAGATAATTATCCAGTCATTAAGAGTGGCAGCATTATTTTGATCTGGGGTGTGTGCGAGACTGCAAGTCAGTCGATCCTACTCCCACGTACGTTACACGTTATAGTGATATAGGCATATCAGAAAGGCCTACGACTGTTGTAACTGTGACCCGAAACACATCGCCCCATGCTACACAGTACGTAACATTAGACATTTCCAAATTTCTGCACCTACTTGGCACTTGGAAAACCGAAATATTGTGTATTTTGAGGGTTAACTATGGCGCGGCAAAATGAATGAAAAATTCAGTGGAATTTAGTCTCGTCCGGGCAGTCAAAGAAGCAATCAACAGTTCAAAAGTTCAACGTTACAGCATTTTAAAAGTTTTTGGATTTTAATCCTAGCGAAGTCTCGCTCAAGTTGGGTGGAATTCTCGCACGCAAAGCTATATATTTATTGAACAGCATGGCTTCCCAGCTTTACACGCCAGCATCGGAAGGCCACTTTTAGCTTGAGTCTATTTATGGATATGCTGTCCTGTATATAACTGGGCTGAGTATTGGGTTTCTGTAGACTTTCAAGTGCGTCTTGTGGTCTTCTATAGCTAAATAAATTCCTAATAGTGTTTGTTCCCACTAAAAAGTGCAGATGTCACGCGTTGAAATACTTCCTTGCACGAACGAATAATTGTAAAGCCTAAAAACTGTCTGGCGCTCAAAAGATGAAACAAATTTTATCTGAGTACCATCTTGTATGCATTTAACGTAACTCGACGCAAATCATACTACATACATGTGTGTCAATGGGTACTAGGATGTATTTGTTGTAAAAAAAAGTCCGGGACTTCGCCTCGTTTTGTACAACCGCCACTGCAAGCTAACCATTTATCTAATAAAATTACTGTTTCATTTACGTGTGAAAGCTTGGGAAAGTAAAAATTGAGCTAATAAACATAAATAGATATTCAGATGCAACAAGTTCCAAAATCGTATTGATGAGTGATAACTGCGAGAAGGTTATTGACGAACTGAAAAACGAGGTGCCAAAAGACTCATGAGGCAAAACAACGTTAGATAAACTTAGATAAAGCCACGGCGTACCTTAAAAAAATCTCCCATGACTGTTTTACACACCTCATCATGTAATTATAGCAACGTATGTGCTGCAGCCAAGATAAAACGACAGTTAAGAAATTGGCTTCATTTCTAGGGGTCTAATAATAATTGTACTACTTGCGGGCGCGGATAAACCTACGCACTTGTATGAGAACATGCGTGACCTAAAGCCTGTTCATCGCTATCCAAAAATTATTGTCACTGCAAAATATACAACGTAGTCGTCCAAAAAGTAAAAAAATAAGTGATACTTGTTTTCAGGATTTTTCTTCATTTCTCGTGAAACTTTGTACATAATGTGAACACTTTTTATGCACTTAAATACTTGTAGCACAAGAACATTTAAGAAGGAATCCGTTTTGTACGAAATGAACTATAATTTCAAATGCTTCAAATTTCAGTGACCACGTAGTTTTAACTTGTAGCCAATCACACATAGTGACTGCCTAGCTATTTCTTTTTCTCCCATCACCGACTATATTAACAAAGTACATAAAATATTACAAATCAACAAAACGAATAAAGCTCAAAACACTGATTTCATTTCAATATTATAAATCAACAAGATTTAAAGCGCCAAAGGTACGTTAGCTTCTAGCAGTTCAATTATAATTTTATTAAATGACACCACCAGTGATGTAAACTGTAGCGTTAACAATACGCTTTGCATAACAGAGGCACCTACTGACAAAAAAGGAAGCTTTATAATGCCGGTGTTATTTTAATTTCGTAAATATGGTTTGTCTAATCCAAAATCCAAGATAATTCTATGACCTCAAATACAGGTTTAATGTCTGATATTAAAATTTTGACCAGCACCTCGATCCGTGTTCAAAACATAACAATTCTCGTACAGAAAACTTTAAAAAAGTCATTCAACACAGCACACATACATTTCCACAATAATATGTACATCCGTTGCTTCTTGTTTGCCAAGTCGATAAAAAGTAAATGGACGGACGGACACGTGTTCAGTGAGTGTTCAAACGATTTATTAAAATCCGACGTTTTTCACCCTATACGAAGAACCAAGTTCAAAACGTTTTAGAAATCTACAGCCACGAATTATTTATCATCAACACTTATCTATATCAGTTCGTTAATTTGAAGGTCATAACAAAGACATCTAAATAATAAGTTTACCCATCCAAATAGAAAGGTCGTCAGTGCATGAGATTAAGAAAACAAGAAAAATCCCTTTGCTTTACATTGTAATTTTGCAAAATTTAACAACTGTGTGATAGAGAACGAACTGGAAAAAGGAACAGCATGAACGGAACCGGGAGAACGAAAAGAGGAGCATCTTTAATCCCAGATCTCGGTTCAAATAACTGTTGTGATATAACTGTTTACGAACATTTTGGCATTCACAGTCATAATCCAATTAAAAAAGGATCAACTATGCAGAGAAGCAGAGGGAAGTAACTAATAAATTTTATGCATGATTTCACCTCCTTGTTAATGTAAATGAAAGCTGGTTTTAAATTTGGTTAAACGTTTGTTATAACATAAATTTAAGATGCAGACACTCAACCTAGGGCTAGGCCTGTACATTGTGCACACAAAAGCACACAGGACATCATTAATTCTTATCTTTACCAAAAATCACTACTCATTCAAGTTAAGCTTCAGAACATTTGAATAGCGCCTGCCTGAGCAGTTAAAACTGTGTACTCAATTCAAAATGTCTGTAAAACCAGACCAGTTCCTCGTACGGAATTTATAGGCATCATGCAAAGAACCAGCGTGAAGAAAAGAAAAGGAGGAAATCGAAAAGGAAGCTAGTCGATGAAGAGCAGTCGTATCAGTCCAACACGTCAAACTGGGCAATGATGCATCAAAACGTGTTCTTTTGTTCGTTTAAATAAAAATGATGACTCTTTCTTGTGGAAAATATAAAAAATTAGAGGGTCTAAAATGATCTGTGTTCTATTTTTCGAATAACCCACCAACTATACTGGTGTGTATAATGATTTAGTCTTCAAAAAAATTTTTACTTGCTGTGTAATCCCAGCCAATACGTAATCAGATTTCACTCTGATAAATTGAGATTTTAACACTTGTTAGTACAGAATTCACTGGTAGCGAACCAGCAACCGCAAGGTGGCAAGCAGGCAATACGTTAAAAAAACGCTGCACGCTAAAATTTGTAGATTGTCTGCAGATTGTCTGTAATCTTAATGTGAGTGGGTATACTCTTAGACGGAACAACAAGTTTTACAATGGCTGCTATTGAATCAATTTTTGGCATGCGCAGTTTTCAAGGACACCAAATGTTTGAACTGTGCTCAGGAGGTGGTATTGCTCTAGATTTTCGTAAGATTAGTAGTGTACTTAAAATTCGTTAGTCACATCATTTTAAGTAATGTTACCGCGAATTACTAATGCACATCATTAAATGTAAAAAAGATGTGTTTATAGTAAAAATGTAGTTTTTACAGTTTTAATAGCGTATCTATACTGAATCAATGAAGTGATTTATAGTAGTAAAGTAATGGGCCTCACGATAACGATGTTATTATCCTTAGTTTCACTACACATGTATAGCAAGCCACAAACCACATAAAGAGGCTAGTAAGATACAAGTGCTTTTGACACATACTGTCCTATAAAAATCTGTGGCTTGCAATAAAAAACGACGACAATTTAAAATAAACTGATTTTTCAAATGCAAATACGCATACATTTTATTTGCAGATTACCCAGTAATTTACCAGCCTCTGTGACACCTAATTTCCTAATAGAAATAGTTTACCTAACTGTTAAATGCTCAATAATTTGATAATTTCGCGAACAAGTTACCTTTGTTTTTGCAGCTACAATTAAGAATTTAAGATATCACGAATTTTCTTAATGCATTAATTACTACAATTGTTCTACTTAATTTCCTTCTACATATGAATGCATACTCTAATCAGCAGATCGTTTCTAAAGAAGCTCAACTGTTTTAGGCTTTCGGGAACATTTGACGATGAATGTTAGTCAGTGGTGATGAGTTAAGCTTAAATGACAACAATAGCTTGAGTAAATAACTGTTTGATTTGGAGTATAAACAATGCCATACTTATCTAGCTTAATGCTTGACTCAAATAGGGAATCATCACTCGGCTTACAGCACGAAAACTAGTTTATAAAAACAGCTTATTTGATTTAAACTTTTATTATGTTTATTAGGCCACCTTTAATAATGAAAGTACAATCTTTAGATATACGGCAGCGCACATCACTTTCTTTGGTGGAAAGGCAGGGCCGTACACTGCAGAATGAAAAATGGTTGAAAATTGAACAAAATCGTTTGACTTCACAACAGAAATAGAGAAAGTCGTGAAATAATAAACAGATTTTTATCCCTGCTAATTTTTGAAGCTCTGTAGAAAAAGGTTATAAGGATCAAGCACGTTTTTCTGGTTCCACTTCCACATTCAGAAACTTTATTGCTTTTAAATTTAAAAGTGTTAAACCATAATATCGATAAAACGCCTAAGGCATTCCAGAATTTTATACCACTGTAAAGAAACGGCTTGCTTTCCAATTCTAACATAGGCAGCGACTGTACGGAAAGATACCTGCTTTACTATATGTATTCAGAAAAAGACTTTATCAACAATACCATATAGATACAAAGAATATTTTGTCAATCTAGCTAGATAATTATACCATTTACTTATTTCTTCGAAAACGTTATTAAAATTTTGGTTGTGAACGTTAAACTAACAAAACTAATAGCAAGGACACTTACAGCAATGAGTTGTTGTGAATGTTAATGAGATAGTAAGACTTAGATTATTTTTTTGCCACGGTTTCACTCAGTTTTTATTATAAGCTTCTGTATAGAACACTTTGTTGTTCAATATTTAAATGAAAGAATCAAATCAAACGCCATGACCAATATACCACCAGCCCCTTGTGATCAATGATAAAATTTTGTGCTTATATAATATTTGTTAATAATTTTATATTATATTTATTATTGTTCATTGTTAATATTTGTTAGTGACGAATTTGACGTATATCCCATAAACATAAATTGCGATTACCTTTGCTCGACATTTCATTTTGCTAAATGCAGAAGAAAGCATTTAATGTAATTAGTTAGACGTAATTATTATGCGCGTATATACTATATCAGTCATAGTTTATGTTTTCTAGGTTAATCCATGGAGTAATTATTAACTTTAGAAAAAACTTCCACTTTTTCAAACTGGGTGCTTTCCACACTTTCCAGTACTTGAAAAATCTCTACCCATAGATAATAATGTACGCTGTTTACTTATTTTTGTTTCATTACTATTATAGCTTCTGTGTGACAGTTTTCTATAGCTGTGAGTTACTATGTACGACACCAAGACCTTCAAGTATAATTAAAATGAATCGATCTTAATTCTATTTAAAAGCATTAATCAATCTTCAGCACGTTTAAATATGATATCGAATCGAATTCGCGATCCATGTTCAATCGGAATCAACTCCCAAGAAATGCCTTCGATTCTACACGCACTCTGTTATTCTGTTCTTTTTTATTTCCCGTGTGTGATTGTATTTTGTTTATTAATGCTGGCATTATGAGAAATTCGTATAGAGTATTGAGCCACAGTTGTTTGTGCAAACCGTCTGTAGCAGACCCTGGGGGTACGAGACGCCTAACACTGGCTGTACCTTTCTAACACCGGTTTTAACTACAAGATACATTCTCAAACTCTCTGAAGGACTTTGTGGGTTAGAAGTAACACCACTGTTACCTAAATTGTGTCAGACTTGTACGGAATTCCTCCTAGCAAGTACATTAATTTCGCCTTCACATAGGAATGGAAATTGGAGGTTTTTGCAATTTCGTCTAGCAAAAGTACATTTTTGAAAAAGTTATTGAACTGCATTTTTACTCATGTGTTCAATGCTGTACCACATTTAACGACCAGTTATTAATGATTGTGTGATGTACTGAGTTATACAATCAAATTCTTCACTTTAAAGTTAATAGTCAATTGCATATTACTGTTATTCAGCACCTAATCAGAAATAAGCAGTTGTAGTACCCAGTATCGAGAGGAAGATAAATAATTATACCTATGCATAATTAATAAGCTCAAAACTTGTTTAATTAAACTACATTAACAAATCATAATGATTTAGGCACATACAGGCCTACGCATGACATTTTTATTAACCCTTCTTTAACGTGATGACTAATGAGTAATCTTTCATACCTAAAGGCCTAATTCCGATTCGGGTGAGAGGAAATTCTGTGAATTTTTGTACTGCAGTCGTAATAAAGAGTTTAAGGACTTAGTAATTTGTTAAGCTGTCAGATTTACTATGAGTCACAGTTTATTGTGTACATTAGTAATCACGGGCGTCAACTTTGCAAGCTAGGTTAAGGCCTGGAAGTCGAAGTGGTACATCATGGCTCGTATTATAATATATAGGATAATGAGAGTTCAGTATAAAAGATAAAAAATCACAGAACTTAATGGATGTTAACTTAATGGATGGATACCAATTTAATCTTGCTTGGTTATACATTTAAATGATCAAAATAGAAGTTATAGAAAAAGTGATTAATTTTTGTGCAGCAAAACGCAGCTGCAGAACATGTCTACATGGGTTAGAAAGATGAGTAAACAGTGCAGCTCACAATGATTAAAGCCTTACAGTAAAGTAGTGTTTCAGCTGGCCAACTGATCAAACAAACTATTATGTACCTGGTTGTGCTCAAAAGTTGACCAGTGTTGTCAGAAACAAGTGCAAAACACCCCACTTATAGTTCGGGAAACTAACGGGGGGAGAAAATAAAAAAAATTTGATACAGCCCCGTAAGCCCACTTTTTAGCGTACAAGTTTTTATCTATACATAGGATAACAATGGGAGGTAGAGTGGCACTGGCAGTGCTCATTATAGTTAAAACGGATTCCAAAAATGTCTGTAGAATTTTTTGTTTACTAAATATTAAATGTTTGTTATAGATGCTAATTGCAGTTTGGCAGATAGCAATAATAATAAAAAATTCTTTATTGCTATAAAAATTACACATCATTGAACGGTAAACTTCCTCATTCAAAAATTGATAGTATAATCAGTGTTTCCACTGCTGTGAGCAATAGTCTTATACAATAAAATGAATCTACAATTAAAAATTACCAGTGAGGTTGTTATTAATTACATAAAAACATAAATTTAAAACTTTACATTTCATTTCACATACTTCAGAAGATTTAATATATTTGCAATATTTACAAAATAGTTTTTTGTAAAATAGTAAACATATGAAATTGAAATTGGGTGCTTTATTGATGTTTCATATTGGTGAGTTGAGTTTTTTGTGTGTAGTGGGGTTTAATTTGTAAATGCACGGCAGGTTTTGCTCTGCCACTGACTGCAGACTGCTGCTACTGGATGAATGTTGACAATACATAAGGTGTTGTTTGATCTTTTAGTGTTTTTTTTTTGAAGTATAGTACTAGTACAGTATTTTTCAGTTCATTTTTGAATTTTTTTAGAGTCACTGCAGATTTTCCATTAAATGGGCACGCATTCCATGTATTTATTGCCGCTTTGCAGACAGAATTGTGTCCATATTTATTATTTGTGTTTATTTGTTTTATGCTGTGTGTTCTTTGGTTCTGTGGTTTAACGTTTTTTTTCGATAGTAAATGGAAGCTGATTGGCACTGAAAGCTGGCATCGAATCGTTTAAATATTTATAAAGAAAAATTAGTGAATGATATTGGAAACTCGATTCTACAGTGGGTATTTTTAGCCTTTCCCATTCGCTGTGGCTGACTATTTTGCTCTTGTTGCGAAACCAAGAACGTGTTTTAAAGCCTAATTTTGGGCTACTTCTAGCCTGTTTAGAAAAGTTTTAGATATATTTGAAAGTAGGTGGCAGCCATACAAGTGGGCAGGACCATGGTGTTATATGTTAGTAGTTTTGTTTTTATATTGAGTTGTCCTTTAATTTGTTTCAAGAATGATGATCCTTGGCCCATTTTTTGAATAATAATTTTTATTCAGTTTTCCCAGTTAACATTTTTCTCTACATTCATGCCTAGAAATTGAGTTGTAGTTGATTGAGAAATTATTTTTTCAAAAATATTTAAAGTTATTTCTAATGTATTGAAAAATATATTTGTAGTATCTCTTGGTGTTAAAAGCATGAAGATAGTTTTTTCTGGGTTCATCTTAAGTTGATGATAATCGAGAATATATTTCATTTCTTTTACTTTTTCTTTGAGCTGGTCTACTGCACTAAAGGGATTAATGCTTCTTAAGATATATAGTAGGATAAAAACATATTACAAAAAGTTTTTCCAACCTAATTGAATTGGAATGTAAATAAAATTGAACTAAGGTTAATAAGTTTATAGGTCTGCAAAAGTCCAACAAATTCCTCTCCAGTTAGAAAAAAGGATCATTTTCAAGATGGCGTCCTAGATAGACATACAACTAGATAGACAAATAGGCAACGTTATTATGACTGCTGTTCAACCTATAAAAGAACAATAGTTGCTGTCAAATTCTAGGATCTTATCTTTTGGACGCAAAAAGTCTGGCGAAAATGACTAGATTAATTCTTTTCATCATTAGATCATTAACAGATAATCCTAATTGTTTTCCTTACATGACACCGAAAATGGCCGCCAGCAACTTAAAGCGCCTTCATTAAATTGGTATTCGATTTATGCAGTATCTATTCCAATTCAGGTTCAAGAAACAGATTAACAGAAACAACGAGGGAGAGTTGGTCAGAGTTTTAAACTACTGTCCTAATGGCGAAGTTTGAAAGGGTTCTCTGTCCGGTTTTTGTTTTAAGAACATAGTGATTTATTTGAAGCCGTTGAATTACCATTAAGTGCATGATTACTTTTTTTATAATCCAAATGGCAGCGGGAAAACCAATAAGTGATTTTGGTGTTGCTGTTTTAGTTGGTAATAAGTTCAATGCTCAAAGTGACAAGGTCCATACCCAAATTATGTCTGTGCACTTCCCACCAAATATCGCAGTCATTGCTTGAAATGCAATGTCATCAATAAACTTCGTTGTAAAGCAAAGTTGAATAACAATCTGAAACACGACTAATTTTAGTCCCAGTCGGCCATCTTGGACGCCATCATGAAAATTATAACTAAGGCCCATCTAAACAGCTATACTGCTTTCCTAGGTGTTAATACTCAAGGACTAAGCTACAGCGTTGACCATGTGAAAACTTTAAAAAAAATAAAAACCGAATGATTGTGATGTTTCCAGGCATGGATAACCGGATAAAGTAGATTTCGTAAACCCGCTCAAACAGGTTGGTGTAAAAAGGTGTGGAAGTCCTGTAATTATTAATTTGCAGCCCATCAAAATTATTATTCACAACATCTACACTTTATTTAATCTTTTTAACATATAAGGCCAGTGGTGCGGAAAAACTAGCTGACAATCGAATCAGTTAACTGATAAACACCTTTTAACTGGGTGATGTCGTTTGACCCCAGCTGTGTTATTACAAAAAGATTGTCTGGTGAGATTAGAGTATATGGACTACACACCACACCTTCAAAATCTGGGAAAACGTTTTTGTGCTTGTTGAGTATGCAATTATTAGCCCCAAGCAGATACTTGTCATCACAACAAATGTGAGGTTTTTTCTGGCAATGATTCACCCTAGGAACAGCATCGCGCACAAGGCGACGTCTTTGGGCGGTGTCTAATAGTAGGAAGTCTCGGAACAGCAAGTCTCATAGTCATAAATTGAACAAAAAAGCTGAAGAGAATCCAGAAATTAATCAACCCATGGTTGATAGTTGCCCAAATTATTGCAGGTGTGCTTTATCTCATCTTTGCATGGCTTAATTCATACATGAACTGGCAAGAATTGAATGGATTTTAAAAAATTTTACCCATAAAGCAAACGCGCACAAGTATGTGTACTATGTAATTTAGGAAACGTAAAATTAGTACCTATGTCTTACCTGGCTGACATTGTAATGGCTGACAATCACAGGCGGTTCCAGTGTCCTGGGATATACACACACATCCGTCATTGCAAGGATCTTTTCTATCACAAGCCTCCTGGGCAAACTTATCCACACCCTTGGAATCGATCAGTCTGGGACGGTAGGTATCAGCACAAGAACAGTTGGAAAATAACACATTACGGATTTCACCTCGAAGTCTTGGAGGCGAGTAAAGTACAGATGGTAGGGCGAGGTCCAGAGGACGTTTTTTGTCTGAAACGCCACCAATGAAGACATCACTGTTTGACTCGTATGCTCCAAAGGAATAATTAGTGGAGAGGAATTCGCTGGTAACAACATTTCTATCAACAATGAGCAGAGTATCTAGACTATTCCTCCTCAACTCAATCTTATGCCAGCGGTTATCGTTGATTACTTCCTTACTCTGAATAGAGGCAATCCTCTTCTTTTCTTCGGAGCCAATATGAAATTCAAGCCGAACTCTTCCATTCTTTAGTGTTAGCAGGAAGTAATCGAAAATACCACCGTCGTCGGTGTACAACAATACAGCATCGTTTTGTCGAGTTTTTACCTCGAAACTCACCGACGCATTATGGCACGCGGTCCATTTAGGAAAGCGGGCATACGTCTCGTCCGTCCCGTCAAAACGGAGACCTTCTCCCACTGTGACTAGTAATCCAAGTAGGAATAACACAAAGCCGGCCATAGCGGCTACTGCATTTCCTTTCGTCAAACTTCAATTATGTCATCCAGTTTGGTTTTCCTCTTGCCGTATATAAACAAGCTCGCGTCCATAGAGTGTGTACCAGCTACCACAGTAGTTCAACACAACTGAGTAGGCTATTTGACCTCACAAGCCCAGTGTTACGTACAAGACTTAAACGCTTCAGTGAAGTTCAACTATTTCAAGTCGAAGGCGAGTCTGTGTACCTAGCGTAGGTAGGTAGTCTCCTCACCTAAAGCGATACAATTTACTTTAAATCAGTAAATACGAGAAAACGCCCTTTTTGTAAAGTTCTAGCCTGTTCTTATAAAACGTTTAGGCTACTTCAGAAAAAAATATTAAAGCTTGTCGCTTTAATGCAGCCAACATGTATTTTATTTCATTGTAAATTATTTCAGGTAGCTTTTTATCACATGTTGTCATTGCAAGACAGCCGAGATTATTCATAAAATGTCAATAAACATTACCAGCATTTACACTATAACCGACAACAATGCTCAAATTATGTAATGCAAAGAGCATAAAATATCTAGGCTATAATAATTATTAATAATATAGATAAATTTTATCAATAGGTACACATATTAACTAAATCTATGGTTTAGGAAAAAATCTACTTTTTAATGAGTGACTATTATAAACGGATTTTTTTCACTTTTATTTAATACTGGCACGTAAAGCCGGTTAAAGTGCTCAGTTACATTTTTACAGTACTACATAAGATGACTAAGTGAACGAAGTTTATCAACATTTTCAGCGATTATTTGTTTGATCTCTATCGTTTACAGCTGCTGTTGTGATTTTTACCAGTACGTGGGTACCATTGGTGAGAAAATTTATAAATTTGGCAAAAGCGTAAAATTAATTCGTGTAAACGCCATCGTTTTACCACAATGACCGGAAAAACATCAACAGTTGATAAGTGGAACGCAATTACGTAAAATGCTATAGAAATGGAATATCTAAATAAACTTGCAAAAATAAATTTAATGTAATTATGGTACGCCTTTTGTAGTGAACAAGCAGTAGATTGCTCATTTAAAATGAAGAAAAACGTGATGTCAAGTTTGCATCGTTACTTTCGTTGTTGATTGCTCATTTTAAGAAGACCCTCGAGTAGGAACGTAATTCATCATAAGAAACAGCTTTTGACTCCACCTAGGGACAGCTAAAAGACGAGGTTACAGTAATAAATGTAGTGCAAATGTCTCGTTTTTTAAGTCATATTATAAGAAAAGGTGGAATTATTGTACTTTCCGTAATCCCGTATGATTACCGCGTTACAAGTCAGACCTATTTTTATTATCTGCACTTATCTGAATGATTCTACGTAAAATGAAACTGAATCCATGATGACTTAGCTTGTCTTTTTCCATGTCTAGAATAGACTGGTACAGAAATTAGTTATTATAGTGAAACAAATTATTTGGTTAAATTAATTTCATATTTAAGCAGCAACAGTTTAAAAATAAAGTGAATAGTAACATCTATTTGACACAGAAAAGCTATTTCCGCTGTTCAGAATGCATATCCTGCTGTGAACTTTTGGCACTAGTGGCCTCAGCAAATTGACTAGAAAAGCCTAAAATTTTCCTATTTAACTTGCATTCTGTTATAAACGTATCACACTTTTATCAGCAATAACCTATAATTATTACATATAGAAAAGCTAAAACTCAATTTTAATACTGATGTTTTTGTAGTGAATATTGAATCAAAACTTCTGTATGTAGTTAATTACAATAAACAACTTGTATGTATGTACAAAAATATGACGCACGTATAAGAGTATATTTACCAATTTTTTATTTATTACAACCGTATGACACTGAAAATATTATAGCATGTTGTACATTCTTAGTAGATTTAAAACACGAAGACTGGTTGTAACTATACCTTGCGCAGATCTACAGTATGAAACAAATTACACAACAGTTTATATTATCTTCACCAGCCAGATTTCTAAATATATACACACTACTACAGCTGATGGCTTCACTTGGGAAGCTGAAGCGAGACGAGACTGGGGAGCTTTCAACATCGCGTGAGAACAGGCGAAACCAAGTCATCCTCATCCCATTCCAGTGGGATGAGGATGTGAAATGAGAAAGAAGTAAAAACTGTCCGTGTGGGATGATGGAATGATCAGCAGTATCAACACATCTAAGTCAACGATTCGCTACAGTACGTCCATGTAAAAACAATCAGCGCGTGGCTAATTTTTGCGTAAGGGAATTTTCCCATATAGGTCTAGCCTTTAGGTCTAATTTTAGGCATCCCACGGAACAACAAAGAGGAAAATTAGTAAATTACTTACAAAAATAAAACAGCGATGCTTATTAAAAAGAGAAACGCCTTCGATAGACTGTATATATAATAAGTATTATATATATGCCTACATATATAGTTAGATAGATAGATGAACGGATGGATGGATGGATGGATGGATGGATGGATGGATGGATGGATGGATGGATGGATGGATGGATGGATGGATGGATGGATGGAAGGATGGATGGAAGGATGGATGGATGGATGGATGGATGAATGGATGGATGGATAGATAGATAGGTAGGTAGGTACCTTTAACGGTGTTAACCTAAAATATTAAAACAAGCCGCATTTTGCAAAACATGAGACTGTTTTTCACTGTAGAATAAATTGTGTTAATTTGTAAAGTAAGATCTCAGATCTGTCAATCACTATAGATAAACTATAGCACTTTTACGTTAACTGTATTTGCTAAATACTATAAACAAAACAGTTTCACATCATTACAGCAGGAATTCTATACAGGTAGAAATTTTGTTCAATCAGTATTTGGTTTTAGGTCTTAACGTTAGTGATGCTAGCTGGTCTAGCAAAAATGTTCCTGTTTTAAGTAAATGTAGTTTTACTGCTTAAAACAGCACATTTTATGCGAGTAGGTCTATATTTCCATTTTATTCGAATATGTACAAAACATTGATTAAAAACCGTCTGAAATACGAAAAAGACCTTTACGAGAGTCAGCGTTTATGTCTCAAATTTCACAATAAACTGTTATGGCCCAATCTAAGATTTGACAAAATCAATTTTGCGCAAAATCCTACAATACTATTTATGAAGACTTTTTATGAAAACGATGACGATTAAAGAACACGCTAGGTCTCATTTTCAGATCACTATAACATATAGTCTAAAATATAAAGAACTAGCATGTTCTTGAACGTCATCGTTTACAATAATTAAGTCTTCATAAACAGAATTGTAGGATTTTGCGTAAAATTGTTCTTGTCAAATCTTAAATTGAACTGCACAGTTCAAGATTCGTCTCGATAAACACTGGAAATGCAAAACAGAAAAATAAATAGACCCCCCCCCCCCACTTTGCCACAGTGGCAATTGGAAGTCTTGTCACACACTTCATGATCGCAGTGTGGCCACTTATTTTCTTTATTTTCATTATTTTTAATAAAGTAAACAAGGAAGAGTGGAGCGGTCCATAAGCTGTTATGCTTAACCCCTATACTTCGACAGCAATAGTAGTGGTAAATATGACCATAACAGTTTATTGTGAAATTTAGGACATGAACACTGACTCCCTCTTAAAGAACTTTTATTAGTCTATTAAAATTCATTTCCAGCGATATACTTCAGCCAATTTAATCAAACACATTAACTGCTATTATATAAACTGATCAATCAATTATAAATATATAAATTTATTAATCTAAATTAATTTTATTGCACGATCTTCAAAGAAAGATAAAAGGCCACCAGAGTGCAGTTGCATGCAGTGGGTTTCAAACTACAGGATAGACAGCGTATTCACCGATGGCACACATGTTTTTCCCTCGTAAAATTCGTATATGCCCGTCATCACCCCATCCGGTTCCCCAGCTAAAAAAAGCAAAAGCAAAAATAAGTCATTAGTGTTTATGATTTTTATGACAGCACAAAATAATTAGACTGCTATTTGCTTCCTCACTCACTGACTCACTGACGGAACAGTAGTTTGGCTGTTTTTCTTCGTTGTTGTTTGCTTGTTAGTTGGTTTGGTTGGTCACTGGGTAGTAATTAGCTGATTAAATGTCAAGTAAGAACAAGGCAAATAAAACAGCAAGCCAGTGAATAAGGTGAATGAGAAAGGGAAGCTGTCTGTAGGAATTGTTGAGTGGTAGTAGGTAGATAAGTTACTTGGCTGCTTGGTTGGTCGGTTGGTAAGTTGGTTGATTGGTTGGTTAGCTAGCTGGTTTGTTGGCTTTGGTTTTGGTTGATTGGCTGGTTGGTTGACTGGTTTGGTTTATAAACTTCGTTTATAATACTTATTTTTGTCAAAATTTTCATTGCATATTATCGAGCGGGCAGAATAACAAAGTTGTCACAGGATGTGTTCTTAGCGACGAAAGTTAAGCAGTGCCAAGGCCTGGTGAATGAATTAATTGCTGACAAACATGGAAACTATTTCTAGGCTACTATGCTGTCCCATCAAGTGTCTCATTTTAAAGACTGACTGGCTAGTTAGCATCTGTCTGGTTGACTCACCAACTAGCTGAGTGACTGATTGGCTGGTTGGATGGCTGACTGGGTAACAGACGGACCAACCTACTTATTGGCTAACTGACTAGACAATCGACCGACTTACTGATATTGAAAATAAAAAGATGAGCATACCACCCCACCTGCCAACCGACCAATGTATGACTTACATATAACTCTATACTTATAATTAGTTTATACCTGTTTCGAATTGTCCAATAAGGAAGCCCAGTTGCCTCGTCTACTCCGTAGCCAATCACAACTACTGCATGTTGCATAACAGCATGCTGTTCGCAAGCATCGAATACTCCTTTGAATATAAACGGGATAGATAAAAGAATAAAACTATTCTTATAGTAATTGTGCATTAACAGAATGTAAAATGTCGAGAGCATGTGACGTGTATCCTATAGCATTTATTAGAAACAGAAACGGTGAAGCTTAGATTATCATGGATACCCAGTGACTCTGTCAACTGAAACGTCGATTTCAAAGATGCTAGCAAAGTCCCATGGATATAATTAGTGCGAGTCAATCGTGGCAACAGTATATTCGCAGTATGTGGAATGTTTACGTATTAGTGATCATTAGAGAGTATTACACGACTATGCGTTGTCATGGAATCTGTCAGTTTGAAACGCCAAATCGAATTAAAATACGGTTGATTATAATGCTTCTTTTATTAGAGTACATTAATGTTGGCATAAATAATTTAAAATTACTGCGGCAATAAAATTAAAAATGGCGTTTATTCCCATCAGTTTCACCAAACTAAAACTTAATTTGGCGAGGGTGAAAATAATTGCTTTAAACAAATTTCCGCTACTTCTGAACATCAGCTGAAAAAATATATAAAGATGGAATTTTACCTTCGCTATAATAAGCCATTTCTGGGCTCATTGCTATAGCAACAGTCACCGGACCATAAGTCTCAACAGCTTCCCGCAACTCTTCTTCATCTCCTCTGCGCACTAGTTTCCATTTTTTCACTCTGATGTCCGCATTTGCTTGTTTTTTCTTTTTCATTTTTGTAATGCAGTCAACAATTACCTTGACATAACACGAGATAATATTTGGAGAGCGATAAATAAGTCACCGAAATAACAACTACCAATAGGCAGTGAAACACAGACACACAAAAAAACGTTTTTGACTGATTTGGAATAGTACAATAGTAATTCAAAGACCCCTGGTTCGAATCCTGGGCCCAGTTTTACAAAGCCTTTACTAACTTAACTACGCCGTTATTAATAGTTAAATGAATGTAAAAACGACGTCATTAGCTTAGTGACAGCTTTGTGAAACAGTCCCCAGGCTTAGTGTAGAATCAAACTCGGTTAAGAAATAAGAAATTTAATAAATTGAAGTTTGTCCCACCCTTAACTAAATTATGGCTTACATCTTGCATATAAGGATATGTAGTTTCAGATGCTAAACCATTCTTCTTCATATAGTCATATGCAACATGCATAAATCCTAATGCAGAACATCCAGCCTCTCCAGAGATACAGGTAACTAGCTGCTGCTCACTGCCATCAATCAGTTCACCTGTTTCTAAAAACCACTGACATTCCAAAGCAGCGACCTAAAAAGTAAACCAACCTGCTTGTTGTCACTTTAAAGTATCAAATCTTTTTAAAAAATTAACTACTCATAAGCTAAAAACAAACTACCAACAAATTGGTGTTAGATAATGGTGATGCGGTAAAATTAGTGAAAGTTTACATATTCATTAGTGATTATACATCACATTTTCGAAGAATCAAATTGTCAGAGAATCAAGTTCATTTCTCATTTGCTTTGTATGCTCGGCGATTTCTAATAGATAAGTCTTTGGTCTTCGCTATCAAACTGACATCTAAGTGCTTCCAATCCTGACCTTGAAGTTCGACAAAATAGTGAAAAAACCAGAAGCCGCCCCACCAAGTTACCAGAGATCTTTTTATTATTTCACAATGTGAAGGTGGTAGCCAGCATAACTTGAAGCTGTTTGAATTGGTAAATCATAAATCATTAATACGTGGGCAGTTGGAATTTACCTGCAATTTCTAAACTATACATATTCTAACAATATCAAATTCCGAATAAGGTTTTAAAATGCATGGTGCCAGTTGGCAGTATAGCAGAATAACCTCAAACTTTTAAAATATAAATGATAAAAAACTGACTTACAGCTGAAAATGCCCAACAGGAATTGCACTGACCCTGGTTTCTAACTGGATGTAAGCAACCAGTGTCGCGCCAGTCCCAGCCTGAGTCATTATATACAGTGTTATTGTGATCATCTGTCATCTCGACATTCCTGATTAGATCGTTATCAGCGGTTTGGAAAGATGATGTGACTTTGAAATCCGAAACTTTTTCTTCTGTTCTTACAGCTGTAGACGCTTGCGAAGTAGACATTTTAGTAGTCGGTATAGTTCCAATCGTTGCAGGCTTGCCTTTTCCTTTCTTCTTTTTCGTTTTTCCTGGTTTCGTTTTTCCTGGTTTCGTTTTCTTCGCCTTTCTCTTTTCGCGAAGGAGTGCATTACTGTTATTACTGTCATTATTAACAACACCATCACCATTACCAACAGCACCAAAAGTTGATTCTACTGTAGTTGACTCGTCGTCCGTGTTGCTTCCTCTGGTGGTCACTAGAGAACAATATGACGGCATGGCCGTTCTGTTTTGAGGAATTCCTGCATCAGAATAGTTACCGTCGGTATTGTTAGAAGTAGCTGTTGGTTGTGATGCAGTTTCATTGCTCGAGTTTAAAACACAGTCTGAGCGTTCATTTTGTGACTTGGACAATTCTAACTGCTCTTGTACTTCAATAGTTACTACACCAAACCCTGTCATCGTCTCGATTATTTCATCAACTTCCTAAATGAAAAATGTGAATACCTAATAGATCCTTAATCATTGTCAGCACACCTCTGTGCATCTACAGTTGCTACTTATATATAAAGAATTATAATAATAAAAAAAGTTGTTACTTCTATTGCGAAAGGCTAATACGTGAACAACACTTGGCTAAGAATATTTAAACACATGTAATTATCTTTTAAAATCTCCACACTTTTGGTGTAAAATGAAAATTTGTTTACAAAATTTACCATGTCGGCGAACTCGTTGATCTTCATTGTAAAATGGGAACTACCCATCTTAAACTTTTCATTGTGTTTTTTAACTCTGTCAGCATTTTTCTGATATTTCTTATGACGCCGTATAGTGTCTTCACTATCTCGATATTTTCTACCTGTAAAATCATTAATTGTATGAATGTCGCGCACCTGGATGATCGACGTTTTCTGTTTTTAACTTTCACTTTTAGTTAAATTTCACGAAATTAAACTTTCACTGAGTTCCACAGGATTATACGACTGTCACGCAATCGAACAAGTGCCTAATGTTGTATTCTTGCGTTTTACCCAAACTCTTTTTTCTTAGTCATTTTTCCTTTCCGTGTTCTTTCCCTTTTTGTTTTTACGTGCATCACCTTTGCTATCATTTAGCAAAGTAACCTCACACTCCCAAATTTACCGTTGCTCTTCGTTTTCAATCATTTGCTTGACGTTGTTTTACATATTGTTTACTGACTCTTTTTATTCCCATTTATTTTTTCCCAATTTTCTGCTTGTTTCATATGTCTTCTCCACCTTTCCTATTATGATATTTCACTCTTCTCTTTGTTTTGTCTATTGCAAACTAGCCTGTTATGCCTTGTTCTATGCTAATTTGTCCAAGGAAGCACTGTTGCGCGAGATAGACTGCCCTGCCATGTTCTACGCAGCCTCCCCTTATTCATATCTCTTCTATGATTACAATGTTAAAATCGTAAGAAATGTTGCGCATCTTCATTTAACTACTTGTAAAATAAAAATATTTGAAGAAAATTTAGCACTTCTAGATCTAGCTAAAATGCTAGAGCTGGAATATTGCACAGGAAGTACATTATACTGACGAGATGATCTGTAGTAAACGAAAATAATTATAATAATTAAGGTTTTACACTCAGTTTGTTAGACATAGCAGACATTTTCATTTTTTTCTTGCGTTAAAACTCACGCAAGCAGCAAAACGAAAACATGAATAGCATATAACAGAAAATAAATAGCAAATAACACCTTACAAGTAATAATACAATTACAGTATTTGTACTATAGTAATTTTGTAACATAAGTGATGATAGGGAAAAGTAGCATGAAAAACGGTACAGAAGGGCCAACCAATTATAGGATTGCAAAAGACCAGTGATCGTCATGTCGGTTTCTCTTTTTTGTTTAAGTATCAGAAAAATTACATAAAGCATCATAATGACGCGAGTAAAAATGCACATGAATTTAAAATGTACTTACGAAATTTTATTTTGTAATCATTGAAATCTGGAATATCGTGCACGACAGGATACCTTCGATGCCGCTTCTGCCTTTTTACGTTCTTAAATCGTCTGATATTTTTCACCTTTATTGTTCTAGACCTCTGGTTAGCCCTAGTTCCAGCGTCGTTCTGCCCTTGTACACGCGGTTCGTCAATCAGTACAGCCCTATTGTTATTTACATTAGCGCTAAGTCTCATTTCGCTTCGTACAGGTCTATTATCATCTACGTTAGCGCTAAGTCTCATTTCGCTTTTCTCAACACTTTTTCTGGGTTTTGCTACGCCTAATTTCTTTTTTTCTTTTGTTGCAACAAAGTGACCTCTTAGAATAAGCACAGCTAACAAAATTAACACTGTAAAACGAGCCATGTTTAAAGCAAATAAAAACAGCAACTAAAATTCTGATGAAACAAACTGTGAGCCTACTGACGTGATCTTTAATTTTTTATACAAACAGGATATCCTGTTTAGTTTGATTTTCTTTAATAAGGTCTAGAAAGCTAGAGTGTGTCCCATTTCCGATCAGCTGCTCTGTGTGAAGGCCAGTAAAAAATTATTGATATAAACATTTAATAAGTTCATTAAATTATTTTAATAATAATATTTAACACGCAATAAGTAATAATAACAAACTAGTTGACAATGTTTCTGACATAGTCAGAAACTGAAGATTTTTGCAAACAATAGCTGTAAATTTCAGCCTTAAAAATGAAGAGATGAGCGCTTTTTTGAAAATGCTTATTTTCTTTTATTGAATTGCTTGAATACACGGAAAGTGCATTTCACAGTAAAACCTCAGCATTTAACTGTTCAGCCCATCACCCACGGGTCAAAGGTCAACAATTTCCGCGTAACTTGTATCATTCAGTTTGTCTCGTTGAGACCTTTCATTTGATACGCAACAACCTACTTTTGATAGACCTTGGAAGGCATTTCTCTCCGCGACCCCTATTTTGCACCCTAACTGGGTCACAGGTTAACGATTCACATTGTAACCTATACCGTTCGATTGGCCTCATCAAGGCTTTTTATTTGATATGCTACACGGTACTATTCGTAAACACGCGATGCATTTCTGTTCCCGACCCCCATTTTTCGATTTTTGCCACCTAGCGGAAAATTTTGTTACACGCGAGCGTCCTATATTTTGCGAAGTGCAAGGCCACGACACCACCTAGCCACATACCAAATACTGTGGCCCTAACTCAAAAACCATGGGAGCAGATAGATCATAAAGAAAAATGAATGAGCTCGGTGACATTTAGCACGGCAACTCCGGTCACTTGTGTACATAGTAACTTTGCCCTTCCCCCTTGACCAATGGTTAGCGGTTGCTATATTGTTGTACGTCCCCCGCCCAGGGCTATTAACCCTGCGAGTTTGGTGACCCTGACTTGCAAGACTTAGGAGTTATACTATGACAAAATCTTAATTAGTATATTTGATGCAGTGACGTATAGTTATGATTATTATGATCTTTTGGAACCCCTAGGCTAATGAAATTATGGAGGCCTCTCAGACGGGGCCCTACTCCAACTCTCCCACATCCCATCCGTCTTGAATACTTTTAATCTATATTTTAGCGACATTTACATGGCTTGAAGCAAATTCATTATAAATTCTTTAAGTAAACTAGAATAGCTGTGTTTTGTTTGTCAATAAAAACTTACTTTACGAAATACCACTATTTTACTATTTATTGGAAACCAAATTAGTACATATTTCAACACAACCACAGATTTTTACCAAATGTTAACAAAGCCTGAGGCCCCACAAGCTTGAGGGGCTCTAGGCTGCAGCCTGTACTAGCATATACAATAATTCGGCCCTGCATGTTTAGTTCAAATTTTGATACTGGCGCTTTGAAAAAAGCCTCAGCTTATTTGTTTCATTACAAACTAGCCCGGAGTGCAAAACGTTTAGTAGTCGCTCATTGGGTTTATTCAGCCCTATAACGTGGACATGTCATTTAGAACATTTTACTGTTGTCAGACAATCCGATTCTTCATGATATTTCATTTAGAACGCCCGCGTTCAACGCTGAAGTGAAAATCGTTTTATTGCAAAAAAATTTCAATATGTTGTAAATCTATTGTCGCGTCATAATATAAAAAACTCGCTAAAAACTTACTACACGATCTTCGAGAATAAGGACAACATCACGACAAAATAGACGGCTTTATAAAGTTACTTCACATGCAAGTAACCCAAAAATAAATTTTAATTACTTTTAATGGGGAAAGTCATCACTCGCGCACACTAAATTTAGAACGTCTGAATTTTCAATTTGAACATGAGTCTTCCTCAGCTATGTAAAAAACTGAAATTAAAGTTAATATGTCAGTACACAATGAGTTTCTACAAGCAATGCTCCTCAACTATGTAACATCTAAAATACAAGGTTTATATACAGAATGAGTTATAGTTCTGCAAAATTTGTCATCAGTTTAATTTTCAGATACACCGCAACTAACAAAACAACGTAATTGAGTCGAAATGTCCTGAAATTAGTGTGAATATTTTATGAATAAACACCAAATTTTACAAAGTGAACATTCTCATCCTATATTTATTCATTCTTGGCCAAGTCTAATTTTTATCCAGGTGATCATGCTTTAAGAATTCCTGCATCCCAGAAAAATGGGAAAATGTGTAGAAGCCATGGATCACATGATTAGCTAAATCAATAGTGTTCTGGACACCGTTCACATACCAGCTTCAGTATTGACTGCACACTCGGCGTCATGCGTGGGCTTCCTTACATTTACAATGCATGAGGGTGGCTTCAATCACAGGGTCTAATTAACTACCGCAATCCTTTTATGCAAATTATTGATTTTTTTTTCAAAAAGCTAAGATGGTTTATTGCATATTCTGCTAAATTAGTTCTGCATTAGTTCACATAGAAGTCGGACATTTTACTTAGTTGTAGTAGGCCTGTGAATATTTCACCCCCGCTCCTAAACATTTTAACATTGCTGTCATTTGCGGACGCAGGTATTGATCTCATGGGCGACGGCCATGTTTTTCTTATCCTTACGTCATTCATTCATTAAGAGCGCAGCAAGAAAGTGAAGATTTTTCTGTCCAGTATGGAACAGTAACAAAATGTTTTATTTGTGATATACCACAAACTTCTTTACTGTATTTTGAACTTCATTTCATTACCTGATAGGTGAGTTCATGTTGCAATAAAATTGTTATAAAGTAGCCTGAACCTGTTGGAATGTGAAGTGGGTGAGTCATGTACATAGTTAAATAAGGACGATAGCTTTCACAGCGTAATTTAATGCTGATAATACAGTGAATATTATATAGTCTAAGGAATCAACGAAGGTCTGACGAACACTTAATAAGGGGATTAATAAGATAATCTTTTATTTTGTTTCTTGTAGAAATGCATAGAGAATTATTATGCGGTTATATTGTGAGCAGTTATATAATGGGAGCAGTTATATTTAGGCCTATATGCTAATCTATTTAGGTATTACAATTTCAACAACTTTATGAAATTTTTTTAATCATTGCTTTGGGGAATTTGCGTCGTATTGGGTGTTTTGTACGTGTAGTGTATAATGAACGAACAAAACGGTGGATAAGTGAGTAGACAATTCAACACTTGAGTGGCCATGCACTGAAACCACTGTACAAGTGAGCGTAGAAAAAGCACGCAAATGAATGAACAAAATAAGTCGTTTCTTTTCAGCTATTTAATCATTAATAAAATCTTCACCTATTGTCAATTTTAATATTTTCAGATTTTAATTCTTCTTCAAACCTACTACTCAATAGGAGAGCGAAAAGAAAACTTTCAGGGCCAAGTGCTTGGACGCTAAGTGTGGTAAAGGAAGTCAAGACAGAGGAGTGGTGAAAGACCGTCTCAGAATGTCTTCGGTAAAGGTGGCAGTTCGGGTTCGCCCGATGAATAAAAGGGAGATAGATAGAGATAGTAAATGCATTATTCAGATGGACGGAAATACCACTGGTAAGTTTATTAAAAGATTAAGTGAATAAAGGAGCAATGCCATGAAATGTAAACGTAACGCACCGCAAAGTAACTTTATTACGTCATGTGTAACGTATTGTAACATAATATTATAACATAAAAAAGGAACCATTAACTTAGTGCTAGGTTTTGCGTACAATCCTGAGCTCTGCAACCAGACCAGGTTTACATTTTGTTAGGCTCACTCTGTGTTTAATTTACTCTGTACCTAGGCTCACTTTTTGTCTAATCTCACTCCTCTATGTCTAGATCTAGTATCCTATATCTAGTTCACTCTGTAGATAGGCTCACTGCGCCTAATCTTACTGGCCACTGCGCCTATCCTTAATCACTCTGTCTAGTACACTCTGTGTCTAAGCAGATTTTTGTCTAAGCTTACACTGTGCCTTAAGTCACTCTGCGTCTA
The DNA here is from genome assembly GCA_030141605.1 of Tubiluchus corallicola. Taxonomy (NCBI): domain Eukaryota; kingdom Metazoa; phylum Priapulida; class Priapulimorpha; order Priapulimorphida; family Tubiluchidae; genus Tubiluchus; species Tubiluchus corallicola. The sequence goes on along the minus strand of JAQGDQ010000228.1, from coordinate 17,308 downwards.
GACTAATTATGTGTCTATAAGTTTTCTCTGTATGTTTAAGCTTATTCTGCGTCTAAGCTAAAACTCATATTCACTCTGCGTCTAACCACACCGTGTTCTAGGCTCACTCTGTAACTAGCTAGGCTCACTTTGTATCTAACCTTGCTCAGTATTTATGCCTATTTTATGTCTAGGCTCATTCTGCATGCTCAGCAAACAACATTTTCACAACATAAATTTCTCAAAAATGTCAGTTTTGTTTATGATGGACTACGAGACTACTCACTTATAATTAAGCATGTTTTCATTTTACTTACAGATAAGTATTTTCGCAGACCACTAAAATATTTAATTTTCACACATCAATACTGATACAAAATTATCTCAAAGATAGACAACAACGAGTAAAGTTAGATACAACCAACTTTTCTGACTGGGCCACGTTAAACAGAGGTATACCGCAAGGAACACTACTAGGTCCGTTATTATTTTGCCTATATATAAACAACATATCCAGTGTATTAAAACACTCACAAATAACGCAATACGCTGATGACACTACAATCTACATAGCCCATGAAAATGTCCAAACTGCAAAAAATTATTTAGAAGAAGATATAAAAAATATAAATATGGCATTTAGTCATTACAAGCTAAAAATGAATAATGACAAAACAGAATTCATGATACTGTCACCCTCATTAAATACTAATGATGCATCATCAACCACTTTGACAATAGATAATGCTGTAATCAAACAAACTAACAATGTTAAATTCCTGGGCATACAAGTAGACAATAATCTTTCATGGGATGATCACTTTAATAACATATACACAAAAATGGCATCTAGCACATCATATCTCCGACAAGTTAAAGGGCAACTAACAAAGGAAACTAAAACACTAATATATAAAACTTTAGTTCTACCACACTTCTTATATGGATGTACGCTACTTCAAAAAACCAAAAGAGAAAATTACTTAAAATTAAATCTCCTTCAAAACTATGCGTTGAGATTGATAGCTGGGTACTCATACAAACACAAGGCAGGTAGACAAAAATTCAAAGCTTCAACAACTAACCTGAGAAAAACTTTAAAATTCCCAATCATTGAAGCACACAAAGAATATTTTACTCTGCTTTTTATATTTAAATACATTAACAACATCAGCAAACCATTCCAGAATAACAGATTTACCTTTTTTCCAAATCCTATCGTTAATTCCAGAACATTCAATCTAAAACAAATTAGGACAAATACCCACTATGGAACGAACTCTGTAATCAAACAAGCAATTTTACTTTGGAATTCTCTACCATTACAGGTTAAACAAATCAAGTCCCTATCAGCGTTTAAAACAAAATTAAAATCATTAATATTAACCAGATATGAAATACCATCACACCAGTACGACAACATACACACTAATTCCGAATTCATATACCCACGGCCATATTAATTAAATCATAGTTTTTTTTTTATATTTTTTTGTGTATAGTTGTAAATATGTTTGATTTTATTCATCATTACTGCACAGTAGTTTAGATTGCACTGACGCATTTGCCTTCAGCAGTGTAAGTTTTTATTAACTAACACTGATTGATTATCTCTATAAAGTTTTTATCAGTGATTATCAATGTTTTTAATGGCAAATAAAGATTATTATATATATATATATACGTAATTACAAGTATTTTCACCATAATTATAAAAATTACACTACTACATATTAAGCCATACAAACTTCAACCCATTAAATGTGCGCATATTTATATTAGTATATCATTATATTTTCGCGTAATTATCATAATTGTAATCTTTTAATGCAGGAGTTCATGCTCACTTTGTCATATTTTCACTGCATACTAATGTATTATTTCTTTTGGCACACCATGTATAAACAATAGACTTTTTCCCTTTACTAGACTTGTAGTCTTGCATCTATAATAAAAAAACCTGGCGATTATTAAACCTAATGCTGAAATATTATTTTTTACGTTTCAGCAATTACTAATCCAAAGCCGATGGTTCCAAAAGATGCTACAAAAACTTTTGAGTTTGATCATTCATACTGGTCTTATACTTCAGTAAGTAATTTATAATACATGTAATTGGATGCACGAGGCGATTCTGTAGAAATATATTCTGGGTATAGCAGTAGGGCGACCAGTGGCCACTGGCCACTAGCTAACAGAAATTTACGTGTATATTGAATGTCTATGAGTTGGGCTAGCCTCTGTCATGATGATAAATTTAAATTACCTTTAACTTTTTCAAGAGACTAAAAGATTTCGTGTATTAGTGTAAAGAAGAATCGGCGGCAGGTTTCCAAAATTTAATAAAAAATTAATCTTGAATTAATTTTACTAGTTCGATTTAGAAGAAGCAGTTACATCCATTTCTTATCAAATCACTGCTTCGTTGCTTGTGATTTATGTGGACATAATTCTGAATTATTTGTACAATACTTTCGCACTAATCTCAGAGCCCATCTCTTCTCGTGTTGTGGGCCCTTAGAAAACAGTTGACGCATCAAATCTGCTACTATTTCGCAAATTGTTGAGAAGAGACCGTCAATAACCGTGTTAGGTCTCTTATACTTTGCAAGCAAGTAAGACATTTGATACTGTAGAGAGAGGAATTCTTTTTAATAATCTACAGGCTACAAGCCACACTCAGGTGAAATGCACATGGTTCCAGTTCTACTAATACTATACTAAAGGATGTTAAACTTAGGAACTGAACATTAAGATGGTTATATGACCTATTCAGATTAGCACCAGTAAGAATCACCTTTGAAAAAACCTGGAAATTCCACTTGGCAAACCAAAAACACTGGATAACTAAGATAAATAAACATGTTCAACAGCTTGAATCTAGATTAGAAGCAGAAGAACTTATGCTGTTAGCTATAGGTAGAGGTGGATGGAGTGCTTTAATAAATGGTAATTAGGGATGAGCATCGAACGTTCGAATTTGATTCAAACAAGTTTTTTAGTTCGAATTCGATTCGAACCTAAAACTATATATACGAATAATTCAGCACTTCACATTATATTCTTTATCACTAAAACAATTGAAACATCACGCAATTAGAATAATTTAGCTGTGATTTCTGTGCACAATTTTAAACAAATTATTAGTTTTTTTACTGCAGAACAAAATCGAGTAATAAGCATGATCTTTGTAAGACTAATTCTTACTGGTAGTTCGAAAATCCTTCAATCTCAATTCGAAATACTGAAGTTCAGTTTGATTCGAATTCGAAAGTCACAAATTCGATTCAATTCGAATTCACTTTCTGGTAGAAAATGCTCACCCCTAATTGTAATGCCTCAATGTCTGCAATAGACGGAATGAGAATCTCATGATGATGATGAGAGATTTTGTCAATGATAGGTGTGTCCCAGTCGATTGTGATTAGCACCTTATGGTGGATGTTTCCCACAAGCAGAAGGTAAAACAGGAAAGCTTGACACTGGTTAATGTATGGGTTGACAAATACAAATGCCAATGTGTGAAATGCTACGCGGAAAGTGTATTATTAGTGGCTGGATACTAGCATTAGCACTTGGTAGCTGTGGTGCTCTTAGTGGTGAATAGCATGAGGGTGAATATCATGTTAGACTGGTGAACTGGAATTGATAGTTTGAAATATGTGGCATCCAAGTGGGCACTTTTCTGTTTTTGATTATTTTTTATTAATTTTTTTTATTAAAGGTGACAAACCATGTATTCTCGTTCTCATTCAAGTTGGATATTGTGGAAAGTCTTGAATCATTAAGTAGAAAATCATTGTAATCAGAGATACGATGTGTTTTCTGTTTTACTGAGCACATCTTGGCAGTTCCTTAGGGCAAGAGACCTAGCTTAAGCAACAACGATCAATGCTGTCTGTCAATGATCATAGATACGTTTATGTATAATAAATGTACAAATTAATAATTTATAAAACAGGTAGTAATAGAACACATATTCATTATGTTAGTCTAACATTGATTGTATTGAATGTATTAAAATCTACGTCATCTTCAGATGCAGTTTTGTTTTTGGTCCATAATCGTACAACTGGCACCATATTTAATTTTACATATTGTCTACCATAATTTTTCAGTATTCTTGTTGAAAGAAACCTCTTTGAGCAATATTAGCTATTACTGCAGAATGTTTAACTTCAAATCAAGTAAACCAAATGTGATAATAAAACACAGACACGGCAAATAATGAAAACTTTTATTGAAAATAGCTTACATGCGTGATTTGAATTTTAATGGAGTTATTATTTTAATGAATGTCATGGCTTTACTTTTAATCAGCTTTTCTAATCATTCTAATATTGCTTTACGTACAAACTTTATTGCTGCTGTTTACTGAGCACTTAATGGGTCGTGCAGATGTAATGAAAATTTTCATTTTATTTTTCAGCCAGAGGATCCTGCGTTTGCTTCCCAACAAAAGGTTTACGAGGATATTGGAGAAGAGATGCTTGAGCATGCATTTGAAGGGTGGGGAAGTGTTCTTGCTGTAATGTTGAAAATATATGTTGTTAATTATGATGTTGTAAATGTGTAATTTTTATTTTCTTTCTAATAGCATTGCTTTACATTTTCATGAAATTAGTGCAGATGTATGATAAACTGGAGTGAAACAGGGCCATCTTAATAACATTATTGGCTCTCAGACAAAGTAGTGGACTAGGGCCTCCACTTACACCACAACCACAGTAATAAAAATGTAAAATTAAACATACACTCATATCTTGCTTTGACGGACCTCGCTTTTACGGATATCGGAAAAATCGGACAAACTCTGGACCGTTAAAAGTCCAGCATACTACGGACAGTCCGTTGTTTCGCGAGCTGACCGCTCGTTGGCGGGCCATCACTTTGTTTACATCAGTGCAGCCAAGCAGCGTGTAATGACACGTGTGTAGCTTGTATATCAGGAGTCGCCTATACTGGACATTTTTGAGACAATTACGCAATTGATTCTACATTGCCGTTAGTGTAACACATGGCACCTACTGTATTGGCTTAGTATCGGTTAATACGGACAATCGGAAAACTTGGACCAACATTTCCCCGCTTTTGTCCGGCAAACCGAGATATGAGTGTATATTAATTGTATTGGTACAACATTTGATTAAACATTAAAAAACATGCTTTACAGCAAAGATTAATCAACACAAACATTTGAACATTTTAACATGAGCATTGAAAAACACAGAAATGTTTGTGTTATGTTATGCAGCACATATTACACATCCATGCTCGTGAGGTTGCAGAGGTGAAGTGATACTAAATCAGCGGTGAATGCCATGTCCACTTGTAACATAGGGCCAACAATAAAAATACTTCTGTTTCCGTCTATCGCCCGGGTAATATTTTTTTATCGCTCATCCGGGCAGGAATTTTATAATTGCTTTTGTATGTTCATATGCTTACCTGACCCAGTCATTTAAAATGTATAATGCAATAATTATTTCAGGGAATGCAGGATACAGCCATGTTTTTCTATGGCTAACTCTTCGCCAGGGTTGCCATTTTGAATGACGCTCATTGTGTTCGAGGCCAAAAAGTATCATATTTTCTGCCAAATTAGTGTATTAATGGTCGAGTAGTGTTGCCGCTTATATCATAATTACTATAATATAAACATTCATGGTAAAAAAAAGAGACTATGCAATGATCGATAGTTATACAATAATTTAGTAATGCAAAACCAAAAACAAAGCATGAAAATATGTGCATTGAAAAAAAAGAAAACGTTGCTGCTAACCAGTGGGAAATAAACGAACTTTGATTTCAACTGATTTTGATATTTCACGATTCAGCTTTGAATAGTCACAAACCTCCCTCCCTACTGACACCTTTTGAGCTCATGAGGTAAGACAGAAACGATTTTTTTTAGGCTGGCCTAAAACAAATATTTAGTATAGTTATGTTCTATGCCCCTATGCTCTTGGGGCCCCCGGGCGACTGCCCAGCATGCCTATGCATTAAGATGGCCCTGGGAGTGGAAAAGTCATCAGTAATGTTTTATTCTTTGTAAGTTAACACCTGTTTTTAGTAGGATGATGATTGTTCTCACTGTCATTTTGCTGTGATCACCAGTAGTAGTAGTATAGAGCTGTCGCCTATATCATCATTTAAAATTCATGCGGCAAGTCTATTTTCAGGTACAATGTTTGTATTTTTGCTTATGGACAAACAGGATCAGGGAAATCCTATACGATGATGGGCACGGGGCATCCAGGGCAAGAAGGAATCATTCCACGAATATGCGAAGATCTTTTTCGGAGAATTAAGAAAAGCGAAGATTCGGACATGACTTATTCTGTTGAGGTACAGTTTTAATGTATTTTTAATGTATCGCCCATATGATCATTTTAGCTGCAAAGTTAGTTTTGGGATTTAAGAAAAACGTTTTAGAAATTTGTATATAATAATTAGAGTCATATGATAACTTTTCATACTAGTAGAAAGTTGTTGGAAGGAGTTTACAATTCCCCACACAATTTAAATACCCTCACCCTAATCCTAATCCTGTTCACTGAGTAATTTGTTGTATGTGAGGAAATGTAAACTTTAACCAGCCAAGTTGTCTTTTTGTGCCATGGTGATTAAAAACAAGATGTTTTAAATGCTTGAACTTGAATGTTGGAAAACTATTTTAAAGGAAATGACATCGCAGTGATACAAAAAATGTCTTAATTTTGTCAAGATCAATGAATAATACAAAAGTTCTAATGCTCAGATATAAATGGGCTCTATTAGTGCAATGCTGCAGATTTTGCATATCCAATATTAAGTAAAAAAGAACAAAAACTTTAGCCAGTTGCTGAATGCAAGATATCTATTGCACAGTCAAGTTAGCAAACATACTTAATCACTTAAACATCTGTATGTCCATTAAAATTCGAGTTACTACTTAGCATGATTTTTTAATTGCATTTTTCAGGTTAGCTATATGGAGATCTATTGTGAAAGAGTGAAAGATCTGCTTAATCCAAAGAATAAAAGTAATTTGAAGGTCAGAGAACATCCACTGCTTGGTCCGTATGTAGAAGATTTAGCTAAATTGGCAGTTTGCAGCTACAGTGATATACAAAATCTTATGGATGAGGGCAACAAGTCCAGGTAACATTAGTAATGTTTAAAATTAGTGCACTTTAATTCTAAATACTTTGTGATTAGTGCAAAGAAGCCAAGCAAAAAGGGAAGTTCAGCTTATTTTAATATTTGGGGAAAATGATAGAAAGTTTCAACAATAAAACTGTGATAAGCATTTTATGTAATTAGTAAGATCAATTTAAAGTTCTGATTACTTTGGCAATATTTAAATTTCTTTTACATTATTAAGCAAAGCAATCTTTGCGCTTATTGTCTATTGTGATTTTAATATTTTTAATTGTACGTTAAAATGCAACGAATATTGTTCGAGGGTTGCTTCTTCCTTTAATAGGCATAGCTCAATGGTAAAGTTATCAGACTTTTTCATTTTTGCCTGGAGATTGCCGTTCATCACGGTGTTACAACACCATTATAAATCTAATCAGTTTTGAGGATGTAGTGATTGAAACTGCATTATAAGACTAATGGTGATTTCAAAGTTGTCTTAACTGTTAACTCAAATCATTTCTGTTAGTTCAGTAAATTCTCTAGCATCTACTAGCATCTACCTTGTTCAATTAAGCACAAAAGGTAGAAAATAAACAAGGGTGTTGGCCAGCTTTAACTGGCTGTATAAGATAAACAACTCAAAAACTCTCAAAAAAATTTCAAACATTAATTTCGTTAAAATTTAAATTACAAATAAAGTTCAGTAAATATTGTGTTGTTTTAAATGTTGTCTAATAAGTTGGTATTAAAATCAGTATTTTACAATTATGTTTTTCTTTCAGAATTAACATTACAAGGAATTTTTTTCTGAATTGTTTTTTACAGACACTCATTTCAAAAACTCGATTTCACATACTTCCTTACCTTTTTTTAATTTACTTTCTGAAAAGCATTTACGACCAAATCAGAAAATTGTGCATAGAGGCTAAAACCTTAATAAAAATGTTATTGCAGAACTGTAGCAGCGACTAACATGAACTCGGAAAGCAGCCGTAGCCACGCTGTATTTACAATTGTTTTTACACAAAAACGATTTGACAAAGAGACTGGATTGGAAACCGAAAAGGTGCTTTTTTCTGGAAAATCAGATTAAATTTTACATGCTGATATACTTGTTTTTAATCTTAATTATAATACTGGCAATAATTTTATTGCACTGTGACAGTCTTGCGAGAAAAATGTTTTCAAAATTCCTAGTTTCTGGAATTACAAGTCTGAAACATTTTTGAAATGATTTCACATAATTTGATGCATAATTTATATTTTTATTGTAATTTTGCTTTTTGGTGATAAGTCATTTCTCAATAAGAAAACTTGGGATACGAAGATTGCAAATTTTGCAAGTTTATTATTGATGCTTGAGTCGAAGGAATACATACAATTATTAGTAATTGCTAATTGGTTATCAAGTAATTAGTAATTACTTTAGCATTACCAGATAACCAGACATTGTGCTGCTATTTTTTTCTTTGTAAGTATTTTTGTAAACCTTTTATTTTCAACCTGCTTATTTAAATATAATTTAAATATAATACATGTCATCTACATATCTAATATCCTGTATGATTTATTGTGCTTAGGTCAGCAAGATAAGTCTTGTTGATTTAGCTGGAAGTGAACGTGCCGATTCAACTGGTGCCTCAGGTACAAGACTGAAAGAGGGCGCCAATATTAACAAGTCACTCACAACACTTGGCAAAGTCATTTCTGCCCTCGCTGAGATGGTATGTTTGCTGATTTATTGATTTTACTTATGTTTTCAATATTTTTGCTATTTCATTTTGCTACGATTTGTTTTTTTTTTGTTTGCTTGTGTTGTCATTTTGTATTCATTTTTTAGTTGTTGGTTGTTAGTGCAGGAGACGTAAGACTCAGATTAGTATTTCTGATAAAAAGCTTCACGTTTTACTGAGTTTTCATATTTGAGTGCTTGTAGTCAGATGTATTTTTTACAGAATACGTTTTACACTAGTGTTTTAAATGAAGATATATTTTTAAATGAAACTAAAAGGCAAATATTGGTGTACTCTATTGTGATCAGATTTTTGAATTATTTGCATAGCTCTTGTTTTGGACATTTCTCTGAAAGCGCAAAGATCTAATCTGCAAATCAAAATATCCAAATTTCATGACCAGACCAAGAAAGTCAAAGAAAATGTTGTCGTAAAATATTGGCTAACCTAATGAAACAAATCCCTATCGATTTTTGTGACTTTAATTCATATTTATGTGTAAGCAGAAAGCAGTGCGGCAAATTGACTGTGAGCATAAACGCGTACAGTGAGTCACAGACCATTGGATCCTTTCAACAGTTGTCACTAAATTGAAGTGAAGTAAATGTCGTATAAAATATTTCAATATGCCAGTTAGGCCTAGATGTTAATTATGTTTATAAACTGTTACTAGACTGTTCTCTTCTTTCTGTTTTTATTGTGCACTTCACTTATAACTAGTTAGCTTAAACTGTTTAATAACATTTATTTACCTGTGTTTTTGTGAATGTTGGTAGAGCATTATACAAATATTTATTTATTTCATTTTTTTCGTTTTCTCTGCATTTCATCACATATCACGATTTTCAAATCAGAGTGCAGCTGGTTGTGGACGTGCTAGGATCCCTAGTACGAGTGTAAGTAATTACAATTAATTGCAAATTTATGCAAATTTTATTCATATTTTGATAAATAAAACTTTTTACCTCAAGAATTCTGACATTACTTGAAAATGTTGGCTTTATAAACATGGTAGTACACTTCATTTACTGTCAATGTGAAAGCTACTATGCAGACATTTTCCATTTCAGTCTTCGAAAAAGAAGAAAAAAGAAAATTTCATACCGTACAGGGATTCTGTGTTGACGTGGTTGCTAAGAGAAAATTTGGGTGGAAATTCAAAAACGGCAATGGTGGCAGCCCTTAGTCCAGCAGATATTAACTTTGAGGAAACGCTGAGTACTTTAAGGTACATAAATCATAGCAGTGTTAGTTATCTAGAATAATGCTGATATTTTAGCTTTTAAAAGCCCATTTTTACATTAAAAATAAAGCACTTAGCTGCTGTTACAAGCCCTTGCAGTCTACTCTCTCGGTCTCAAGTAGCAACAATTTGTTTTAAGAGCGAAGAACTTTCTTAAAGTTTTTCTTACTTGAAAATACTTGATGTAAGTAAGTACATGTAGTAAAGCAGTTACTGGTATGATGTTGAAGCATACGATAATATAATGGTTTTTGTTACCAGTTTTTCAAGCTTTTACATATTTTATGTCAAAGGTATGACGATATTTAACATAGATTAAAAAGGTCATCTGGCGAGTCACGGAAATTCAGTTTTCGGTCTCTACTCACTATCTTGAAACTCTTCCAGCGGGGACCCAGTCACATTGACTGCCCAATCTTAGATGTTAAAGAGATAACTACAGACGTGACACATAATACAAAGCACACACAGAACATTAACATTAACCAACTGCAACAATGACAAAAAAGGGGGGTAAACCAACTTGTATTAAAGAGACTCTGTGAAAAGAATGCAGACTGAGAAAAATTCTCTTCACCAAAACTTGTGCAAAATGTTGCCAGACGCTGACACTGAGTTTGTTATTAAAATCTGTCGTATTATGGAATATTATTATTCTCCTTAGATATGCTGACAGAGCTAAGCAGATTGTATGTAAAGCTATTGTCAATGAAGATCCTAATGCTAAGCTGATCCGTGAACTGAAAGAAGAAGTAGCTAGATTACGTGAATTACTTGTGCATGAGGGCGTTGAGATCACAGCATCAGGTAAGGCATAAAAATACTTACCCTTCAGTAATTCACTCATATTCACTTACTCATATTGACAATCATATATTAGCCATTATTAGAAAGTGCACCCGTACAATACATTAACTTGCATAAACTTATGTAGAACTTACCCCTTGTGTAGTAAATCAAACACTGTGGATTCTAGAAGCCAACAGAAATTAAATCAATTTTTATTTCATATCAAATGTTGCTAATGAAGTTTCAGCAATGAAAACCCTTACAGAACCTCAATTTGTATGTATTCTGAGTTTAAACTCAGTGGTAGAATGTGAAATGTTTGTGCAGAAAGAACAAAAAAAAAACACTCATCTTTTTAAGATTTACCTGTTATTTATGATGGAGATAATAAAAGTTTTGTTATTATAGGGGAAGAAGGAATTATGAAAAAAGGACGATCAAACTCGATATCAGCAGCAGGTGAAGATGCTATGGAACGTTTACACATGTCTGAAAAACTTATGGCTGAACTGAATGAAACTTGGGAGGAAAAGCTTAAGAGAACAGAGGCTATTAGATTAGAAAGGTAAAAATTCACTGCCACACCTTTTTTTCAGCTTTTCGGTGGCAAGCTGTGCAGTTTTTGGTTTATTATGTTCTGCAATGAATCATTTAGCCAGCATTGTAAAATACCACAAATTTGCATTGATTTTTGAAAATCTAAAAATAGAACATGGCTCATCAGCAATGAAATTTTGGTTAATAATAGCTATCTACAGTAGCTACATATTAGTACCTACTTAAAAATGTTTGCACATCTTGTTTTTGAGATACGTTTGTTTAAAACATTACATTGCAGTATAATGACTTTCTTAATTTGTTTAACAGGGAGGCAGTCTTAGCTGAAATGGGCATAGCTATCAAAGATGATGGTCAAACCGTTGGTGTATTCACTCCAAAAAATGTAAGTTAAGAAACCCAAAGTATTTTCTTCAGTGCATGTTTCATTCTTAACAGTTATCCCTTTATACAACAAGTAAATTACAATTAACAATGAATACTTTTATATGCCCCATTTTAATGTAATTAACACAGCATATATACATTATACATTTATGCATAATAATACATAATATCACATGTATACGGGCAGGGACACAAATCATTTGCAGTCATCAATACATTTATTAATGCATCACAATTCAATTCAATCAATTTTATTTCCTCAACATTCGTTTCACAGTATAATATTATAGAAGTAGAAAATTTCAATACTTACCAAAGTTACCATGAGTTACATCCTTACCAAAAATAAAAATGTTTTCTTAATATTACAATGAAAACTGTGGAGACATCTTAATTAAACTCATATCGTTTCTATTTCAGACTGCACACTTGGTTAATCTCAATGAAGACCCACTCATGTCTGAATGTTTGCTGTATTATTTAAAAGATGGAATCACAAGGTGAATTGAATAGACTTCATTATTAATCAATTATGAGAAAATTTTCTCTGTGGAAACAGAATTGCTTTTAGGAAGTATTAAATAGGAACATAAGGTTTTATAATAAATTTTTAACAATTATGCCTTCTTATTTGAACTTGTACCGAAAATCGTCAATTCAAAATCAAACTTGTTTAAATCACTTTCTATAAAATGCAAATAGACTATAATTAATGTGTAATGCCTAATGGCTCGAATTCTCATGGCAAAAAATATATATGTAAATAAGTAATGAAAGTTTAAGTTTTCTGAATCAGATGTAATGTCATATGTGAGTGAGTAGACTCAATTCATTTATCACTTTTATGTTCCCTAAAATATCTTTTCAAAATACTTGGTATATCAATGAATGCACTTCTTTAAACATATATATGTTGTGGCTTTTCATTTCTTTAAAACTTTAGTCAAAATAAACTTACATAGGCTTATATAATTTTTATAGAGTCGGTAGAACTGATGCCGCCACTACACAGGATATTCAACTTGGAGGAGCATACATTCTGGAAGAACATTGCGTGTTCAAAAATAAAGACGGTAAGAATATATATAACAGTTTTAGGGAATGTCTATTGATAAAGCATACTAGTGGCATATAACCTTAAACCAGGTATGCCATTGATCAGAGTGTCGGCTACTGTATGCAGCTTAGCAGCCTCACAAGTGAAACCATAATCAGTGCAAAACTAAACAAGCTTGGTTGCTTGGATTGAAAAATTTGTTATAAATGTTATCCAAATTGTTATGTGACTACCTGGTGTTGTTTGAAATATTGAATGAGATTGCTCATTTTGCAGGAAATATGTTATTGATTCCTTGTGATGGAGCAATGTGCTTCGTGAATGGGACAGAAGTGACCGAACCCACTCCATTACGTACAGGTTGCAGGGTTATTCTTGGCAAAAGCCACGTATTCCGATTTAATCATCCGGACCAGGGTAAGGTGCCCCTGCACTTTGTAACAACCTTTTCACTAATTAAATTGCGCCATATATCATCTTTTCTAAACTTAATAAGTGTCGCGTAAACATGGTTGTGGAACAAAATTCCTGTAGATGTTGTGTAAAAGTTTTCGTAAGCTGCAAAAAAGGAAATTAGCTTAAAAAACAATTGGAATAACTAACCACTTAAAGCAATTAAGTATTTAAAACATTACGTTAGACAAAAAAACCATAAACATTACTGTTATATTTTTATTATTTTACGTTATATTTTTTTTTGTTCACCCTTCTCACTCTGTTTGTGTAAGTCTTCCAATCGCCATGCATATTTAACGCTTCGCTTTAATTATTGATTTTATATTCGACTTTAGTGATATTTTCAAAACTGTTTTGCCAAAAAAATAAAGAATTTCTTACTTTCAGCACGTGCTAGCTACATCGAAAAGAAATCTCCTACTGCAAATGAATGTAAGTATGTTAAAAAGTTTATTTTTACAAAATAAGGAGAGTTAAATAAACAAACAGTTTAAATTGAAGAGGCTTTAAAACTGATCCACTATATAAGTATGCCACCTTCGTGCCAATCCTCATCTTGTGTGAAGTGCACTTTTTGTTTCCGTAGATTCTCTTTTATACATTCACTTTTCAGTGAATTATTTCTTTTTTAGGGACAGATCCACATGACTGGAGTTTTGCTTTGCAAGAATTACTGGAGAAACAAGGAGTAGATATTCGACAAGAAATGGATAAAAGGTACAATGTTTTCTGAAGTGGTCTAATAATATTCAAGTTGTGAGATTATATTATTAAAGAATAGGGTGTACTTAATCGAAATTATACTGACCGCCGATTTTGCTTTAGGCTTGTAGCACTGGAGGAACAGTATAGACAGGAGCAGTTGGATGCAGAGCAACGATTTGAGCAGCAACGCAAGGTATGTAAATTGGTGGATTCTATATGAAATTAGTAAATTTAAAAAAAATAAAATTTGAAAAATCACAAAAATTTGCATGTAATGTTTTTGCCAATTACATAAACAATTACAACAATGAACTAGAAACATTAAGACTGTAACCTCTTTATCGTTTTATATCAGTTCTATAGTTCTATGAATTATTAGCTGTATTCTTTTTCTTAACTATGTTTTACGTAGTAAATCCAGACTTTTTTACTCTGTTTCTTTTGTTCATCTCAGTTCACCCATTAAAAATTGGGTGTGATGTTAAATATTTCCATTCTAAATCCTAACATTTAATTTCCTGCCAGGATTATGAAACGCGTATACAGGATCTGCAGAAACAGGTTGAAGTGCAAAGTATGCTTTCCAGTTCCTGTTTAGAAGATATGAACACAGAAGAAGAGCCTCCCAATGGTAAATACATGTAACTCTTTACAAAAATATTTATAGTTAATTTAGTTTATTGTTTTTTATGCATACGTTTTTTAATTATTTAAAAAGCTTTCAATTATTTAAAAAAAAAATCACCGGGCAAAATTTAAAAAATCTCAGGCTTAAGCCTTTTAAATATGTTGACAATTAAATTTGATATTAAATGATCCATGCTGATTAAAACCATCAGTTCTTGAAAGACGAGTTTTTAAACCAGTTCAAAATAGGTAAAATTATTTTAGTACTTTGTACGTATGCTAGAAAGGAAGGAGTTCTATAGTCTTGCTAGACTTTTGAAAGATTCCTTGAGATGTAAAATTTATTACCACTGACGGTGGTGTGTTAAGCTCTAGTTGTTTTGTTATGTAAATGCAAATGCGATAACGTGTGTTTTAGTAACACTGTTAGATATTTAGCAGACATTCATAATTATTTTGAATATATTAATTGTAGTATATTGTTTTTTTGCCTGATTGGGCCGGCTGTAAATGAGCTTTTTCCAGAAATCTAATCTTGAGTTTATGATGGCCTGATTTTCAATTGGCAGTAAACTTAAACCACAAGTGCTTAAAAGGTCCGGAACTTCGCAAAGCGAAAAACGTAGATTTACATGCATTAGAAACTGCACAACACGTTTAAAACAGAATTATAGGTTGGAGGTTGTAAACAGCAATGATGGATGTATCGTCTGATCCCCTACTTTTCATTTGCATAATAAAATCGACTGTAGTGCCTTTAAATTTAGAAAAAAGGTGTATAACCTCAGTTCTGGTACCATTTAGAGAAAGCTTCAGCTATGTTTGTCTAATGCTGCTAGTGATGCATCCGCACAAATCACATGTAAATTTGCTAGTTATTGAGCATCTGAACTCTAGACTACTCTGCAATTTGCAGCTAGGATGTTGTGATTTATATTAAAAAGCATCACTTATTGCAGAACCATGTACGTGGACTGAACGACAGTATGAATTGTGTGCCTGGGCTTTTACAAAGTGGAAATACCACCAGTTTACTTCATTACGGGTTAGTCCGTCTTTTTGAGTGTTTATAAAACATATTTGACTGTTCATAATGTGTTTGTAAAGTTTAACTGCTTTCAGTTGTTTTAGTGATTCATTTTTGTGTTATTGTATGTTACTGTAGTTGACTTGCTATAAATGTCATTTTCTGGGCCAGACCCAATGTAAAGAAAAAATGATCAGTAAGAAATCTGCTATGCTATTTTTTGTTTAAAAATCATTTTTGATGTATCTTTATAAGCTGGTCTCTTAGTACCTATTGAATTATAGAATGTGTCATGCAAATGTGCTTATATAAATAAAGGTATGAATAGTTCTAGCAACTACTTCGTATTTTGCAGGACGATTTATGGGGTAATGCAATATTCTTGAAGGAAGCGAATGCAATTAGTGTTGAAATGAAGAAAAAGGTAGCGTAACAATTATAGCAGGAATAAAATATTGTCGTTGAGTCATAACATAAAAAGTAGTGTCTAAAAATACGGGTAGTTATGAGAACTAATCTAGTAAAATGGATAACAATGTACAACGATTTAGTGCTTTATAGTATTAACTGCTCAGAATATGCTGTTTCTCATACCTAGTTATAGATATTGACTACTACCTGAAAACAATGAATGCCGTATTCTTGTTTCATCGCATTTTCATCTATTTTGAGATTTGGTATTGTCACTATTGCCTGTCGTTCTCTTAATTGTCTGAGTGAGAGCATTTTTTGTGCAAATACTTTATCCAAATTCGTATTTCCAGGTGCAGTTTCAGTTTGTGTTGTTAACAGACACACTCTATTCACCATTACCACCAGATTTGCTGCCGCCTGGATACACATCTAGCGAACGACCGTATCCTAAGACCATTGTAGCTGTTGAAGTTCAAGATACGAAAAATGGAGCCACTCATTACTGGTCGTTAGAGAAACTCAGGTATTACTTGGTTAAGTATATTTTCATTTCCACGTTAAATTGTTTGTGCGCTGAAATTAATATAATTGTAATTGTAAAAATTTCCAAAAATTCTCAATAGTTTTACTCCAGAAATTTTGTTTTCCAGAGTACATGTGTATGGCCAATACCCTTTCCTACGTAATGTAAAAAATTCTTGCAATCTCTTGTGGACTGAATGATATTTTTTATTTAAAAGTTTTTTATTATGTCTTTTATTGATTATGACATTTTGAGACCTTCCTTGTTATGAGCACTTTAGATGTGGCAGGGCATTAATTCTCACATAGTTGTATTGACATTCAAGAAACATTCATTACATTAGGAAATAATGAGTAAATTTCAAAATTATGTTTACCTTAGAACAGTTATAGTTCTCGCCGTGAATCGTTGTAGTTTAGAGTTAGTGTATGGCTGCAACGTGAATGCTTTTTAGTGATTTGTTAGGAATGCTTGGTTAGCCGATATTGTAAACTTATTTTGTGCTAATTGATGTTAGTTCCAATAAATTAAATGTGATGCAGGTCTGAGATATGTTCTTGTGCCACAATGTGTTACCTGTGTTTTACCTCCTGTTTTGGTTTTATCTTCACCTGTTTGAATGTTAATTAGCAGATGCTGTTGCATTAGTTTTTTAGCCCATGCTAAAATGCCAAAAAGACTTTTC